>CP139757.1:26982500-27022172 GCA_034370585.1 Fragaria x ananassa | reverse complement strand
TACATGAGAATGACTAAAATTGTATCGTGTACTAATGTACCATGTATACAAGTATTTCTTCATATTTCCCATGTGGTTGATGATTTATTCCCTTCCCCTTATGCAATTACTATCATTATTTCCACGACTATTATTTCTTTCGAATTTGGCTTCTCTGCTTGGATTTATATTGTTTGAATTTGATTGGATGACTTCTAACCATTAGATTTAGTGTAATCTAAAACCACAATATCATTCTTATGTCATCCTTACTTCATCTAATGGTTATAAGACATCCAAGCAAATCCAAGCAGAGAATCCGGATCCATTTCTTTCATAGCCACATTTACTTAGTTGGATGGTTGATTCCTAAACTCATCTTCCCCCTCCCCTATTTTCATTCGTAATCAAATTCATGAGTGTTCAAGAATCAATAATAAGAAGGTTGAATCATTCACGTGTAACAACATGCATAGCGAGACATAGTCTATATTAGGTCATACACTCACAGTTTTGGGATCACGTGTAACAATCCAACACGCATAACGAGATATAGTTCGTTTTGGGTCCTATCTATACAGATTTAGGATTGGAACAATAAGAAGATGAGACATACACCCATTCTAATTCCTTCATGTATAACAGCCCAGCACGCATAACGACATATAGTCCGCTTTGGTCTTGGGTTCTTATCCCAAAGTGTGTCTCATTATGTGTAGGTGTGTTTGCACATAAATGACACATCACCTCCCTTCCATGGGCAATGTGGGATCTCAAAATCCATCCCTTAAGATGTCCTCGTCGGCACAATTCTGGCGGGGGAGAGTGTAACAGCTCGGCCCAGTCCATTGAGATATTGTCCTTTTTTGGCCCAACGACCCTCACGGTTTTTCTCTTGAGGTTTCACCCCAATGTAAGGTGCTAGCTCTGTACATATAAGCATAGCAACTTGTCTCCCCCGGGCGATGTGGGACTGACGCACATACTAGCTTGCCTGCCTAGTTAGGTCATCACAGAGAGGTTATGATACCATTAATTTGTAACAGCCCCACACGCACAACAAAATATTGTTCGCTTTAAGCCCCGTCTACACGAATTTGTTCTGGGTTCCTAACCCAATCCGCGTCTCACTATGAGGAGGTGTGTTTGCACATCTAAGACATATCACCTCCTTTCCCGGATGATGTGAGATCTATAAAAAAAATGCAAGAATATTTTTCTTCGTTATCATTCGATTTTCTTCCAAATAAGTAAACTGTCCTCGCTTCTAATTTTTTGTGCTTCTACGAAGAGTTGCTTTAGAACAAAGTTGGGATAGGATCATGGGAACCTAAAGAATAAATAGTGTGGAAGTTAAAAAATAAATTTGTCACACATCGTGCATAGCGGTGTATTTAGATACGGGTGAATTCTTAAGAATTTGATCAAAAATGAGGAATTCTCAATTGCTTTGGACTCTTTCCACTGTTTGGATTCTTATCCTGTGGAATTTGCAATTTCCACGGAAAAATAATTGTGGAATTTGGGTACTTAAATTTCTAATTTGAATTCTTCACAAAATATGCGTCATTTATCAATTTCCTCAACTGAAGTTAGTCTAAATAGTAATTCTTGTCATTTTAAAATTATACATCATGAAATCCAAACAATGGAATTCTCAATCAATAAAATTTAAATTCATAGACTTTTAATTCTCATGATTTTAAAATTTTTGTGAAAATTACAATTACTTAATCTAAACACAACGTAGAAGAATTTCTGTTTATTTGGCCAAATAGAATGGTGTGAATATAGCAATGTTCTAACAAATGTTAGGCGCTAGTCCGACGGACATATGGTAACTTAACAAAATATGCTTCTAAACATGTTAATCGGGAGATTAATCGATTTTTTAGATATCTAGACGAAAATGATAAAGCACCGTCTCTACTTAGTGTCTAGGCTATGATTAATCGGTTCCAGCGGGATTTTTAGAATATTGGAATATGGAAAACGAAAGAAACCAGAAAAATAATAAGTGGGCGGGGGAAACGATGTCGTCTGGTTTCTACCTGAGCCATACTGTAGTTATAGTGTGTGTGGTGAATGAGAGAGAGAGAGAGAGAGAGAGAGAGAGAGAGAACAGAGTAATGAGTCCAGAGCCGAGCTCAGCAGGAGGAGCAGCCTCAGAATGTTCATCTTCACCATCGCCATCGACATCATCCCCCGCATCTGGAAAGCGAAGCCGAGATCCTGAAGATGAGGTCTACCTCGACAATTTCCACTCTCACAAGCGTTATCTCAGCGAGGTCCATCTTCTCCTTCTTGGTTATTTTTAGGGTTTCATTTTCATTCTTACTTTGATTGCTTCAATCAATCTCCCTTTTTTTCCTTTCAAGAATCAAACTTTACTGGGATTTAACTTTCAAAGAATCCTCTTTTATAATTGTTGGCTTATTCAATTAAAGATCATCCGCCACTAATACATTGAGGCAGCATTGCCCAGTCGAAACTGATTCTTTTGATAAACATGACATAGTGTTCACTTGTATGGCTGTTTCAAAATCCCTCATTATTGGTTCTTGTGCAGATCATGGCATCTAGTTTGAATGGACTTACAGTTGGAGATCCACTCCCTGACAATCTCATGGAATCTCCAGCAAGGTCTGAGACCATGTTTTATGCTAGGTAACTTCTTATACCATACCCTCATTTTCTGCATTTTTCGTCCTCACTTCATGTGGTAATGATCTTACTTACTACTACACCTTTAACTGTATCTGCTTGAGTTTGCAAGTATTAGCTTGAGTTGCAAGTGTATCATAATATATTTCTTAGTAAAGTGAACTCAATCTTGGTAAACCAGCAGGGTAATTTCAGTTTGGGTCATAGGTAGGTAGTGGTACACAACTCTTGAGAGAGGACATAGGTAGCTTTCCTTTATGTTGCTCTGAATTAAGTCTGCCTGCTTTGAAAAATTTTCTGGAAATGCAGAACATTGTTTGCACGTTTGGTATCCTTTTCTCTTTCCAAAATTACTCTAATTGCATATTTGCATAATAGTATGATTTTGTTGTCGAACTTTTCTAGATAATTAGACAGCTTGAATTAAGTCAGATAGAAGACATTAGCATCGATGATCTGAGCATCCGTTCCTGTCCTTGTTTTCTTCCTTAAATGTTACATCTGCAATGATGATGACATTGCTTTCTCTGTTTTAATCTTCTGCTCACTTTATTTTTGTTTTGTGTAACTATATGTTTCCAGGGATGAGATGCCCTTGGAATACTCACCAATGTCAGAGGACTCAGATGACTCGAGATTTTGTGAGAACCCCATAAACACATTTTCCTCACAACCTGACAGCACCCCTTCTAGTCCAGTCTCTCCATATAGGTACCAAAGACCACTTACTGGGTTTCCTTCAACTTGCATGACTAGTTCGCATCCCTCACATAGCTGCGCTCTCACTAATTTTAACTGCTCTCAGTCCCGTCAACGAGGCTCTGATTCAGAGGGGCGATTCCCATCATCACCTAGTGACATTTGCCACTCAGCTGACTTAAGGAGGGCTGCACTCTTACGGTCGGTGCAGATGAGAACACAACCTGTTGGTCCACCATCTTTTGAGTTGACATTTGGTTCAGGGCAAGAGTCAATATCTAGTATTGAAGGCGAGGAGAGGTCATGCTCCTATATGAAATCTAGTTGATGAAAGGGATTACCAGATTGGTGAGTGTTCTTCTATGGGTATCTCAGAGCCCGACTTTAAGGCAGAAAAATCATGCAGGATGATGAATGTGGATGTGAAAGGGAATCACTCTGCTCCAGATTAAATGCTTCAGCTCTCATTAGGTGAGGCCTTGAGCGACTTGAAGATTCTAGAGTGCCATACAAGCTTTATTTGCAGATGGTGCTGCTAACTGTAGGGTTTAGGTATGGAAAAGGTTCCACTATTCAGTCAATATGTTCCTCTTATTCTAGGAGTGGGGATAACTCATCTAACTGTTATGTTATTATTGTAAATCAGTCATGTAAATTGTTGGTTACCGAGACCTACAGGTTCAAAAGATGATTCCCACATGTAAATTATTTGACATTGTTAACAGCTTATCCCTCTTCTACCATGCTCTTGAAAATCTAAATCAATTTTAGTGTATCCTTCGTACGGAAAGAATCTTATCTTTCTGAGCAAACTAAATCATTTGCTGGGATTTATTAGAAGAGTTGCAGTATCTGGAAATGTGTTTGAACAACGAGTGCCCTATTGCAGGAGTGTTTGTCGATGTCTTTCGAAAAAGGAAAGAACAATTTGCTTTATCGGATTGTAGAGACATTATACTTCAGAGATATCCACAAATCTAAACTCCTACAAAACCTCAAGACACTACATGTCAATTTGAACAAATAAAAAATAAAAAATCAGCATCCAAAGTCTTTTGGTCCCTTTCACAATTCTCTTGGTATCACTATATGAAACATTGGCAATCACATGGTTTCCAAGCTCAGTCATCCTTGGAAATACTAGTCATGCTGTCAGGATGAGCTTCAAGGTGCAACAAGGCATGATGCAGATACTCCAAATCTTCTACGCACACGATCTTCATGGAGACTTGCCTTTTCACTTCAGCCAACTGATGGCTTATATGCAATCCCACATTCAAGCTTGCATTACTTTTCTTGCTCGTCACAGCAGGAATGGAGTCTCTTTGATGTAAATTAGCAGACCATTTATGGTCATTCATGACTGTATCATTCAACCTGGAAGCCATACGCATAATAGAAATGAGAACACAACATGGAAACTTATTCATGCATAACTTAACTAATAAATAAATAATAGGTAGCAGCAGAATATCATCTCCACCTCAGTTGAAACAAATGCTTCGGTAAAGTTCTTGCTGCTCTAGGTATCCAATCTAGAACGTCACCTAGAAAAAAAATGCTATGATACCCTCTTCCATCTAAAGTATATATAATCAGGGTGATAAGTGTTGACATCCCCCTACCCCATAGTGACTACTCTTAGACTAAAAGAACATATAGTATAATTCAGTGAGTAACAACTGCTAAGCAACAATGCAAAAAACCTCGTGGAATAAAAAGAATATAAGTTGTTTCATACTTTGCAAGTATGCTGCCTATGTCAGCATTGTCTTTGATGTGAAAGAAGGCATCCACCACATCCTCTTTCGTTCTCACAAGCCCCTCCAAGCTGCCATAGGACGTACACATAGAGTGTATTGCGGAATCAGTGGCTTCTAAGTTGATGTTTGTAATCCTAATGTTAACTGCCCCTTTATCACCTAGTGGATGAATTGTAGGATCAAAGCACTTTTCAGAAACCGCATCAGACAAAACTGGTCCCTTGCTTGCTCCTACAGTCTCTGAACATTAACATTGAATACTTATCAGACAACAATGGAAAACAAGGATAGGGGAGTGAAAGCAGACTCTAATAAACATCCACTAGGTATAAATATCACATGAATCTAGCTTATTGGTTGGACCTGAAAGAAAGCATGTGGAATTTCAGTAAGAACATAAAGAGCTTTTTTCAACCGAGGAATATTGATTGCATAATGCATGGTTTTATCACTAACAACGCTAGACTGTGAAAAGCGGTGAAACATTGTTGCAGTTATGAAGCCTGGAATGACAGTTGGATAAGAGTTACCCAGTTTTGTGGAATCACTTTTCAAGCTGTTGCTGCTTTCTAACGGCACTCGAGACAGTTTTTTCCTAGCTTTCTGATTGAATTGAAATTAGTAAGTACGAGTGACATGTCTCAATTCACTGATAATCATGGAAATTGAAGCATACAGAGTAACGGCATTGGAAGATTGAAAAATAACAAAGCCCGAGCCAAATACACACACATCACAGAGTATACCTTACTATAAGGCTCAGGCTTCTCCGTCATCAACTTTGGAAGACTAGTTGCAGCTTTAGACACTGGGGATCCCAATTCTGAGAAGTCATCATCTCCAGATGACGAAGGCAATGCCCTCGTACTGAACGGGATGATAGAATTATCTATCCAAGCATTACATCTGCCATACAAAGAGCAAATTTATAGTTTCTAAGGCTTGTTTTAGAAATTGTCATAGCCAGAAATAAAACAATTGCGGTGGGATTTGCTGAATTGTTGACAACACTAGCAAGCTTCAGAAATGAATATTGCAAGGTTTCTAAATAATTAAACTTGGAAATTTAATATTTAAAGGAAGCAAAATCATGAGACAAAGTGGAAGCAAATCGCCTAGTAGAAATTGGAAAGCACAGAAAATATATGAACTCTGATGGGAGAAAGTTAGTACCGAAGCTTTAGTGCTGCGAGTGAAAGCAAGCCATGTTTACCTGAAAATAATCAAAAGCGTTATGAGCAGAATGTGTTGAACTTTGAAGAAGAAAGGTAGAGAGAGAGAGAGAGAGTGAGGCGTCTTACCGGTGATGGCTCGGAGGCGGAGCCTATTAGGGTTAAACATCCCCAGGGGCAGCGCAACCCGCGCCAAAAGAGGGAAATGGCAATGCGCCGTCAAAACCACTCTCGATGTATAAACAAATTAGTGACAGGCTATGTCCTTTTTAACTCAACTGGTCTGCCTGGACAAAGGTGGGCCAACAAAAGCCCATTTGGGTTTTGGGGCCAAGAAATTTTGAAAAAATGCCGATGTAGTACTAATTTAAACCCCTTAGTGTCGGCAAGGGTGCGTGTCGAGGAGAGAGAGTGTCTGTGAGAATTTTGATCCGTAAAAAAATGAGAATTATGATATGAGTGTTATTATTAAAAATGGTGAAACTGTCTTTTTGTTAAGAATCATCGATATGGGCTATGAAATTTTTTTCCATTAGTTTAGGCATTTGTTTTGTTGTTTTTGTGCATTTGGGCATTTTCCCTTCTTTTTTTTTTGCAATGAGAGAATGACTTGGACTGAAACCAGAGGTCGTTGAGTTGGTTAGAGCCTAAGTGTGGAACTCCATACACATGTTTGAATCTTGTCGACTTTGATTAGAGTTAAATCTCAATATGTTTTTAGTGATCAGGGAGGAGGAAGGGTTCTTACAAGATCTTCATACACGGATTAGTCTTTGGGCCTTAAAAGCCTTTAAGGAAACCATGTAATCTCGACCAAAAAAAATCTCCAAACTGAAAGTCCATGGGATTTTTTGAGCTGCATGAAAATTGTTTACGCCTAGATTAATATTTTACTGGACAGTAATTGTCTATGTAAATATTAATTACATTCTTGGTCTTTATCAATCGGCGGACTCAAGTTTCCTTTTAAGTTCAAATATCGGCCCGCCAGCGAGACTATGCGAGGAGGAATGTAAAGTCCGCGCGCGGAAATGACTCCGCGCGGGCTGAGGGATCTCGTGCCCTTCTTGGACAATAGCTTAGCTCGCGCGGACTACATGTCTCGTGCGGATTAACGATCTCGCGCACTATCAGACAAAAGTCAAGCTCGCGCGCGAAATGACTACGCGCGGAGTGAGGATCCATCTCGCGTGCTTTGCGCGGAATACAGTCCAAGTGGAATAACTTTAGAGAAAGGCGAGGCGGAAATGCATTTTGGCATCGGCGGACTGGTTTGCAAATAGACATGCGCGGAGTCCGCGCGAAACCTTGTAATCGTTTTGGACTTTTTACAGTCTTTGACATGCTTTGGGCCAATCCCTGTGGCCCTTATCAAATTAAAAACCTTCTTTGAGCTCGCGAGCTGCAATAGCCCGCGAGGTGCAATGATCCGCGGTTTGCGAGCTAGTATTCTATTTGGATTCTTTTGCCTCGCGGGATAATGATTATATCTCATTCCGTTTCGCGTGGGAGTGTAAATCTTATCTTGGGCAGATTGTGCTGAATGGACACGTGTCACGCAAGGACTGGTCTGCATGGGATGAACAGTGTCCGCATGTTTCACGTTGCAGAATCCAAATATGATTCTAATTGCTTTTCTTCCATGGGATAAGGATTACTTCACTATATAAAGGAGCTCGCGCCCTCTTTCTAAGGACACACAATCAATCAATCTCAAGCAAATACAAACACAGCCTTCATCCAAGTTGAAAACCCTCTCGACCTCATCGAAACCTCCAGCGCTCCCAGGAGCCGATCTCCCTTCGAAGCCTCTTCGAAGCCCTGATTCTAAGCGCTCGCCGCCTAGAATTCCTTAGAGCTCTCCGGAACTCGCCCCCGTTTCCTCGGAAGCATCCCTATAGTTGCTCTGCTCACCCCGCCGTGAGTATCGACCGCTTGTGCCGTAAATTCCCCGTCCGCGAGGTGGCATCTGGAACTCACCCCGCCTGATTCAAGAAGTCAAGCAAGCACTCCTTCAACACCTTCCTCGTCCGCGAGGTGGCACGCCCGCAACTTCTCCATCCTCTTTGGATCGCTATCTGCCTCGGCTCCACATGCTGAGGATCGTGGCCAAAACAAAAATAACGGATTTGGAACTTGGTAAAAATTATGAAACGTTTACTTAGAGCATCTCTAAGACGAATTACAAAATTGATAGTTAGGATTTGCGAGTTTGCCTCCAACAAGGATAGTTATTTCCATAGCTAAATTAAATTTTGAAAAATAATAATAATAATAATTGAAACAACGGCTAAAGTATACAATCAAAAAAAAAAGTATACAACTTCTAGTTCTATAAAAAGACGTATTTTCATCTTCAACCATCTTCAATCTTGAACTTTGTTAATACCCAAAATTTTGCAACCCGTTTTCTAAGTGGGTTATGTTCTCGTTGGGCTTTCGAGGAAGCCCATTACAATTCAAAAGAGGCCTTGTAAGTGTGAAAAATTCAAGTTTTCGAGCAATCACCAAGCGAATATGACACACAATATTAATACAAATTAGTAGACGCAGCATATGTCCATTGAGGATTACCGTGGGGATATGGTGTAGAAGGTAAAGAACCCCGTGAGGCCATCGTTAAGATCATGTTTGTCGATAATTTTGGGCTTGGGGACCAAAATTCATGCATGATAGACAAAACCTTAACATGGGCTAGTGAGAGAAATGAAGAGCAAGCCATCATCGACCCAAAGAAACCTCAGGCAAGAGATCAAGCTTCATCTTTTAGACCTCTGTCCCTAATACCCAGCCAATCTCATTAAATAACCTTTTAGTAACCTAAAATCATGCTCTCTCACTAAACTCACAAGCTTCCAACTCCCCAGTACATCCATATGCAAGCTTCGTTCTTGTTGAAAGATAATCGTTGTTGTTACAATCAAGCTGAAACATAACAAATCGCTCCTAGGACTCACCCTTGATCAATTCTGGACCTGGTTTGTTTTTTCTGTAATTCACAAGCACAAAAAACACCCTCACATTTCAAGTGACTTCAAATGGCTCCACCACGAAGAAAGAAGAATAACACTGGTGTGCCTTCTCAAGAGCAACAAAAGCTTCCTGATTCAGTTTCCAAGATCAACCAGAGTAGGAAGAAAGTCTTGAGGAGGAGGAAGAAATCACTGCTTAAGATATAACAAACCTTCTCAATGTCTTTAAGAGATCTCATAGGGAAATGGTTGACACAATGAAGTCGTTGGTAAGTTTAATCAAGGCAACAAAGTAGTAGGAGCAACCAAATAATGAAGAGCAGCAAGAGAAAGTCTCTCATGAAGTGTCTAATGCAGTTAAGGAATCTACCGCAACCAAAGAATCTAATCATAATGCTTCCTCATTTGTCACCTAAGAAGATGTTGTTGCATGTTGGAAAGAGTTGTGTCGTAGCTCTGAAGACTGGAAATCTGCTTCTCAACCTCCTTATCCATCGAGCATAACACATTTGTCATATCCAAAAAATTATGAGACACCTATATTCACTCTTTTTTATGGGAGAAAGGGCATTCTAAAAGAGCACATCAGTCGATTTATCAACGCTATTGGTTCTCATGCTAGCAACCACAACCTCAGGTCAAGGAATTTTCTAAAACCCTCACTGATCATGCTAACTCCTAGTTATGTATGTACTTGGGAGGAAATGGCACACAAGATTTGTAGGAAGTATCTCCAAATATGAAGAAAGGGTGACCATTACTCAGCTGAATAACACCAGACAATGAACATGGGAAAATCTGGTAAATTTTGTTTGCCATTTTTGTGAATAAGTGATGGATTGCCATATATGATGAGAAGGATGAGGAGTTGTTTGTGGAAATTTTGTCAGAAATATTTTGCCAGAGTAACGAGTCTATTTAGAGAACATTGGCATCACTCAGTTTTCAAGGCTCACTAGAGCTGTGAGAAAGATAAACATGTTGGTAAAAACACAACAAACCAAAGGAGTTGGAGATCAGATAAGAAGGTCGACACATCTCAGAGGGAGACAAACCATGCTCTAATGGCAGATGAAAGGCAATTGAAGAGGAAGGAAAAATATGGAACTGTCCCAGCGATACCTAGTTCCATTCTCAATACTTTGTTTGTTGCGGGGTGGTCAAGCCTATGTAGCGAGAAAAACCTCCCACCAGGGAAGATAAGAAGAACCAGTGGTATTGCCATTATCCAAAATAGATACATGACTAAACAAGTTAAATGAATGTGAAGAAAATTCAAAACAATTGAAGATTTAAACCTTAGTCAATGGTTAGTTGAAGGAAAATTTCACAATAAAAGAAGCCATCAACGACCTCAAAGAACCACAGGCAAGAGATCAAACTTCATCTCTAAAACTTCTGTCCCTAATACCCTGCCAACCTCATTCCATAACCTTCACAGGCTTCCCGCTCTCCACCACATCCATTTGCAAGCTTCATTCTTGTAATCGTTGTCTTTACAATAGAGTTGAACAATAGAGTTGAATCACAACAAAATCGTTCCTGGAACTCACCCTCGATAGATTTTGGGTCTAGTCTCACTTAATCAAGAGGGCTTTGTTATTTGAAATTCACAAGCACAAAAAACACCCTCACAAAGTTCATGTCTTCATTCACTACTTATTATATCTTTATCAAGAATAAATAAGAACATAGGACTCCGACCATATAACACCTCATTGGTGGAGATGAGAAAATGAATCATATGTGAATAGTGCAAAAATGGTCCTAAAATGAATATAGGACTTCAAAATATGACTCCTTGTTGGAGTTGCCCTTATGAGCCGGATCCCAAAAAAACCCACACATAAGTGTAGCTTTCCCCTCCTAGCCATATATGAATGGAACTTTGCTCCTCTTAACCACATAAGTCTAGCTTTTGTGTGTGTATTTTAAATAGGATCCAGAACCTAACCACATGAGTCTAGCTTTTGTGTGTGTATTTTAAACGGGATCGGGACACTACCAGAAGAAAGGCTTTAGCCGACGAAAAAAAAAACCAGGCCGACGAAGCATTTTTTCGTCGGCTAAGGTAAATTTTCGTCGGCTATGAAGTCCACTTTAGCTGACAAAATTTTATTTCGTCGGCTATGGTAAATTTTAGACAACGAAATAATTTTTCGTCGGCTAAAGAATTTATTTCGTCGGCTAAAGTTCAAAAACTATGGCCGACGAAATATTTAAAAGTTTAGCCGACGATATAAATAGTCGTCGGCTAAAGTGCTTTATATTTGCAGATCTGGGCAGCAGCAGCTCATTTCGAAAAAAACGGGAAAAAAAACGGGAGAAGAAAAAAGGGAAGAAAAAGTTTGGGTGTTATCGAAATCTGTCCATAATCAGTTTGTTGAGCCATATATAGGTACGTATATGTATATATATGTTGATTAATTGAGTTTTATTTGAGTTGATCGATTTTAATTAGTGTGATTAATTGAGTTTATTGATTTTGATTTTGATTGAGTTGATTAATTTTGAGTACGTTGAATGTATATATATATGTGTTAATGATTTGAATTGATAATATATATGAATTAATTTGTTGTTAATAAATAGTAGATATATATATATATATGTTAATATTAATTTATAATATTATTGTGTTGATATGGTATGAAGTTGTTGATGATATATATGAGTTCATGATGATAATTTTGTAATTAATTAGTTGTAGTACGTACGTAGAATATATATATACTAAATGAATTGAGATTTTATATATGGCATGAAATTTTATTAATAATTAGCTAGCAGCGTTATAAATATATATATATTTTGTTATATTTTCAGGATATGGATAAGAGTTGGATTTCACTTCCAAAATGGGACAAAAGATACGGTGCAGGAGTTATGAGTTTTATAGAATATGCGCTGGATAATGCTAACGGGAATACAATTTTCTATTGCCCGTGCACGAAATGTCAGTGTCGCAGCGATATGTATCGATTTCCCATTGACAAAGTATGACAGCACCTGAGGAGTAACGGGTTTTGGGAGAAGTACACATGTTGGTTATATCACGGTGAAACATCATCAGGGGGTCCGCATGATCATGGTCAATTTTCCGAGATGGGCAGTGCTAGTACATCCAACGATCCAACAACGACATTCATCAACGACATGTTTCCTTATGAGAGCGGTGTATGCGCTCAAGGACAGCATATGCCTGACCCGGTGCAGCCCTTCCCTAGAGCTGTGAACACTGCTGGTATTGAAAAGTACAACAAACTGCTTGCTTTCCAACAGACCCCTGTGTACCCCGGTTGTCAGAAGACCGTTCTTGAAAGTGTGATGGACGTAATGAAGATTAAAGTTGAGACAAAATCGACCATGAAGGCTGTTGATGAGTATCTACTAACACTGCTTCGATGCTGCCCAACGGTCATCGTCTTCCTACCACTCATCGGAAGGTCCGATGTATCATGAAAGATCTTGGGCTTTCCTACATCAAGATCCATGCATGCAGATATGACTGCGTTCTCTTTTGGGGTAAAGATCCAGAAGGGAATGACCTTGGTGTCCTTGACGCATGTCCGGTATGTCACACTGACATATATCAGCTGACTCCTGCAGGCAACAGGAAACCTGTAAAGGTACTTCGGTATTTCCCTTTGACGGATAGGTTGGAGCGGTTGTACATGTCTTCACACACGGCCGAAGCGATGAGATGGCACGCTGATAGGGAATTGCATGACGAAGATACCCTTATACACCCTGCTGACGGGGAGGCTTGGAAGCATATAGACAGGGAGTTTCCTCATTTTGCGTCAGAGGTCCGAAATGTGAGGCTCGGGCTCTCATCCGACGGGTTCAACCCTTTTGGCAACATGAGTCTGCAATACAGTATATTGCCGGTGATTTTGGTACCGTACAACCTTCCCCCATGGATGTGTATGAAGAAGGAATACAATATGTTGAGTTTGTTGATTTCGGGGCCCGGTTATCCGGGGAAGTGTCTCGATGTGTATTTGAGACCTTTGATTGAAGAGCTTAAATTTTTGTGGGACGTTGGTCATCCCACTTATGACAAGTACACGCACGAGATGTTCCAGATGCATGTCAGGGTTGTTGGTACCATCAGTGATTTTCCTGCCCGTGGGATATTGTCTGGCAACGTTGTTAGGGGATACAAGGCTTGTTCAGAGTGCCTTAGCGATGAGGGGAGCAGCAGTCATTGCAACAAGATATGCAGATTGGGTCACCATGCTTTCCTTCCATATGATCACGAATGGCGGTTCGATGACAAGGCATTTGATGGGACCGTAGAACACAGTGTGCCTCCCAGAAGATGGACTGGGGAAGAAATTTTAGCGGTGCTTAATGAGTACGATTTTGGGCAGCTCAGCAATCATCCCAACATTGTGGCGGTAATACCTGAAAGACCCGACAGGTACAAATTCTGGACACATAAGAGCATATTCTGGGAACTCCCATACTGGAGTAAGTTGTTTATCAGGCACTACCTGGATGTGATGCACATAGAAAAAAATGTGTGCGACAGTGTGGTGGGCACAATGCTGAACTTGGAGGGGAAGACAAAAGACGGTCCTAAGGCACGCATTGATCTAAAAAAATGCGGAATAAGAAGACATTTGTGGTTGAAAGAAGGGAAGAAAAAAATGCCTCAAGCTCCTTACACCGTGAAGCCTGACCAGAAGAACCTAATTTTCAGGTGGATGAGTTGTGTGAAGTATCCTTCAGGCTATGCAGGAAATATAGCCCGGTGTGTCAACTTCCGGGACAATAAGATGTACGGGTTGAAGAGTCATGACTGTCATATCCTGCTACAACGTCTCTTCCCTGTTTTCATTTGACCGTTCCTTCCCCGTCAGGTGGTGGAGCCGTTAGTAGCGTTGGGAAGATTTTTCCAGAAGTTATGCACACGGGAAGTGTCTCGATGTGACCTCTGGGAAATGCAAGATGACATTATTTATATCATGTGTAAATTTGAGAGGATATTTCCTCCAAATTTTTTTGACATCATGCCTCACCTGATGATCCATCTTCCCGAGCAATTGTTGCTTACGGGTCCAGTACACTACACTTGGATGTATCCCATGGAAAGGTACATTTTTTACACCTGAATTCCTCAATATATATACATGTTCAATAATCATAACATTTGGCAACTTGATTTACAGGCAACTTGGAGACTACAAAGATTATGTGGCTAATAAATCCGCTCCTAAAGGATGTATAGCTGAAGCATATATTGCGCACGAGTGCGTCACCTACATGAAGTTGTATTTAGGAGCGTTGAAGGAAACTCCGCAAACTATGCCGGTAGATGTACCGAAGTTCAATCTTTCCATAGTCTCTAGTGATGTTGAAGTGTATGGAATTTTGCCAGACTCCTACAAGTTGCAACCACATGAGCTAGTCATTGCTCACTGGTGGGTATTGATTAACTGTCCAGAAGTTGAATACTGGAAAGACATCTATCTCAATCATCCCAACATTCAAGGTGATCTCGAGTACCACAACAGGGAGTTCACAGATTATTTTGGCGGTTGGGTACGTAATTTAATTTTTCTCTACGGGTTTATGTTTATTGCATAATTATCCATATTTACAGTTGAGATGGTTGGTTGCAAATGAACCATATTCAATTTGATGGTCACCCAAATTGGTCGCACGAACTAAGACTTCTAGCGATGAAGCCGATAGTCTCAAGAGTTTATCCGATGTGCAAGGTGAATGGCGTGCAATTTATATGCGAACAAAGAAACAGCAGAAAGAGAACACAGAATTCTGGGGTCATGGCACATGGTGGGCGGAATGGAGTTGACTATTACGGTGTTCTTGATTCAGTGGTGGAACTCGTTTACGGTGAAGGCATGACAGTGCACCTCTTCAAGTGTAAATGGTTTGATACTAGGCCGCAGAGCATGAAGACCGATCAGTACGGAATATTATCGGTGAACACTGCTACAAGTTCTTACGAGGATGACCCCTTCGTTTTTGCCACATCGGTAAAACAAGTGTTTTATCTTGATGACCTTGCTAAGGGTGACGCGTGGAAAGTAGTCAACCTTGTGCACCCTCGAAACATTTATCGGGCGGCTACACTTGGAGAGGCCGAAGACGAGGAAGATGATGTTACGTATCAAGAGCCCAACGCAATAGGTATTCCTAACTCCTCTACCATTCGCCTTAATAATTTTAAAGCGGGTCGTTCGGTGCGAATTCGTGATGAAGAGCCAAGGCTTGTTGATGTTGATCCAAATCAAGAAACAGACGAAGACTCTGGCGATGAGGAAATACATATATTACCATAAATTAATTCTGACACCGAAGAAGACTCATCGGATGATTCCGATTACGAGCCTTAGTTTTAATGTATGATTCCTATTAATTTGTATAATTTTTCAAAGACTTTTTCCTTTATAGTTTACACATGTTGAATTCATATTTCAGTTATTTTATATTAATTTCGGTGATACATGATGAACAGGGTTTTTTAATGTATGGTAATTTATGAATATCGTCTGTTTTTTTTTCCGTTTTTTTACTTTAGCCGACGAAATACACTATAATTCGTCGGCTAAGATGTTTTTTGCCGACGAAAAAAGCCTTAATTCGTCGGCCATAGATGTTTTTTATTTTTTTTATTACACACTTTAGCCGACGAAATACACTGTCATTCGTCGGGTAAGAGAGTTTAGCCGACGAAAAAGCCTTAATTTCGTCGGCCATAGATGTTTTTTATTTTTTTTTATTACACACTTTAGCCGACGAAATACACTGTGATTCGTCGGCTAATATGGTTTTTGCCGACGAATAACCTAATATTTCGTCGGCTATAGTTATTTTTTTAATTTTTTAATTACATACTATAGCCGACGAATTGCAAAGGGTATTCGTCGGCTAAACCCTAAAATATTTATATTACCTACTATAGCCCTATGTTCGGTGGTTATTTTGCGTAAAATTTTTATACGACTTATTGCGTGTCATCGGTTTAAAACTATTTACAGTTGGAGGTCCGGCCAAAATACGTAATTTAGACGGTCGAACGACCTTTTCCGTGCGTTTAGGGGTTTGACTTACGAGATTGACCGTCCGGATCGAGCCCTTGTTCTTTTCGGATCAAGTTGAATTTTTTCCCATACATGTATTTTATCATGATGGTCAGATCTAACGGCCGGATTTGTGTTTCTCAAGTTTGATCATCACGATCACAACATGCGTACTAATGTTGTATAACTTGTTTACCAAGTGTTATGTAAATGTTCCGTTTCAAAAACAAACTATATGTAGAACCTTCAAACGTAAAAAAGTAGTGAAATAAGACATGACTAGAATGGTGAAATACGTCTACGGTTGAAAAATCATTGTATTCCGGTCATGTCTCGGTGCCGATAGTTGCGGTCAATGCAATTTTCCATTCTTTCTCCCTATGGGTAGCCCCGAGTTCGGTGGTTATTTTGCGTAAAATTTTTATACGACTTGTTGCGTGTCATCGGTTTAAAACTATTTTCAGTTGGAGGTCCGGCCAAAATACGTAATTTAGACGGTCGAACGACCTTTTCCGTGCGTTTAGGGGTTTGACTTACGAGATTGACCGTCCGGATCAAGCCCTTGTTCTTTTCGGATCAAGTTGAATTTTTTCCCATGCATGTATTTTACATTGATGGTCAGATCTGACGGCCGGATTTGTGTTTCTCAAGTTTGATCATCACGATCACAACATGCCAAATGTATAAAGGTTTAGCCGACGAATTTCAAAGGTTTAGCCGACGAATTACATACTATAGCCGACGAATTGCAAAGGTTTAGCAGACGAGTTGCAAAAGTTTACCCGACGAATTTCAAAGTTTTAGCCGACGAGTTTAGAAGGTTTAGCCGACGAATTGGTGTATAGCCGACGAAATTTTTATCTTTAGCCGACGAACAAATTATTTCGTCGGCTAAAGTCTTCGGGTTTAACTACGAAACCCTAGCCTCCTCCTCATTTCGGCAATTTTCCCTCCTCCCTCCTCCCTCCCGGTCTCCTCCCTCCTCCCTCCCTCTCCCGTCGCCGCCTCCTCCCTCCTCCCTGCCTCCCGGTCTCCTCCCTCCCTCCTCCCTGCCCTCCGCCCTCCTCCCTGCCTCCCGCTCTATTCTCAGGTTCGGTGCTTAATTTTGTTGTTGTTTCTTAATTTTGTTGTTGTTGATATATTTGTGCTTAATTTTGTTGTTGTTGATAAATTGATGCTCATTGTTATCGTTTGGTTTAATTTGTCTTAATTAAATTTATGTTAATTTAATTTTTGTGAATTTAATTTGTGTTAATTTAATTATGTGTTAATTTATTTTTGATTTCGAATTTAGTTTTATGATATGTTAGTTAATTTATGATGATGTTGATATATATAATATTGTTATGTAAGTAAAATATATATATATCTATATATGCATTGGTATGTGTATCTATTTATTGAATAAGTATAATTTTAAACATGTATAATTTTTTATAAAATAAAGACAAAATAATCTAAAGCCTTAGATTAATATTTTAAATAGGATGAGCGGCTTTTTTCGATCGAAGAAGAGTTCGAAGGGCCAAAGATCCGAATCGTCTGAGGGAACCTCTAGCAACCCTCAAACGACGTTTCAGGGCCAGATGACAACCAGACGTGCGAGCCTTCTGGAGACGGCGCCGGAGGTGCCCCTTTCATCGAGGCAGGCGGCCGTCCCTCGTTCCCCGAGGCCCTTGTGGCCTCAGACGGAGGTGTCTGCACCTCGTATGCCCGAGATACACCGGGCGCCCACTCCGGGTCCTACTTCTTCGGATAGTGGGTCATCTGGGGTACAGATGCCGCCGCCTCATCTGTTCCTTCCGCGGATGATACCGGCGTTACATGTAGTAGATGGCACAGGGACGCCGATTTATCCACTGCCCCCGCCAGTGGCTCCATCAGCGGCGTACCGGTTCGTGCCTTTTGATACGCCTCTTATTTCTGCGAGGGTATCATCATCGGCGACAGAGCCGGAATCCGTCGCGAGCTCCTCAGGTAATCAGTGATGCATGATTACTTTTAAAGGGTCATATATATTTTAATAATCAATTTGGCCGAATCATGTCATAGGCACAAATAAGAAGAGAGGCCCCGTCACAGGGAAGGCTCTCGAGAAGATGGTGAGTACCGTGGGGAGGATCCCCATCGATATTGACGGGGATGGCCACGTAGTATCGGGCGGGAAGTTGAGGACGTACGCCGGTCGCGTGGGAGCTCTCATTAGGGATAGAATCCCTATGTTGTGGTCCGACTGGGGCGAGGTCCCGCAGGAGGTTAAGGACATGGTCCACAACGCGATGTCGGTGAGTTTACAAAATAATATTATGTATTAAATTGTTGATTTCTCAAAAAGCTAAACTAATAAACGGTTAAATGCAGGTGTGGTTTGAGGTTCCCGAGCACCTGAGAGACAGCTGGGCCGACGTTGTGCATGGGGGAAGGTACGTTGGGAAGTTAATGAAAAACAAAATTGTATGTGATATTAATAATATTTCTAATATTTTTGTTGTATCTGTAGGTACAAGGAGTGGAAGAACGAGCTGCGGACCCATTGGACTACGCACGGGAACGCACGTTCTGGTACCCCTGCTGAGTTCCAGTACAGGGAGTACGAGTGGCGTTGGCTTCTGACATCAGAATTCAACAACCCTCGTAAACAGGTATTTAAATAAATTAGTTAGTTAATATAAAAATAAGTACGTGCGTTTTTAAATATTCTACTAATAGTTTACTTTTTTCTTTGAAGGCGGTTTCCCGGGTGAACGCTCAGAACCGGCAACGCAACACAAGGAACCATCATGCCGGTTCTAGACTGTTCGGTGTCTTAATGGACGAGGCGGCCAAGGAACATCCAGAAGTCAACCCGTACGTCTATACGTACGAGAAGGCATATCCCGACTCCCAAGAGGATATTGTAAGTTACCTTACGTTTTTAAATTTTTAAATTTATGTAAAAATTTTAATTAATAATTTTTTTCCTATCCATATAGGCGAGGGTGAGGGAGGCTACTGACGAGGTCATGAGTACTGTAGTGAGGGAGGCATGGCCGGACACGCAGGAGGAAGAGATGTCCGAAGCCATGTCCCGGATCGACACTTCGGATCCGACGATTGGGGCGAGGATCATGGGCACAGCCTTCCCACCGAGAGGAAACAACTTCTACTGCCGAGGTCTAGGAAAGAGAGGCGAGGGGGTCCTGAAGACCACTCCAGGATCTCAACGAAAGGCAGCCTCGACCAGCAGCAGGACCACGTCCAAGATGAACAGGACGACTCAGTTAGAGTCGGAAGTTCAGAGACTACGAGATTTCCGTGCTGCTCAGACTGCCTATAATGCCTTGCAGGCAGCCTTTAATGCAGCGCAAACAGCCTATGCTGCCGAGGTACAGGCCATCCAGCAGGCCCAGCAGCAGCAGCTGTTCCAGTACATGCATGACTTTACAGCTGCCCAGATTCAGGGACTTCCGCCTCCGCCCATGCCTTCGCTCATGACGCTACCCCAGCCGCCGCAACCTCCGCAGCAGCCCTCAGAAGAGGACTTTAATTTAGACGATATAGACTTTACGTAGTTGATATATATATACTTTTATGTAATTGATACTTTTATGTGGTTCATGACGAGGCCAAAAGTTGACATGTGCAATTAAAACCCCTATCGTGTAATATTAGTAAGTAGGGTATCGTTCTAGCCGGGGACACTAGGGAAGGATTATATCTGCATTAAAATAAGTTAGTAATATT
The DNA here is from genome assembly GCA_034370585.1 of Fragaria x ananassa. Taxonomy (NCBI): domain Eukaryota; kingdom Viridiplantae; phylum Streptophyta; class Magnoliopsida; order Rosales; family Rosaceae; genus Fragaria; species Fragaria x ananassa. Next base: position 27,002,145 of record CP139757.1, on the reverse strand, counting down.
CACAAATGTAAAATAAGCATACAAGTACAATTCTGTCACAACTATACAAGTATAACACACACATATAATTATAAACATATATACATATTTACGATTTAAATGGGGGATGTATAAAGTGGTTCGAAACATAAAGAAAAGAAGTAAAATATTTACATACATCGGTCAATCAATACTCAAGCACAAAATATAGCAAACACCGATTAGAAAACACACAAGTTTTATGAAAGATCAAGTTATTACGTTTATGTTATCATAGATGCAAATTAATTCCAACTTTTTACGACTTCTCATGTAACTTAGAACTTACGACGCGCATCATCCTAAGTTTATGTGTCATCTTGTTTAATGCTTACGACGCGCATCACATTAACACAAAATACACTTACCGTTCACGAGTCGTTGGAGACATGATCCTAGGTATGTCGTCACTCATCCTATTAGCATGTAAATCACTTACCCTACCACCCTATGCAGCAACTAAAATCGAGAGTCCGACGCAGTGAACTCAACCCTAGATTACTACGGCATATTAAACTCCCCCCTTAGAAACATCCGTGCACAAGACTATCTTTAGGTTCGATTATGTGATCAGGTAAGCAATTAATCAATTTGACATCTACTAAACACACAAACATAAACAACTTAAACTAAATCATAATCCTAACATGCAATCTAAATCGTTACATAACAAGCATATTCATATGCAAATCACAAAGAAGAGTTCATAAACATGCTTATTATGCAAAACCGAAAACCAATACATATATATATCAATAAGAACTGTCTTTACACAGAAAATACATACACAAACCATAAAAGTATTCATCCTTAACCAACCTATGCAGTTCGGCAAGGATGAATGATGAAATTGGTGGAAGAGTGCGGTCGGCAGTGGATGGAAACGGGGGCGGCAGCAGCTTGTGTTTTCTGTGTTTGAGAGGTTTTTGGGTAGAGTTTGGCTATACTATGTTTTAAGCCATTGAAAGACACCAAATTAAGAGCTATACATGTCTATTTATACAGAAAAATCGAAGAGAAACCCTAGAGAATTCGGGAGCTTCAAGGAGACACAACCCTTGTTGGACTTGAAATCCTTCTTGGACTTGGTTTCTTCTTTCTTCTTTGACAAGGATTTCGACTTGGACCTTGGATTTCTGATTTCTTGGACTCCTCTACATGTTATTAGATCCATGTAGGCCTTATACACACGTTCTTGGGCTCATAGGCAGCCGAAATCATGGACAAACTCGGCAAGGACAGACTTTCCCGGTTTGACAGGAAAAGCTCCATACTTGGTTGTTTCGGCTGCCATGATGCATTATTCGAATCTTCTTCTTCAATACAGCTTCCCATGACTTCATTAAGCTTATCTTAAGTCCTTTGACATGCTTGGGAAGAATTTTGGTGAAGAAACATCCTCCCAAACTCGTGTGACAACTTAGGCAGAAACTGCCCAGTTTTGCAGCTTGACCTCCGTCATTTGTTTTGATCATAACTCCTTCATCTGAACTCCAAATGCTGTGATTCAAGACGATTTAGAAACTAGACATCCACAGCTTTTCATCCATATATGGCACGTTCCTTGGTTCCGCCTGGATCGTCCTAGGGAAATCTTTGACGTTGAGTTATGGTTTCTGGAAATTTCTGCTCGGATCAAAACTTGTGTTTCGGAGTTTCTTCTTTTCCATGGCCTCTCTTGTTGTCCTCCGTGAATCCAATCTTCATGATTCTTGTTCTCATATGCTCATTTACATGTCATCTACACATTAAACCAAATTCCTCAAAAATGACAATGTAAAGGTACGATGACTCATGATAAAATTACTAAGTGTTATCCAAAATCGGTTTTACAATACTTAAGCTCAAATTTCTGTATAAATACATGTTTTAGCCATTGCTCTACAGAAAAACCCTTTTGACTTAAAATAAGGAATAAAACACATTACTAAGGAATAAACAAGGTACAAATGAGGGTAAAAACACATTAAAAACATAGCGTAAAACGTACTTATCAGTTCATATATTCTTTTATGTGTTTGTTGTTGGTTATATGAAATTGTTAAACATGTTTTTTGCAGCTTGCTTGGAATGGTAATTCAGAAATTTCGGGGTTTTTTTTTACTGGAATGCACTTATAGCCGACGAAAAAAACCTTAATTCGTCGGCTAAAGTTTTTTTTTTTTTTTTAAAAAAGTTTAGCCGACGAAATATGCTTTAATTCGTCGGCTAAATGCCTATAAAGCCGACGAAAAATACTATATTTCGTCGGCCATAGATGTTTTATATTTTTTTTATTACAAACTTTAGCCAACGAATATTTTAAATTATTCGTCGGCTAAAGTTTGGAAGATAACCGACGACAAAAAATGTCGTCGGCTAAGGTATGGACTATAGCCGACAAAAAAATCGTCGGCTATAGTGCATACTTTAGCAGACGAAATAATGTCGTCGGCTAAAGGTTGGACAATAGCAGACGATATTATTTCGTCGGCTATAGTCATATTTTAGCCGACGAATTTTTTTGTCTCGTCGGTTAAAGTCATCACAGACGACCCTTTCCCGACGACACTATAGCCGACGAAGGTTCGTCGGCTAAGAGCTTCGCCGACGAATTTTTTTAACAGGCCGACGAAAATTTTTCGTCTGCTAAAGTACTTGTCCTGGTAGTGGGAATTTAAAGACCCCATTTAGTGTGTGGTTGTTGCTTACTATTGTTGTGGTATTTAAGTTTTGAACTAATTTCAGTTTACCCCCATCAACTTTAGGTCGATCATCATGGTAGTTATTCTTTTTTCAATTTCATCAAAAACACTCCTCGACTCCTAATTTTCATCAGCCGTGTCCAAACCCCTGTTCTTCATCCAATTCCTCCGTTAAGTGATGACTGTGATAACGTGACATCAAGAAGAATGTCAAATTCTGAAAATAACTTTTCTGACCATTTTTTCTCATATCAATACACATCTTAGTTCCCATCACAACCCCCTTACCGTAGTGATTTCGGTGAGATTGAATGCAATTTGTCTATTTTGTCATTTATCTGTGGGCCCAAATACTTCAAATTTGGTTTTCTTCTTAATGTCACCTCATCACATGATGAGGAAATTGGATGGAAAACGGATGTTTTAACACAATTGATGAAAATTAGAAATCGAGAGGTGTTTTTGATGAAATTGAAAGAAAAATGACTAACATGATGATCGACCTAAAGTTGATAGGGTAAATTGAAATTAGTTCTTAGAATATTGTTTATTACATACCTTAGACTATTGTCATATAGCCAGTACCTCGGTTGTTTTGATGCGTGGATATTCTATATTATTGGTACAATAGTACGTTTAAGCACCGGACACTATCAACATTTCTCCCCAACATCACCATGCAGTAATTAAGCCAGTAATTATTACTAATCAATCATCCTGATCTCGGTTATGTTTTACAGCTTCTTAATAGTATCACTATCAACATCGAACACTTAACGTTATATAACTTTTGTTTCTCCCAACTTGAACACAAAGAATCACGATTACTTTTCAGTATTGTTATATAACGTACAACACTACAACGAGTGTGTGCACAGCTGGATAGTTGTATGCTTGTTCTTGCTCTTCTGGGTAGTGTAAGACGTCAATAACTAGTTAACAGTAGATACTACAATCTACACTACACAGGAACATTGACTTGACAGATACCTACATGCGGATGTAATGAATATAATTGCCCTAGCTGCATGGATATGTGGATCGATGTTGATCGTCTGGTGAATTTGGTTCCTGAGGACAGCATGCCCTGGAGGAATTGTCCAATTGCTTGTAAAGTGCTGATAATGAAGTGTTAGAATTTGGAAGAGTACGTAAGAGTGAGTTATTGCCTTATTGGTCCAGCGCTGCAGCCTGGTCCGGCCATTCTTGAATTGTCTCCTGCTAGATGAGTCCCGCCACTAGCTTTGGCTAGTTATATATGCATGACATTGACAGCATATCTTTAAGTCTCCAGCCCCAGTTACCTAGGGCTTCTCCCGAACTAACCGTCGTCGACATGCGGAGGTACATGGAGGTGTGGTGAGCTATTGAGATCTTTTAATTTGGTCGACTTACCTACATGCTCGAACAGATTTTCTATTTCACAATTCATTTTTGGAATCACATTGTCGGTGTGTGCGCGTGTATAATATAACATTATATATGATAACACGTGTTCAATCTTCTTTCTAATTTCACGATTGACATTGTATATACTCAAACTCTTTATCTGACAAGACAATATGATGTCGATCTACGTATAATAATTCACGTCTTTTTCGAACTAGTTTTGTAATTAACAATCACAATGACAATTTTCCGAATCTGCATGTTATATGACAACATGGTGTGTACATGCACCATAGAATTGTCATAGTTCACGTATTTTTCATTCTAATTTTGATTCGGAGCCTTCATACTTATATCTATGATATGAACCTTTTGTTTTGATATCAATAACAAACATGATTCTGCAGTAACAAAAAAATTGAAGTAAATGAGATTACAGGTTCAATTTCTTTCTCATATTATCTTAGCAAATATGATCAAGATATCTTTTGTTTGTGGTAATTATTTTCTTCTTGTAGCCGACATTCCTCTCTTCTAGAAAACAAAATTTTATCAAGGCTGAAAGGTATGCGTGTAAATACAACATTCATGACTTGTGATGCAGTTGGCCCCGGCCAGAAGGAACAAGCAGCGGTCCCTTCGTTTATTTACAGCTAGTGATATCACGTGGTTGTCTATGTATCATATGGTATGACATGTCTATTACAAATGTGTCTAATTGTATGACACATGAGAGTTTTTGAAGGGGTAAATGGTCATTACATGGTCATTTAGTTGTTTCTTCAATCAATAATAGTCACACATTATGTGAGACATGCTATACCATATGGTATACTAGAATTTTCCGTGATATCACTGTCAATCACTAAAAGTTATTTGAAACATGCAGCAAACCTAATTCAATGATTTATGGTGAAACTTCATGAGAGCCTAGTATACAAACTGAAGGGCTAGTTTCTAATGATTTCCGCAATCCTAAGTAAAGAGAAAAAAAAAAACTAGCTAGCTTTCAATCAAGCTTTTGTTGTGTATAAAAACTAGGAAGCAAGAACTTGTCGAAAAACTTGGAAGCGACAAAACTAAGAAACAAAGATCGATGGATCAAAAGGGCACAGTACGTAGAAAATTAACTGAACTCAAGAAAGAAGCCAAGCCAGAATAGCATTATGCTTGTCAGCCGGGTCACAGTCATCATCGACCACCACGGCCTCTGATCTCGATTTATTGCTATGGTCAAGATGATGATCATCTGCAGCCTGCTGCTCCCATAACCAAGAGAGCATATTCTCATCATCTTTCTGATCAACATTCCATAAGTAGTCGTGCCTATGGATATCACTCTCCCAATCCCATCTCATTTCATCATTCACTGTTCCATTCATTCCATCAAGCTGCTGCTTCTGCTGATCAAACTTACAAGTAGCAGCAGCTGCTGAGCCTGGTGAGTAATTAGAGCATGAATTATACCAGTGATCCCGATCAAACGCAGCTGCTTCCGCTTCTCCATAACTTGATTTGGAATTTGAGTTTGATGATGAGCTTAAATTAGTAGCATTAATCTGATCGAGCTGATGATGTTCCTCTTCATGACTAGCCGCTGCAGTAGCATTAGTCATCACTTTATTTGGACCACATAAAAGTTTGCCGGTGTCCTCGTCGTCCCTAATAACGCCCGTGTCATCATCACCATCATCGCTTTGTCTTTCACCAATTAAAGTCAGCACCCCAGTTGGATCCGATATTATTTCATTGGCGACGTCCATCAACAAGTCATTGAAAGCCACCTCCCCACCGTCATCAAGTTTACCTGCAGCTGAGCCATCAGATGGTCCTCCTCCGACTAATGCTTGTGTTTCTTTTTTTCCGGTGCCAGCCGCAACTGCTGCTGCTGCGGAAGGAGGTGGAGGGGAAGACGAGCTCGTCATCGTTGCCGATTTATCATCATGATTATGAGAGCATGAATCCAAGTGGTGGTTGATGGCTGTAGAAGTGTAGGTGACTTTGTTCTTCTTCATGGCCCAGCGACTGGTTCTGCCACCTCTTCCTCTTCGCTTGGACGAGGGTGGTCCTAATTTCATCGCCATATTGATTTCATCTGCTGCGGTGGTGGTGGTGCTGCTACTACTAGCTGCTGCTGCTGCTGATGCTGAAGGCATATGGATCATATTAATAGGTCTCCTGAAAGCGTCTATTTTTCGAGTCAAGTGCGAGTTCCAGTAGTTCTTTATCTCATTGTCCGTTCTTCCCGGTAATTGACTAGCTATCAAAGACCACCTGCGTAATATATTGACGGTGTGAAAAAAGTTAATATAATCACACAAGCTTTACACAACTAATTACTAATATATAATCAAAAAGCATTTCTGGTGAACTAGAACGTACGTTACACGCATATATCATATATATGCATGTACGTTCAGTTTTCTCCGTCTCTGTCATAGCAATAATTAATTAGTAGTAGGAGCGAGAAAGACAAAAAGAAAGAATCGATCAGTAGGTAATTAACAAAGGTAATATAAGATGATTCATCATACGTAGCTTTTCACTGAATAATTTGAATACCGCCTTACGCTTATGAAGTCGGTCTATATATTCCTAAAGTTTATTAACATATACATAACAGACAAAAGAAAATTTATTTCTGTCTAATTATTGACAGAAAACCCATAAAAACGTTCAGACAACTTCTCAATCAACCTGTTTCTGGTATACTAAATTACTATTAATGGACTAAAGAATATTAATTGCTAGCAGCATTTAAAATCTTGCATCAGAACACAGCAACCCGGCCGGGAAGGTAAATATCGATCGAGTCAGTGAGAACAGTACGAACGTAATAGCTAGTATATATAGAAGAAATTCACACATACCTATTTCCCAGAGAAGCATGCAATTTGATGATGATATCTTCCTCTTGAGGAGTAATATTTCCCCTCTTTAAGTCAGCTCTCAGGTAGTTTATCCATCTCAGTCTGCAACTCTTCCCACACCGCAGTAACCCTTCAGTATACAACACATTCATTTTATTAGCTGTTAATTAACTTCCACACCAAGAGATATTTGTATGAGGTAGCTGCTGCCGGCAAACTACCTCGATCTATGGATTGAACTTGCAAAAACTGAACATCTGATAGATCAGACATTTAACAGTTTAACACTACTAGCGAGCTTAATTACAAAGATGTGTTCACTGTGTTGGTGATTATGGTATGTACCTGCATTCTTGGGCAACGATCTCCAGGAGCCTTCCCCATTAGCACGGATGTAGTTGATTAAGGTTTGATCCTCCTCTGCTGTCCATCTTCCCTTCTTCAACCCAACTTTCTCGCAGCACGGAGCCCTCCCCATTTCTGGTTTGATCTATATATACAGATCGATCACTATTACAGCGCGCAGTTCAAACTACTCGATCTCTCACTCTCTCTCTCTCTCTCTCGTTATGTAGAATACAAGACTGATTATATATAGTGCCCAGCAATGCCAGTAAATGCTCAGCAAGGAAACGAGGGGAGCTAGGCCGGAAGCTTTTTAGATCATAGATGGACGCACAGTAGCTGCGGCAGCAATCAAGTTAATTAGAAGGAGCTAGCTGGGCTAGCTAGGGTAGCTAGCTAGCAGGTACAGTAATTAACAACTGAGCTAGAGCAGGATGAGCAGTATGTATGTGTAGACTTGAAGAGTGAGGACAGGCTACCCAGAGAGGTGCAGGGTTTAATAAAAGTACGTGATTTACAAAGGGAGACAGACATGATCGATCGAGAAGGACAGAGATGATATGAATACGGGTGGGGTTTCCGATAGAGAAATTAAGTGTGGTGTGAGATTGTGCCACGACGGCCTACAAGTGAATACCAGAGTCGTGGCCTCTCCGTTGTCGACAGGCTCGTGAAGGGGTTTTGCATTTCCCACGTCCATATATGTACGCAAAGCACGCACGCGGCTCAACCAGTCATCCCTCCTTCTAGCTCTTCCTCCTCGCTCGGTCTCCACCTCCGATCTAATTCCACCCTCTTGCAGCTAGGTCAATATTTCAGCTCCATCGGTTCCCACCAAATATCTCATTAATTGTTACTTAGTTCATCTATATATCTAGTTATGACTTTTTATCTTATCTACGTATCCCATACGACGTCGACGTAAGAAGTACCCTTGCGGCCGTACCTAATTACTTATATATAACTATTAATAATTAGTTAGCTAGCTATAGAACAAGAATTATATATAAAAGTGTGTGTGTAGAGAGTTCGTTGTTCTTTTCACACCTAGTGAGGTATATCAAGTATTGCGATTGCTGACTGCTGTGCCAGCTCCCTTCCTTATAGGACATATGGATTTTTCTTTCACAAGAATTAATCTGTGTTTGAATTTTCTATTGAGGTCATGGAACATGAATCCGAAAAAACTTATGATCGGGATTCTGACAAACCATACTTGATTGCGCATTTATAAAAGTACAACACATTTAGGCCTATACTGCAGGTTTGTTTGTCATTAACCGCTTTCCTAAGATTAATTAGAGCAAGCTTCCTGCTATAGCTAGCTAGGGATCTATTGAGAGTCTTTTTCTAAAGCAACAAGTTTGTCTCTATGTTGCTGCAACAAGTTGGTGATCTTGGTCTCAGTGCCTGGCTGAGTTTGCTTTAACTTCCTTTTGTGATTCTCATTGTGTTTCTACCTGTTACGTCCTGAGCCGGGAAGTGGTCGCGGGGCGGAACGAAGCAGAATTCTTGGGAGGCTTCCACTCGGTACCTGCACAAATGACAGCGTCACGGGGTCGGGACTGGGGTGGCCCAGTCTTCGACTCTCCGATGCTTAAGTGAGCTATGTGCACTTGTACGGGTAGATGAATGAAAGTGAGAGAGAGAGAGAGTATATATGTGTGTATGTAAGTGTGTACCTTGAGCTTGTTTTATAGGCTAAGCTTGTGTACCTTGAGCTTATTTCCAATGTGGGACTCTTTGCCCTCCTTTGGAGTGCCTCCTCTTTTGGGGGTGTTTTGCCGCTAGAGTGACTTTGGCAAGTAGTTTGTTACCGGCCCTTCCTTCCTTGGATGTCTGTGAAGGGCCCACCAGGGCTATCTCGACCGGGTAATTGTACCGTATTCTCGGCTTAGCCAAGTATTTTGGCTATGTACTAACAAGTCCCCAAGTCCCCAGTCCGAGAGAGTTCTTGGGTGGGGAGTTATTATAGAGATGCCGAGGATAGGTTTTACCCGGGAGTAGGAGGCATGGTGTCGAGTCCCCAAGTCCCCACGCGAGAGTTGCGAGGTGACAGGGGTGATGTTCCGGAAACCTGTTGGCAAGAAGACAAGTTTAATGTTGCTCTAGCGAGTCAGTCCGCGCTTAGTTGGAGACTGTCGCGAGGTGACCAGTCAGTCCGCGCTTGATTGGGGACCGTGGCTATATGGCGAGGCAGTCCGCGCTTGATTGGGGACTGTTGCGAAGTGGCCAGTCAGTCCGCGCTTGATTGGGGACTGTGGCTATGTGGCGAGGCAGTCCGCGCTTGATTGGGGACTGTCGCGAAGTGGCCAGTCAGTCCGCGCTTGATTGGGGACTGTCGCGAAGTGGCCAGTCAGTCCGCGCTTGATTGGGGACTGTGGCTATGTGGCGAGGCAGTCCGCGCTTGATTGGGGACTGAGGCTATGTGGCGAGGCAGTCCGCGCTTGATTGGGGACTGTCGCGAAGTGGCCAGTCAGTCCGCGCTTGATTGGGGACTGAGACTATGTGGCGAGGCAGTCCGCGCTTGATTGGGGACTGTCGCGAAGTGGCCAGTCAGTCCACGCTTGATTGGGGACTGAGGCTATGTGGCGAGGCAGTCCGCGCTTGATTGGGGACTGAGGCTATGTGGCGAGGCAGTCCGCGCTTGATTGGGGACTGTCGCGAAGTGGCCAGTCAGTCCGCGCTTGATTGGGGACTGAGGCTATGTGGCGAGGCTGTCCGCGCTTGATTGGGGATTGTCGCGAAGTGGCCAGTCAGTCCGCGCTTGATTGGGGACTGAGGCTATGTGGCGTGGCAGTCCGCGCTTGATTGGGGACTGTCGCGAAGTGGCGTTGCGGGCCGCTGCGTGGCGAGTCAGTCCACGCTTGATTGGGGAGACTTGCTACTGAGTGTTGCGGGCCGTTGCTTTGACGAGGCAGTCCATTTTTTTTTGGGAGCGAGGCAGTCCGCGCTTGATTGGGGACTGTCGCGAAGTGGCGTTGCGGGCCGCTGCGTGGCGAGTCAGTCCACGCTTGATTGGGGAGACTTGCTACTGAGTGTTGCGGGCCGTTGCTTTGACGAGGCAGTCCATTTTTTTTTGGGAGCGAGGCAGTCCGCGCTTGATTGGGGACTGTCGCGAAGTGGCGTTGCGGGCCGCTGCGTGGCGAGTCAGTCCACACTTGATTGGGGAGACTCGCTACTGAGCGTTGCGGGTCGTTGCCTTGATCTCTGAGAGGGGATCATCCAGATGCAGGGGGGGCCGTTGCGTGGCGAGTCAGTCCACGCTTGATTGGGGAGACTCGCTACTGAGCGTTGCGGGCCGTTGCTTTGATCTCTGAGGGGATCATCCAGATGCAGGGGCTTCCTCCCGTAACCTGTCAATTAAAGAGATAAGTGTCAAAGGGTTTAGGGTTTTAGGGGATTGAAAAACCTCAGATTTGGGAAGCGTCCCCTTTCACCCTCGATCGAGTGGCCGCGAGAGCTTGGCTGTTTGCAACCAGCTTCATTGCTACTACGCGGATCCACTATTTCACGGTATGAATTGGTGGCGTTCTTTGTCTTTGGATTTATCGGGGGTAAATGAGGCGGTTCATATATCTGTGATGTTGGTAGGAAGCTTAAAGTAAGAGTTTTGTTGTCGGGCTGGCTAGGGTTAAGGGGTGGCCAGGGGAACCACGTTAGCCGCGTGGTGGGCCGCTATGGGGCGAATAGGTGGCATTGTGTGGAAATGAAGTGTAGCATGTTTACATGGCAAAGCACTTCTTGGCATTTAGAATGAGCCGCTAATGGGCGAAGTGTACATTGTTGGTGCCGTTACTGGGCTAAAATACATAATGTAATTAATTGGGATAGAGATAGAGGTGGCGAGCGTTCCAGGGGCGGGGCAGCACGCGACCATCACAATCTCGGAGATAGAATGTGGCGGGTCCTGGAGCGTCAACTATCTCGAGTGGGTCTTCCCACTTCGCCTTGAGACCAGTAGGGTGGGGAATGACCTCTTTCATGACCCAGTCGCCTATCTTCAGGGGGCGAGATACGAATTTTTTGTTGTAGTATCGGGCTATTTTCTGCTTGTTGTTGATGACTCTGAGGTATGCCTTGTCTCGGCGTTCCTCTAAGAGGTCCATATTGAGTCGTATCCCTGTCGCATTTGTCTCGGGGTCGTAAGTTGTGATTCGCTCACTTGAGACTTCCATTTCCACTAGCACTACCGCTTCGGTGCCATAAGCCAAGAGGTATGGGGACTCTCCCGTGGCCGTTGTGGGGGTGGTGCGGAGTGTCCAGAGGACGTCCGGGAGCTTAATTTGCTGCCCACAAACCCTTGGCCTCATCCAAGCGTTTCTTCAGGTTTTGCTTGATGAGCTTGTTGATAGCTTATGTCTGGCCATTGGTTTGGGGATGTGCTGGGGAGGTGTAAAAGATTGTTGTGCCTTGATCGGCCAAGAATCCCCGGAATGTGTCATTGTCGAACTGGGTGCCATTGTCAGTAATGATGGTTTGGGGTACTCCAAAACGACAGTACAGGTTTCGCCAAAGAAAGTTGATTAATTTTTCAGTGGTGATTGTTGCGAGGGGCTCTGCCTCAATCCATTTTGTGTTGTAATCCACAATGACAATGGCGTACTTGAACTGTCCCGGGGCTGTGGGGAGTTGGCCGATGAAATAGAGTCCCCATTGGCTGAAAGGGATCGGCGAGATGATGATAGAGAGGGGTACCGGGGGATGATGTGCAAAATCTGCAAATTTGTGGCATTGGAGGCATGTTTGAACGACCGCTTTAGCATCGCGCTCCAGGGTTAGCCAATAATACCCCGCGCGAAGCGTTTTAAACATGAGGTTCCGGGCTCCTGCATGATTCCCACAAATGCCACTGTGGAGCGATTTCAGCACTTTGTGCCCTTCTACTGTGGGTAGGCACCGCAGTAGGGGACATGATTGGCCTCGGCGGTATAGCTTTCCACCTTTGAGCAAGTAAAGGGAGGCTTTGCGGCGTAGCCGCTGTGCTTCATGCTTTTCTTGGGGCAGGGTCCCATCCGAGAGGAAGGCAATGAATGGGTTCATCCATGAGGGCTGCTCCCTGGGCTCAAGGGCAAAAATTTCTGAATAGGCTCTTGAGATACTTGGCTTATCCAGTGTTTCGATGTGGACATCCGAGGGCGTGGACTCGGGAGGAGCCGTGGCGAGTCTTGCGAGGGCGTCAGCCTTGGAGTTCTTGGCTCGCGGGATTTGGGTGAGTTTGTATGAGGAGAAGCTTTGCAGAAGTGCCCCCGCGAGACTTTTATAGGATCCCAAGTTATGTTGGTTAGCTTTGAAGTCCCCTGCCACCTGACTGACAACAAGTTGGGAATCACTGAAAATGTGGAGGTGGCGGCTCCTAGTTCTCGGCAAAGTTGAATGTCTGCGATAAGAGCTTCGTACTCAGCAATGTTGTTGGAGGCTTTGAATTCGAACCGGAGGTAATATTCATACGAGTGACCCTCAGGGTCCGTGATGATGATTCCCGCTCCGCTGAGTTTGCTGTTGGAGGATCCATCCACCTGGAGTTTCCAGATGGCATCCCCGGCGGGGATGTCTGGGTGGGGACTGCTATCAGCCAATGGGATGAACTCAGCAATGAAGTCTGCAGCTGCTTGCCCTTTGATGACCACTCGCGGCTTGTAGTGCAAGTCAAACTCTCCCAACTCAACTGCCCATTTGACCATGCGGCCTGAGGTTTTAGGTTTCTGCTATATTTGTCGTAGAGGCTGGTTGGTGAGCACATGGATTGTATGGGCTTGGAAATATGGTCTGAGATTCCTGGCGGCAGTGATGAGGGCGAGAGTAAGTTTTTCTATGTCTGGATAGCGAGTCTCTGGATCCGCGAATCCTCTGCCACAATAATACATTGGGAGTTCCTGATCGTGGTCATGGCGTGTGAGCGCTGCACTGACGGCCGTGGCGGAAACAGCCAAGTATAAATAAAGCACTTCTTCGGGAATTGGCTTGGAGAGGAGAGGGACAGTGGCGAGGTATGTCCTTATGTTGTTGAAGGCTTCGTCATGTTCCGGGCCCCAAGTGATTTCTTTTTTATGCTGTGCCTTGAGCAGTTGAAAGAATGGGTTGTACCTGTCTGTAAGGCGGGAAATAAAGCGTGCTAGGGCAACTAGGCGTCCGGTAAGGCACTGGACCTCGCTCCGGGACGTCGGAGCAGTCATGTCTAGGATGGCTTGGACTTTTTCTGGGTTGGCCTCAATGCCTCTTTCACTAACCATGAAGCCAAGGAATTTGCCGCCTCCAACAGCAAGGATGCATTTCAGAGGGTTGAGACGCATCCCGTGTTCGAGGAGCTTAGTGAATACTCTGTCAAGGTTGGCAATGTGGTCATCTTCTGTCTTGCTCTTGACCAACATGTCGTCGACATACACTTCCATAATCTCACCAATTTCATCTTCAAACATGGCGTTAACGAGCCGTTGATAAGTTGCCCCCGCATTCTTGAGGCCAAAGGGCATGACTTCGTAGCAATACAATCCTTTATTGGTGACAAAGGTTGTGTGGGCTTGGTCGGCTGGGTGCATTTTGATTTGGTTGTAGCTTGAGTATGCGTCAAGGAAGCTGAGTGTTTTGAAGCCAGCTGTGGAATCAACCAGTTGGTCGACTCGTGGCAAGGGGAAGCTGTCCATAGGGCAGGCCTTGTTAAGGTTCATGTAGTCAACACACATGCGCCACTTGCCGTTAGGTTTGGGGACCATGACGACGTTGGAGACCCATGTCGGGTATGAAACTTCCCGGATGAATTTGATTTCCTTGAGCCGTTGAACCTCGGCTTGGATAGCTCGATACTTGTCCGGGTGGAAGGCGCGTCTCTTTTGTTTGACAGGGGGTGGTCTTTGATGATGTTGAGTTTGTGGGTGATGATGTCAGGGGAGATCCCCGGCATGTCGGCGTAGGACCAAGCGAAGACTGCTTGTTTTTCTTGGAGGAAAGTAATGAGCTTGTGGCGGAGTTCCGGGCTGAGACTTGAGCCAATGCGGACTTTCCTTTCCGGGGCAGTGGGGGACAGGGATATCCATTCCGTGTCTTCAGTTGGATTAGGCCGCGGGGACCTCTTTTTTCCTGTCCCCTCTGGGTCGTCCCGCGGGTCATCTATGGGTTCCGAAGGGCTGAGAGGCAGCATCTCATAGGCGTTGCGCCCCTGCTGGATGGCGTTAAGATGGCAGTGCTCAATGGCTACTCGGTCCCCTTGAACTGTCAAGATGCCACCTGGGGTAGGAACTTTCATGAGGAGCATGTGGCCGGCTACGAAGCATTGCAGTCCCCACAGGATGTCCCGGCCTAAGATAAGGTTATAGGACGAGGGACAGTCAACTATGAGGAAGCGAGCTGTAATGGAGGAGCGGCAAGGAGTAGTTCCTACAGCCACGGTTAGGCGGTCTGAGCCTAGCGGTTGTACTATGTCACCAGAGAAGCTGACCAAGGGGTCGTGGTTGTTATATAGTTTGGCGCGGTTCCGCCGAAGTCCCTTGTAACAATCAGAGAACATGACACTTACAGCGGCCCCGGTATCCACTAACCTGTAATGATCCACCTGCACATTGATTATTAAAGGCTCACAGTGGTGGTGATGTGTGATATCCTCATCTCTGCGGAATGTCACTTGATCCCACGCTGATGGGGTGATCGTGACACCGCGTTGGATGTTAAGGATGTCTGAGGGTGTCGTGTATTGCCGTGTTACAAAAGACTGGCGCTGGGGAAACCTTGGAGCTCCGCCATGCAGGGTTAGGATCTGGCTATGAGCACAATACTGGTGGAGTCGTCCACTCTGGACTATGGCGTCGCTGTGGCCAGTGGAACTGTATTGCGAGGAGAGCATGTCGGAGTGGAGATAGGGGTCCCTCGTGCCTTTACACTTCTCCGTCTTCAGTGATTTGGTGGAAATGGGGATGAGTTGGGGAGATGGATTAGGTTGATGTGGCAGGGGGGAGTCATTGAGGATTGGAGATGGCTGGGGGGCCGGGAGTGGAAATGAGGGATGAGCAAGGGGATGGGATATGTATATGATCTGGTTAGGCTCTCCTGAGAGTACGGGACCAGTTTGGTTTTGAAGGGAATCCGGGGTTCCGGCAATTCGCGCCGCGCAGTCTGAGCGACCGTTGTACACGTTACGATGCTCTAACGTGGCGCGGAGCAAGGATTGCTCTTTTTCCAACTCAGCAATGCGTACCCGGTACGCTTCCGCTTCTGCCCTTTCCTTCGCCGCTTGCTCGCGGAACGAATGGAAGTCTCGCTTGAGGAGTTCAAGGGCTGTGGCGGGGTCGAGATGGCTAATGGAGGCTGGGCTGCTAGTTTGGGGAAGGGATGTGTTGGGTTTAAGTTCCACTTGAGTGTCAGGTTCCACGGGGTCATTAATAATCACCATGGTGCCGAGTTCCGAGGCAAGTGGGAGTTCTATAAGATGGGGCCCTCCTTCTAGCGCTAATTGTTTCTACCTGTTACGTCCCAAGCCGGGAAGTGGTCACGGGGCGGAACGAAGCAGAATTCTTGAGAGGCTTCCACTCGGTACCTGCACAAATGACAGCATCACAGGGTCGGGACTGGGGTGGCCCAGTCTTCGACTCTCCGATGCTTAAGTGAGCTATGTGCACTTGTACGGGTAGAGGAATGAAAGTGAGAGAGAGAGTATATATGTGTGTATGTAAGTGTGTACCTTGAGCTTGTTTTATAGGCTAAGCTTGTGTACCTTGAGCTTGTTTCCAATGTGGGACTCTTTGCCCTCCTTTGGAGTACCTCCTCTTTTGGGGGTGTTTTGCCGCTAGAGTGACTTTGGCAAACGGTTTGTTACCGGCCCTTCCTTCCTTGGATGTCTGTGAAGGGCCCACCAGGGCTATCTCGACCGGGTAATTGTACCGTATTCTCGGCTTAGCCAAGTATTTTGGCTATGTACTAACACATTGTATTTATATATACTTGTTATTAAACCTTGTAAAGTTTTTATCAAGAAATATAGAAGAAAAGTTTCTGCAATCTTTGTGTTTAGATTTCTTCACACTACCAGGACAATTACTTTAGCCGACGAAAAATTTTCGTCGGCCTGTTAAAAAAATTCGTCGGCTATAGTGTCGTCGGGAAAGGGTCGTCTGTGATGACTTTAGCCGACGACACACGTAGAAGTCGTCGGCTATAGTCCAGAGTTTAGCCGACGAAATAATGTCGTCTGCTATAGTCCAGACTTTAGCCGACGACATTATTTCGTCGGCTATAGTCCATACTTTAGCCGACGAAATAATGTCATTTGCTATAGTCCAGACTTTAGCCGACGACATTATTTCGTCGGCTAAAGTACATACTTTAGCCGACGAAATAATGTCGTCGGCTAAAGTCCATACCTTAGCCGACGACATTTTGTGTCGTCGGTTATCTTCCAAACTTTAGCCGACGAATAATTTATAATATTCTTCGGCTAAAGGTTGTAATAAAAAAATATAAAACATCTATGGCCGACGAAATATAGTATATTTCGTCTGCTTTATAGGGATTTATCCGACGAATTAAAGCATATTTCGTCGGCTAAAACTTATTTAAAAAAAAAAACTTTAGCCGACGAATTAAGGCTTTTTTCGTCGGCTATAAGTCTATTCCAGTAAAAAAAAAACCCCCGAAATTTCTGAATTACCATTCCAAGCAAGCTGCAAAATACACCAAAACAATTCCATATAACCAACAACAAACACATAAAAGTATATATCAACTACATAAAAGTATCAATTACATAAAAGTATCAAACACATAAAAGTATATATCAACTACATAAATTCTAATCGTCTAAATTAATATCCACTTCTGGGGGCTGCTGCCAGGGTTGCGGCAGCTGGGGTAGCGGCATGGGCGGAGGCGGAAGTCCGTGAATCTAGGCAGCTGTAAAGTCCTGCATGTACTGGAACATCTGCTGTTGCTGGGCTTGCTGGATGGCATGTATCTCGGCAACATAGGCTGCCTACGCGGCATTAAAGGCAGCCTGAGCAGCTTGATGTTCTCGTAGTCTCTAACTTCCGACTCTAGCTGAGTCGTCCTGCTGATCGTGGACGTGGTCCTGCTGCTGGTCGAGGCTGCCTTTCGTTGAAATCCTGGAGTGGTCTTCAGGACCCCCTCGCCTCTCTTTCCTAGACCCCGGCAGTAGAAGTTGTTTGCTCTCGGCGGGAAGGCTGTGCCCATGATCCTCGCCCCAATCGTCGGATCTGAAGTGTCGATCCTGGACATGGCTTCGGACATCTCTTCCTCCTGCGTGTCCGGCCATGTCTCCCTCACTAAGACACTCATGACCTCGTCACTAGCCTCCCTCACCTTCGCCTATATGGATAGGAAAAAAATTATTAATTAACATTTTTACATAAATTTAAAAATTTAAAAACGTAAGGTGACTTACAATATCCTCCTGGGAGTCAGGATATGCCCTCTCGTACGTATAGACGTACTGGTTGACTTCTGGATGTTCCCTGGCCGCCTCTTCCATGAAGACAGCGAACGGTCTAGAACCGGCATGATGGTTCCTTATGTTGCGTTGCCGGTTCTGAGCGTTCACCCGGGAAACAGCCTTCAAAGAAAAAAGTAAACTATTAGTAAAATATTTTAAAACGCACGTACTTAATGATAAATTAACTAACTAATTTATTTAAATACCTGTTTACGAGGGTTGTTGAATTCTGAAGTCAGAAGCCAACGCCACTCGTACTCCCTGTACTGGAACTCAGCAGGTGTACCAGAACGTGCGTTCCCGTGCGTAGTCCAATGGGTCCGCAACTCATTCTTCCACTCCTTGTACCTACAGATACAACAAAAATATTAGAAATATTATTAATATCACATACAATTTTGTTTTTCATTAACTTCCCAACGTACCTTCCCCCATGCACAACGTCGGCCCAGCTGTCCCTCAGGTGCTCGGGAACCTCAAACCACACATGCATTTAACCGTTTATTAGTTTAGCTTTTCGAGAAATGAACAATGTAATACATAATATTATTTTGTAAACTCACCGACATCGGGTTGTGGACCATGTCCTTAACCTCCTGCGGGACCTCGCCCCAGTCTGACCACAACATAGGGACTCTATCCCTAATGAGAGCTCCCACGCGGCCGGAGTACGTCCTCGACTTCCCGCCCGATACTATGTGGCCATCCCCGTCAGTATCGATGACGATCCTCCCCACAGTACCCACGATCTTCTCGAGAGCCTTCCCTGTGAGAGGCCTCTCTTCTTTGTGCTATCACATGATAAACCAAATTGATTATTAAAATATTTATGACCCTTTAAAAATAATCATGCATCACTGATTACCTGAGGCGCTCGCGGCGGATTCCGTCTCTGTCGCCGATGATGATACCCTCGCAGAAATAAGAGGCGTATCAAAAGGCACGAACCGGTACGCCGCCTCAGGAGCCACTGGCGGGGGCAGTGGATAAATCGGCGTCCCTGAGCCATCGACTACAGGTAAGGCCGGTATCATCCGCGGAAGGAACAGATGAGGCGGCGGCATCTGTACCCCAGATGACCCCCTATCCGAAGAAGTAGGACCCGGAGTGGGCGCCCGGTGTATCTCAGGCATACGGGGTGCAGACACCTCCGTCTGGGTCTGAGGCCACAGCTGCCTCGAGGAACGAGGGACGGCCGCCTGCCTCGATGAAAGGGGCACCTCCGGCACCGTCTCCAGAAGGCTCGCACGCCTGGCTGTCATCTGGCCCTGAAACGTCGTTTGGGGGTTGCTAGAGGTTCCCTCAGACGATTCGGATCTTTGGCCCTTCGAACTCTTCTTCGATCGAAAAAAGCCGCTCATCCTATTTAAAATATTAATTTGAATCAAGGCTGAGGCAACATTGAAAAAGTAAAAATTCAAGCTTATCCTTCTCAAATCTAAGGCTTTAGATTATTTTGTCTTTATTATATAAAAAATTATACATGTTTAAAATTATACTTATTCAATAAATAGATATACATAATTAATAATTACACGCAATATATATAGATATACTTAATTAACATAGCATAAAAATAAATTCGAAATCAAAAATAACTTCATACCAATATATATATATGAGAAAAGTTCACCATCGGTCCCTCAACTCTTGTGGCAAGGCCAATGTGATGCCCAACTTATAAAAACTACCAATGTGATGCCTACACTTTATTTTTCGTATCAACGTGGGGGCTGAGACCATATTCCGTCACGGCGCCGTCTGCTTGGTCACGTGGCTCACTAAAATCGGTCCCTCAACTCTTGTGGCAAGGCCAATGTGATGCCCAACTTATAAAAACTATCAATGTGATGCCTACACTTTAATTTTCGTATCAACGTGGGGTCTGAGGCCAAATTCCTTCA
>CP139757.1:26607500-26980000 GCA_034370585.1 Fragaria x ananassa | reverse complement strand
GATGAGCTACTGGTCTGACTGTTATGAATTTGAGACATTGCTGTATCCGCTATGAAAATTGAAAAACAAAAACCAATAAATCCTAACTTAATATAAATTGAGCCAAAACAGCAATTAACAGCAAAATAACAATGTACACTAACATATTGTTAAGTATTTTCTCTGTTCTTATTATTGACTATTGAATCAAAACAGCAACATATAGCAGCAAACATGAGATGCAGCCATTTGTAACATTCTAAATCTTTGTTGCAACATGCATGGTTTATATTGATTGTGTCATCCAAGATTCTTATCCTTCTGTTTATATCTATTGTATAACTCATTCATCCAGTAAACTTTTATAGGAGCAAGCAGTGAAGGAGGCAGCAGCTAAGGCTGCTATGGATATCAATTATCCAGAAGGTGCAAAGAAACTTGCGCAAATTACTGAAGCAGCTGTTGCCAAGAGAAAAAAGGTATTTTAATTCACATCTCTTATCTATCATTTTTTGGTTTGTGTTTGGAAGTTTACTAGAAGAAGTGTGTTATTATCATTACAAACTTCAGAGCCATAGTACTTTTCTATTTTCCTTAGCTTTACTTCTTCTTCCTCAAGCTTTCAAAGATGACTTATACGGCAAACAAAATGTGATCATATCTAGATGATCTTGTCAAGGGTCTGGAGGGAATGGTCAGGTCAGCAGACAATAGATAATTTTGATGATTTTCCTAAATCTCTGTTACTCATTACATGTAAATTAATCAGTAACTAATCTCAGCAACTAATCCATCCTATACCTTTTTCTTCTCAAAGCAACTAAAAGTTTTAGTCTAAAACTCATCTAACAGACTAACACACCAACGCAACACTTCCTCTGCAGTTCACTTCATACATCTCAAAACAACAATCAACAACAGTCGAGCTACCTAATCACATATATCATCATAGTCTCATAGAGAAGAAGAGATTAAGAGAGAGTGCAGAGTCGAACCTACTGCAGCTTGCCTCCCTTGTGCAGCTTGCCTCCCTAATGCGCTCCCTGTCATCCTAACCCTCTGCCGACCCATCTTTGAGACTTCCCTAACCAGTCAAGAACGTAGAAAGTCAGAAACGCAGAAACCAGAAAGTCAGAAAGGCAGAAAGATAAGTTAGAAAGAAAGAGAAGTACCTGTGATTTTGAGACTTCAGAGGCTGAGTCGCCCCCTTGATCAAGAGTCCAGAGACTGAGAGAGAGTCGAGAATTTGAGAATTGAGAATTTCAGATTGAGAGAGAGAGACTGAGAGAGAGAGAGAGAGAGTCGAATTGGGGATGAACCGATGAACCACTGAACATTTGATGATTTGAACCTCGTCTCTTCCTTAAAATGTCGGTACGGTACGGTAATACCGTATTTATACAAAACTCAGTACCGCTACCATACCATACGTTGATGGCGGTACGGTACTACCATGCCGAAAAGTCGGTAACCAACAATGTCGGTAACCGATTCCGACGGTTCGGGACGGTTCGTCGGTTGGCTCGGTATTTTGCGTGCCAATGCCAGCCCTACATATATTAATTCAACAAGCAGTATAAAAGAGCTATCTCCTATGACTCACAAGCCAAGTCTAAACAGGCTCAAAAGCCAAAAATACACCCACATTTTGGTTACAGTTTCTAGCGCATTTATTAAACAAACCCATGTAAAGTGTAGAAGAAGAGAATAAAGGTTACCAACCACACTTCCATGAGTTTGCGACCGACTCAAATCAAGTCCTATCAGCCGAAGGAGGGTCACCGTCCTCCAACGCCGGCTCCGGAGTCTTCACCTCCACCAAATCAAGGACCGGATCCTTCCCAGTCTTGTCCTCAATGGCCATGCCCTCGGCACCTGTTTTGTTCTCCACAGCTGCAAGCACCTTCTTCTGACCCTTCTTCGCCTTACCCTTCCCAGAAGAAGAGAAAGACCTTTTCTTCTTCGGGGCTGACTTCACAACAGCACCCGAATCGTCCACCGGTTTAGGAAATAACAAATTTCATGTCAATGAATTAAGTGTGGTCCACAATGAGGGTGTTTACTTAATTTAGTATTTTTGTCCTAATAATCATGGGACCTATATAGGAAAAAAATAGTCCAATAATTACGGACGATGGGGAATATTGCTAGTACCAGAGCCGGTATTGTTCATATTTCATCCTAAATTCCTCGACTTCGTTAATTTGTGGTGTCATGTTTAAAAATTAAAATTTCATTATTTGTAATTCCGAGCCTGCTCATCCATAAGTATATATCATTCCAAGCCTTTGTCGGTCCTCTCTGAAACGCGAGCGCAATCTCTCTCTCTCTCTCTCTCCCTCCGATCGTAGGCTTTCTCTCTCTTCAAAACAGAAATTTGATAAATGGATCTCGTCTGGTATATATAGTCCACGGGTTGAGGGTATTTTGGACAGAAAAAACTGTTAAAAGTGGGCCAATTAGAAAAGTTTTGTCCAATAAGGCACATTTCACACACCTTATATTAAAGTGGGCACATTTCTTTTGAAAACATTTAAAATTAGCACTAAAGTGTCATTTACTCTATAATTAATGTGTATAATTAAATTTATGTACGTACTAATTTTCCTTCGTAGTAAAAAATTATGACAATAATAAGAGTTACATTTTTTGTTTTTGGATCACCAATTATATAGTGTTACTACTTTGTTATTGCAAACGAAGACGTACGTAGCTACTTAATACTATCTGCTTCTCCAGTTCACAATTTGGTGAGTCGGTCACATTGCTAGCTCGTGCTGCGCGGTTAATTTATATCTTTGAAATGTTTGATCTTGATTCTTGAACAAGTGAACCAAGCACTTATTTTGAAATTCCAACAGTTGATATTTATACTTAGCTTTTAAAAATTAAATAATGTAATAAATACAATCCAACCGTTCATTTAAGTTAGTTTAAATGTACTTCCACTTTTGCTACGCTGGAGATCCCTGCTTAGTTATATATGACAACGCGCGGCCGTCCTTGATGCAATCCGCGACGGTGGGGATTTGTGATGGGTCGAAACTCTTGAGAGAGAAAAAGCGGCGGAGCATCTCTATAATGCTGGAAGATAGGTACCAGTACATAGGGTTTTTTTAACAATACTTTTACTTTGCTTTAGCTAGTGTGCAAATTGATAACAAACCCACTTTATTTGGGATCCATGAATACAAATGCTTTTCAAGAAAGATAGATTCGATCGGTACAATTATGAAGCATGATTGCACTAAACCTCTTTATTCTTGTTTTCTTTTTCTTTTTTTTTTTGGGACTTTTTTGGTGGTGAACCCTCATCTGTAGTTGCAGTGATTTTTTTGGTTGTATTGATCCGGATTTAGATGCTCAAGTGGAATTTGGGGCCCCTTTATGCATAATTGTAGATATATATTAGTGGAGGAATGATCGTTGATCATGCTTTATTCACCTCCGTCACATATGTGATATCTTCATCTTTATTGAAGGAGGTATATGTGATTTGTTAAAAAAAAGTATGACAATAATAAGAGTTACAATTTTTATTTTTTGATCACCAATTAGTACTGTTACTATTTTGTTATTGTCAAACGATGTACGTAGCTACTTAGTACTATCTTCTTCTCCGGTTCACAATTTGGTGAGTTGGTTATATTGCTAGCTCATGTTGCTAATTTCTATCTTTAAAATGCTTGTTCTTGATTCCTGAACGAATTATATTGTGAAAATTCTTCTATTCATCAAGGTGCTTCTATTCATCAAAGTGCAAGTAAATCGGGCACTTATTATTGAATCTCAACTGTTAATATTAATTTATACTTAGTTTTTGTTTAAATATTTAAATAATATAACAAATACAATCCAACCTTCCATTTAAGCCGGTTGCTCTCAAGCTATACCGAAGGCGCCCTGCTAAGTTATGACAACGCGCGTCTGTCCTTGTTAGAGTTCCAAGCTGCGATGGTGGGGATTTATGAGAGCAAGTCCACCCCATGGTGAAAAGCCTGACCCAGGCCTTCTTCCACCTCAAAGGAAGACCCAGCAAAAAAAAGCCAAGTCCACCCATAAATTTTCTTTAACCCAGGCCTTCATCGGGTCTTTACCTGGGTCAGACCTGTGACCCAGGCCTCCATTTCTGAAGACCCGGGCCTTCGTCTCCAGCTCAGCCCAAAAGCCGACGTCAGCCATGTGAAGCACGACGTCAGCCATATGCAGCTCGAGCAAGTGGCGCGGAAGAAGCGAATTGGCGAGCGTGTGGCGCGGACGAGCGACCTGGCAAGCGCGTGGAGCGGGACGAAGCGAGAAGGCGGGAGCTGAGGACGACGCCAGGGCCACGCGTCAACAGCTGGGGTTGGTTTCCAATTCAAATCCAACGGTCATTTAATCTGGACCGTTGGTTGTAATTAAAGAAGCAGATCAACGGCATTCAATTATACAACAAAAATTACCGTTGGAAAAATTACCGTTGTGTTTCCAACGGTTTAAAATGTTTGTTTTTTTTTTTTAAATCCCAACGGTAAGAAAAAAAATTAAAAAAAAAATTATTCAATTCTCTATAAATACATATCACCCTCCTATACCTTTTGTTTATTTAATCATAATTTTATTAATATATAAAATCATTATTCACATTAAAATACCTAATATAAAATTCAATAAACAGTCACTGCCACGTGGCGACCCAGAAACAAAAATCGTGGGTGAAAACTGCAACCCAAAATCACTGCCACGTGGCGACCCAGGTCTCGCCCATGACCCAGGCCTTCCCAACGAAGACCCACGGGGTGGACTTGAAGGGTCGAAATCCTTGACGAAAGAGAAAAAGCGGCGGAGCATCCCTTTAGTGCTGGTCTGCTGGAAGATAGGTACTAGTAGGGTTTTTTAACCATACCTTTACTTTGCTTTAGCAGTGTGCAATTAATAACAAACCCACTTTATTTGAGGTCCATGAATACAAATGCTTTTCAAGAAAGAAAGATTAGATTCGATCAGTACAATTATATATATATATATATATATATATATATATATATATATATATATATGGGAGTATGAAGCATGATTGCACTAAAACTCTTTTTCTTCTTCTTTTTCTTGTTTTTTATTGACCTTTTTTGGTGGTGAACCCTCATCTCAGTCATCTGTAGTTGCAGTGATGTTTTTGCTTGTATCGATCCGGGAGTTAGATGCTCAAGTGGAATATATATTACGGGATGAGAACTTTGCTTCTCTACCAACCGTACGGCCTTAGAGTTGTTCACCTCCTTGAACTCTCTAAGTCAGCCTCGCCTTCACGCAACGGAAACAAGAGCAACACAAGCGAGCAAGAATGCTAGAAGTAGACTAAGTGTGCAAAGCTAAGCAAAGCAAACACTTAGACAATGTGGGAGAAAAGAACTTTGTATTGAGTTATGAACACCTTACAAGGCTTTCAAGGATTTCTAGGATTGTTTGGTTAAGAGCCTTCACCACCTATTTATAGGCATCCTTGCCCTTACCTAAAGTTCTAGAGTAATCTAGGACATTACAAATAAAAACAAAGTCTAGAGACTTCTACATGTCTCTAGGGAAGTCCTAAAATATCTATACAAGGCTTTGAGTGTTCTAGAGAGTTCTAGGGATCTCTAGTTGCTTGAGCCTCCTCAAAGGTTCTAGAGAATTCCATAGTCTCCTAGAGACTTCCCGATGTATCCGGACACCTCCGAGGCTTCCCACAACGTTCTAGAACACTCTAGTGTGCTCCGAAAGTTATCCTTGGGCAATGCTTGCTTCAATTACGCCCAAGGAACTTGGCGGGTTGTGACATTCTCCCCCTCTCAAGTCGGCGACGTCCTCGTCGCCCTTGCGAGCTCCTCTTGCTCGAACTCGGCAATCTTGTCCTTGAATTGCCACAAGGACTCCTCTTTCTCCCAGCTAGCCTCGGACGCGGGCAGCCCCTTCCATTTGACAAAGTATTCGGTATACCTTGGTATCCGCTTCTTCCGCACCTCGCGCTTGGCTTCAATACTATCCACTTCTTTGTCAAATGAAGTGTTCATATAAGCGGGAGCTCGATGGGACTTACCTCGTTCGGGTGCTTCGGCATCTTCATGATAAGGCTTCAAGTGACTTACATGAAACGCCGGATGAAGCTTGGTGTTAGAAGGTAGTTCCACTAGATATGCCGCTTTGCCTACCTTCTTAAGGATCGGAAAAGGACCTTCATACTTCCGTAGCAAACTCTTGTGAAGTCCCTTGTTCACCTTGTGTTGTGTTGGAATAACCTTCACGAACACTAAGTCGCCGGTTTGGAACTCCAAGTGTCGCCTTTGCCGGTCCGCATACTTCTTCATCTTCTTTGAAGCCTTCTCTAGTTGCGAACGAGCGAGCTCATTGGCTTGTTGCCACTCCTTGGCTGTTTTATATGCAGCGGGGCTACTTCCCGTGTAGCCGGTCACCAACGTGCTTGGAGTCAAGGGTTGTTGACCGGTTGCTAGCTTAAACAAACTTGCTCCCGTCGACTCAGACCGCTGCAAGTTATAAGACAATTGGGCGACATCAAGCAACTTTGCTCAATCCTTTTGGTTGGCACTCACGTAATGCCTTAAGTATAGCTCCAACAAGGCATTCACGCGCTCCGTTTTCCCATCGGTTTGCGGATGAAAGGCCGTGGAGAAGTTTAACTTTGCCCCAAGTAACTTGAAGAGTTCCCTCCAAAACCTTCCGCTGAATCGAGCATCTCGATCGCTAACTATGCTCCTTGGAACTCCCCAATACTTCACCACATGCTTGAGGAATAAGCATGCCACTACCTCCGCGGTACACTCCACGGGTGCCGGGATGAAGGTGGCATACTTGGTGAATCGATCTACCACAACGAAGATGGATCCACAACCATCGGACTTGGGTAGATTGGTGATAAAGTCCATACTTAAACTCTCCCACGGTCTTGATGGAATGGGGAGGGGTTCCAACAACCCTCCCGGATGCTTTTGCTCCACCTTGTCTTGTTGGCACACAAGGCAAGTCTTCACATATGTATCGACATCGTCTCGCATATGTGGCCAATAGTAGGTGTCGCTAAGCAATGCCAACGTGAGATGAGTGCCGGGGTGTCCCGCCCACTTTGAGTCGTGGCATTCCTTCAATATCTCCCTCCTCAAGTTGTCCCATTTTGGAACATAAAGCCGCTTCCCCGTTGTGTAAAGCAACTCGTCCTCGAGCCAAAATCGCCTTGCCGTTCCACTCTTGACAAGCTCCACCAAGTTCTTGGCTTGAGAGTCATGAGATAGTCCCTCCTTGATTCTTCCCATGAGATTGCTTTGAGGTGTAAGCACCACGGGTGCTAGCTCGGCTTTCCGGTTTAGGGCATCCGCTACCACGTTCTCTTTGCCTTGCTTGTATTCCAACTTGTAGTCGAACTCGGCAAGGAACTCTTGCCATCTTACTTGCTTTGGGGTAAGCTTTTGCTGCGTTTGGAAGTAGCTTGTGGCGACATTGTCGGTTCGGACTATGAAATGGGAACCGAGCAAGTAGTGCCTCCAAGTGCGCAAACAATGAACTACAGCAGTCATCTCCTTCTCATGCGTCAAGTATCGCCTCTCGGTGTCATTGAGCTTGCGGCTTTCAAATGCTATTGGATGTCCCTCTTGCATAAGTACACCACCAATGGCAAAGTCCGACGCATCGGTGTGTACCTCAAATGGCTTGCTAAGGTCTGGGAGCCTTAGCACGGGTTCCTCCATCAAAGCCTTCTTCAAGTCTTCAAAGGCTTGTTGGCATCGGTCCGTCCACTCCCATGTCTTGTTTTTCTTCAAAAGGTCCGTTAAGGGTGCCGCAATGGCGGAGTATCACTTGATGAACCTTCGATAATAATTAACCAAGCCAAGGAAGGATCGAAGTGCGGGTACCTTGGTTGGTGGCTCCCAATCTTGGATGGCCTTCACCTTGCTTTCCTCCATCAAGAGCTTTCCATCCTTGATCTTGTGGCCTAGGAAGTCCACTTCCTCCTTGGCAAAGGAACATTTCTCCTTCTTCACATAGAGTTCGTTCTCCTTCGTTCTCCCTAAGGGTTTGGAACACTATGCGAAGGTGCTCGACATGCTTCTCCAAGGTTTTGTTATAGACCACAATGTCATCGATATAAACTATCACGAACTTATCAAGGTAAGGATGGAATACCTTGTTCATCAAGGTGCAAAAAGTTGTCGGGGCATTGGTGAGACCAAAGGGCATGACTAAGAACTCGAACGATCCGTATCTTGTTACACATGCGGTCTTCGGTTCATCTCCGGGTGCAATCCTTACTTGATAGTATCCCGAGCGAAGATCTAGCTTGGTGAAATATCTTGCTCCTCCCAATTGATCGAATAGGTCGGCAATCAAAGGGATGAGATACTTGTTCTTGATGGTGATCTTGTTAAGCGCCCGGTAGTCGATGCACATCTTTAATGAGCCTTCCTTCTTCCTTTGGAACAAGACGGGGGCACCGTATGGGCTCTTGGACGGTTGAATGTAGCCGGCATCAAGCAACTCCTTAAGTTGCTTCCGGAGCTCCTCTAGCTCAGGTGGCGCCATTCTATAGGGAGACCTTGATGGTGGCTTTGCTCCGGGTTCCAACTCGATGACATGATCCACCTCCCTCCTTGGTGGCAACCTCTTCGGCAACTCATTGGGTATTACATCTCCAAACTCCTCAAGGATTGCCTCTATTGCTTTTGGCAATGGTTCAGACTTTCCTCCAACCTCCTCATCCATCTTGAGGGTTGCTAGGAATGTCGGCTCGCCCTTCTTCCAAGCTTTAGCGAGTTGCATGGCGGATAGAGCCTTTGTCTTCTCCCTTGCTTGTCTTGCCACGGGCACCACACAAGGCAATTATCCATCCGCAACAATGCAAAAGATGTTATAGAATGGAATGGGAAATGCTCGTACCTTGTCCATGAATTCAAGGCCGATTACCACGCCATAGTCATCCATCTTGACCACGGTGAAGTCGACTTTCCCCTTCCAAGCGCCGATGTGAACCTCCACATCGCGTGCTACCCCAACAATGGGTGTGGCAGGTGTATTCACCGTCTTCACACTGCCTGACTCCTTCGTGACTCGGAGGCCAAGTTTCCTTGCTTCTTCCGACGTCATGAAATTATGAGTTGCTCCGCAATCCACCAAGGCACGAATCATCGTGTCTTTTGCCTTGACATCGATGTAAAGTAATCCACCTTCCGCTTGTCACCTTGGTTGAGGGACGCTAGCCTTCACGGCATTAAGCAACTGGATGCATCCCATCCTTGCTTCATTATCTTCCTCTTCCTCGATCCTAGGCTCTTGCAAGGTCATGGCTTTGAGTGCCTTCTTTTGAGGGCAATCACGCATCATATGAGGGCCGTCGTATAAGTAGCACTTTATTTCCCGAGTCTTGTTTGTGGACTTGTCGTGCTTCTCGAACCTCTTCACCTTCGGCTTGTAGCTTGACTCGGGCTTCTCCTTCGGCTTTGGCACGTCTCCCCCACTCTTCTCATAGCTAACCTTCTTCCCCTTGAACTTAGTGTCGCCTTGGTGGCTAGCTTTGAACTCAATAAGGGACTCGGCGGTGGCAATGGCTTGTGACAAGGTTTGCACTTGTCTTCTTTGCAACTCAAGCTTTGCCCAACTTTGTAATCCACTCATGAAGTAAATGAGCTTGTCCTCCACCGTCATGTTGGGCACTTCGAATAGCAAGTTAACAAAGGTGTTGACATAATCGTTGACGCTACCCGTTTGCTTTAACCACCTAAGCTTCTCCTTGGCTTCATATTGAGCATTTTGGGGATAGAAATGCAACTTGATGTCGTTCTGGAATTCTTCCCAAGTATCGAGAGAGAACGTACCTTGCTCGATTTCCGTACTCCTTCGACGCCACCACATAAGGGCATTGTCGGCTAGGAACATGGTAGCCGTTGAAATTTTGGACTCGTCATCCTCGAGCTTTAGATACTTGAAGTACCTTTCCATGTTCCATAGAAAGGTGTCAAGCTCTTTAGCTTCCCTCTTCCCACTAAAGGATTTGGGTTTGAAAGAGTCCAATGCCTTCCTCTCCTTTGGCCCTTGCGACTTGTTAAGTGCAGCCTCTTTGCATAGCGCCCAATCTCCCTTGACCTCCTTCACTTCCTCTCGGAGGGCTGTGAGCTCAGCGGACATTTGATCAAGCTTGTCTCGAACCTCCCCTCGGATCCTATCTGCCATAATGTTCAGAGCGCCGTGCATTTATTCTCGCAACTCTTCCACCATGGCTGCGAGATCCCCCTTTGTCACGACGTCATCTTCAAGTCGAGTGTCAAACTCGACCACGGCCGATTCCACCTTTCCGAGTCGTGCATCAAAGGCAGCAAGTATCTCCTCGTGGCTCCTCTTGGCGCCAACAACAGCTTGCTCCACCGAAACTCCTTCTCCGGACATCTTCCTTCTCTTTGTGTTGTGCACGAGCAACTAGGCTCTGATACCACTTGTCACGGGATGAGAAATTTGCTTCTCTACCAACTGTGCGGCCTTAGAGTTGTTCACCTCCTTGAACTCTCTAAGTCAGCCTCGCCTTCACGTAACGGAAACAAGAGCAACACAAGAGAGCAAGAATGCTAGAAGTAGACTAAGTGTGCAAAGCTAAGCAAAGCAAACACTTAGACAATGTGGGAGAAAAGAACTTTGTATTGAGTTATGAACACCTTACAAGGCTTTCAAGGATTTCTAGGATTGTTTGGTTAAGAGCCTTCACCACCTATTTATAGGCATCCTTGCCCTTACCTAAAGTTCTAGAGTAATCTAGGACATTACAAATAAAGACAAAGTCTAGAGACTTCTACATGTCTCTAGGGAAGTCCTAAAATATCTATACAAGGCTTTGAGTGTTCTAGAGAGTTCTAGAGATCTCTAGTTGCTTGAGCCTCCTCAAAGGTTCTAGAGAATTCCATAGTCTCCTAGAGACTTCCCGATGTATCCGGACACCTCCGAGGCTTCCCACAACGTTCTAGAACACTCTAGTGTGCTCCGAAAGTTATCCTTGGGCAATGCTTGCTTCAATTATGCCCAAGGAACTTGGCGGGTTGTGACATATAGGCCCCTTAATCCCTTATGCATAATTATAGATATATAATTATATATTAGTGGAGGAATGAGCTCGTTAATCATGTGAGCTCGTTAATCATGCTTTATTGAGTCTATTCACCTCCCTCACATATGTGACATTTTCATCACTACATCATATCATACGTCATACGTGCACAATAGCATCACATTCATCAGCCTCCACAAATTACTGGAATCAAATAAAATATCATTTGATTATATTTCTTT
This sequence comes from Fragaria x ananassa, assembly GCA_034370585.1. Taxonomy (NCBI): domain Eukaryota; kingdom Viridiplantae; phylum Streptophyta; class Magnoliopsida; order Rosales; family Rosaceae; genus Fragaria; species Fragaria x ananassa. The sequence goes on along the minus strand of CP139757.1, from coordinate 26,968,723 downwards.
TTGATTAAATCTTTTCTTTTACATAAAGATCTTGAGCAATTATAAAACGAGGCGAAGTGAGTTATATCATGAATCACATTTATCTCTCCACGCTGTGTGCTCCTCTCTATCCCACTCTAATCTCATTCCGGACTTCATACAATTGTCTCCACGGCCTTGAACCAGTTTGTTCAACTCCACATCAGAACTACTAGATCGTAATTGCATTAAAGTCGACCTTGAAAAATGAAGTCTGGCCCGGAGGATGTGACAATTAATTTATGGTTAGCTAACACCTTTCCCATTTTTAATATGTTGTATACACAGGCGTTCAGAGGCGGATGTTCGAACGGTCTTTAAATTGCGGACGTCACTGATAATTCCATGATCAGGCGTTGATGATGTTGTTGCTAGCTTCTTGTCGGATGGACACCAAACCTTGAGACAAGGCTTCTTCTTGCCAGTGGCCTGGTGGCTTCACCAACCTTGATCGATCTTGAAGCTTTGGGTGAAGTTGCTGCTCAGACCTTCGATAATGATCACCATGGTCTTTTGCTTCTTCATGGTATCGCCGTCTGAGATGCCTTGTGGTGTCCATCCGACATGACAAGCGTTGCCATCAGCACCTGGTGGCTGAAAACGTAAAGACGTCCGCACTTTAAGGACCGTATGGTCATTCACCCTCTAAACGGGTCTCTATATATGTGTGTGTTTGTGTGTGTGTATATCAATTAGTTGCAAGAAAATTCTCGTTAAGTAGTATTAATTATGTTCATCTGTTTGTTTGCATGTTGAGTAATATATGTGTCCGTTTTCCTTGTCTTTTCAGTGTGGTGGATCCGAAGTCAGCAAAAAAAGGAGGTGAAGGACATAGAAGTAGAGGAACAGTTTTGAAAGAAGTAACACAAGAATTAGCAAACCCAGCAAAAAATTGGTGGAACACATTCTTTATCATATCGTGTGCATTTGCTGTCTTCAATGATCCTTTCTTCTGTTACATGTATGCCATTGACGACTTAAATAAGTGCATCACCAGCGACCCGAAATTGGCGAAAGTCTATATAATATCTCGAACAGTCACAGATATTATATACCTAATCGACCTTCTTGTTTCTAAATGTGGATGTTGTTGTTGCTGCTGCTGTTGTGTGTGCTGTCGTCCTAGAAAGATGAAGAAATCCGATCGGTCATGCTTGCATAACCTGTTCTCCACTCTATGTCGCATCTACGTTTTTCTTCCCATTGCACAGGTACGTAAGCAAGCACAGCCTTAGTTTTAATCGATCCTGTATCACAAAATCGGTATGTTATACTATTCAAAGTTTGCTACACCTTATAATTTTTCTAATTTTTGATGTTGGTGATGATATATGTACGTGTCCACCCAGATATTGGCGAGCCAGATGATATCAAGCCTAGATCCCGTAGATCGTAGTTTTCTCTTTTTCACTGCATTGCAATACGCGTTACGGATTTATTACATCTACGGATCGTTAAAACGTCGTTCTGTCATAGACGTAGCTCGAGTTGAACGATGGCTTAGACCTATATTGGGTCTTGTTCCCTTCGTCCTTGCTGCACATGTAAGCTCACAAAGATTAAATAATCTATAATATGTGAATACATGTTATGTTATGCATCAACTTTTTCTTAAAGTTATAAACTGAGTATTCAAAGTAATATTAGTACTAATGATAGATCGAATTGAGGAATAAAAGAGAGGTAGAGAGTAATTGTGCTCTTCTATCTTCACTTTCACCCTTAAAAAAAAGGCTCAATTACCGCTTTAATAAAGGACACATGAATGACTAAGAGCAACTTTATCAGACTTTCTATTTTAGCTTTTAGCTATTTTAGAGAGCGTGTTTAGCTTTTTTGAATGTTTTAGGAGCTCTAACAAACTAGCCAAACTTAAGCTATTATAACTTTTAGCTATCACGCTAGCTATATTTAGTTAGCGAGATAACTCAAATGAGGATAGCTATAATTTATTACATTCTTTGTAAGAATATTTAAACTATTTAATTTCTATTTGAAGAATAATGTTGATGTAATGCTAGCTAAAATAGAGAACACTCATGCAGCCACATTTCTAAAGTGGCTAGCCAAAATGACATTTTAGCTAATTTGACTAAAATTTAACTTAAAAATGACTAGCATTGTTAAAGATGCTCTAATATTGTAACTAATTTTTTAACAACTTTAAGAGTATATTTATCAGACTCTCTATTTTAGTTTTTAGCTAATTTAGAGAGCCTATTTAGCTTTTTTGGTATTTTAGGAGTTTCAGCAGACTAGCTAAAGTTTAGTTATTATAACTTTGAGCTATCTCACTGCCTAGCTAATGAAATGTGGCTCTCTATCTTATACATCCCTTTTAAGTTATTTTATGTGATATATAAAATACATATAAACTATTTAATATTTATTTAAATAATAATATTTATTTCATACTAGCTAATGTAGATAGCATTGATGCATGAATATTTCTAAAATTGCTAACCAAAATGACTTTGGAGCTAATTTGACTAAATTTATTAACTAAAAAATGACTAATATTGCTAAAGATGTTTTAAGGCTGATTTTACTACTTTGATGACTCATTTTACAACTTTAAATTTTAAAATAAGGCTGATGCATGTCATACATTAACACACGGTGTATATTCTTATGCAACCAAAATACTCATTTTCACTCTATCTACTGCTCCATTTAATTTCTCTCTTTTTTTGTCTGTGTAATCTGAATCATAATTTTCTTGGGGGATTTTGTACGTAGCTATTCGGAGCCTTCTGGTACTTTCTTGCTACGCAGAAACAGATTCAATGTTGGGATTCGACGCGTGATCAAATCCATTATCTAAATTCCATCCCAAATAATGTGACGTACACTCCTGTGAGTTCAAGTTATAGGGGAAATGTGGCCTGTGCTCGTATACATAATGAAACATATAATACTTCGCTGTATAATATCTCGCAATGGGATGACTTATGCCCTGTGAAAGACCCTGAACCAAAGACCTACGACTTTGGTATATACCTGTACGCTCTTCAGTCTAATGTGGCCAGTTCATCGAAGCCTCTCTCACAAAGGGTGCTACAATCTTTCTGGTGGGCGCTACGGAATATGAGGTTTGCATATATAGTCGCATCCATCGGTTTCCTTCTTCTTCTTCAACTTCTTCTTTTTACCAAGATAAAGATTGAATCTATTGAATCTTTCTTTTGATTTCCTATTTTATCAGTGCTTTTGGTTCGAACCTAACGAGCAGTATGGATACGTTGGAAATTATCTTTTCTGCTTTGATATCCATAAGTGGCATGGCGCTATTTTTAGTATATCTCAATGCAAGGGTGCAGGTTTGTGTTTGTACAATCTTTATGAATACATACACACACACACAAGTGCTCGCGCGCAAACAAATTCAGTGAACTAATGTTGTGAAAACATATACATATGCACGTACAGGAATCCCAAGAAAGATCAAAGAAGCTTTTGTTGGAAGCGAAGAAAGAATCGATGAAACCAGATATCGATTTGTGGTTGTCAAAAAATAACCTCTCTAATGATATGGAAACAGGAGTGACCAGAAAGAAAAAGAAAAGTTTGAGGGACGTGATCATGGATAACATCGACAAACTTGAAGAAAACAGTGATCTTGATATGCAAAATATACTCTCTATTCTTCCTGTGAAAGACAAAAAGAGAGTCATGTGCTCTCTTTTCTTCGCTTCAGTAAAAAACGTTAGTAATTCACAAGTTCAAAGTACTACGTTTGAGAACTTATAGTATATATGTATTAAAACTTTGATGATCATTGTTACTTAATATACATTTGCAGGCGCCAGTGATTCAAACCAAAGATAAAAAGGTGTTAAGAGAAATTTGTCAGCATCTTGTGCCAGTGACCTACACTGAAGACAGCTATGTTGTTCAAGAGGGAAAGCCACTGGGGAAAATGCTCTTGATCACTCAAGGAAGCGCAGTCACCTACTCCCATGGTTCTTCAAGCAATAAGTGGCTAAAAAAGGGGGATTTTTACGGCGATAAACTGTTAGACTGGGCATTCAAATCTCTCCAATATCTTGATTTACCCATCTCTACTGAGAATGTTATTGCACAAGAGAAAGTTGAAGCATTTGCTATTAGAGCAGGTGACTTGAAGACTATTTTCTTTAAATTTTGGTGGCTTTTTAGCAGAGAGGTAAATGGTTCTGAGTTGGAGCAGTGGGAGCATTTGGCAGCTTCTTCCGTACAAGCATACTGGCGCCATCGTCAAGTAAAGACCCGTTATGTACAAAAGCCTCGTAGCTGGTTCCGTCGTCGCGCAAAGGGCTCAACTCACTGGAACAGATTTTTCTTCAAGTAGTACTGCAAACATCAAGTACAGATAAATGGTTTCTTTTGAGTGAGTAGTTATATTAGTACGTTCTAATGCTTGATCATTTAATTTGTACAGTAGTTTGTGATAAGAAGTCGCTTGTTTTAAGGACTTAGGGTTTGCAGTAGCTTTGTTTGTTTGAATAAATCCCTATGCATGTGTTAGGGTGTTGGTTGCACTACTACAATTCCTAGCAAAGGCCACATTTGTTTGGCCACGAAAAAATATGGGGAATTTGATGTTACACCCCAAATCATAGACCTATTTTAAATTACACCCACATGTTATACTCTTTTGAAATACACCCAACTTATTAATTAGGTTGATTTAGTAAAAATATTAATATTGTTTATCTAAACAATAGAACTTGTTGTTGAATGAAATAACTGAAATGCCACCAACTGAACCATTGCAATTAACAAGCTGTTTGGCCGACTCATTAAACATAACTACCCGGCAGCTGAAAACCCGGTTCCACATACTACGCCCAAACCCTAAACCCTAAACCCTAGTCTAAACCCTAAACCCGGTTCCACAAACCCTAAACCCTAGTCTAAACCCTAATCCCTAATCCCTAAACCCTAAACCCTAGTCTAAACCCTAATCCCTAATCCCTAATCCCTAAACCCCAAACCCTAATCCCTAAACCCTAAACCCTAAACCCTAGTCTAAACCCTAACCCTATTTAAAATAGAAGAAAGTCAAGAGCCACATTTAGAAAATGTCTTCTCATTCAATCAGAAGGGAAAAATCTTCTCAAGAAAAAATAAAAAAACGGAAGGGCAAAAGAGTCAAGGAAAAGAGGGATACAAATTCTAAAAATAAAAATAAAACTTATAAGGCAGGTTCAATAATAGGGTTGGGTGTAAATTAAAATGGAATATGAGCATGGGTTTATTTTAAAAAGAGTTTGGTTTTTTGAGTTTTTGTCTAATTTTCTCAAAAAATATTGTGTGGAGATGTGATGATACCCCACTCCAATTGAACACAAAGGTTACACATCTCCCACATTCAAACAACTAAATGTGGCTGAGATTTTTTTAAAATTATTAATGTCTAACCATACTGTTATTGGGCCCACTTTTGATATAAAATTGTATTTTAATATATTTGTGTCGGTAATTGATAGAAAAGGTAATTGCTTTTGACCAAATATTAACCTTCATTTTTGTTTAGACAAACTGTCTTACTCTGAGAATGGGAACTAAATGGGTACGCGACTCACGCGCCCCCAATTTCTGGTCTAAACTAATTAAACATAATTACCCGGCAGCTGAAAACCCGGTTCCACAGACTACGCCCAAACCTTAAACCCTAAACCCTAATCCCTAAACCCTAAACCCTAGTCTAAACCCTAAACCTTAAACCCCAAACCCTAAACCCTAGTCTAAACCCTAACCCTATTTAAAATAGAAGAAAGTCAAGAGCCACATTTAGGGAATGTCTTCTCATTCAATTAGAAGGGAAAAATCTTCTCAAGAAAAAACAAAAAAACGGAAGGGCAAAAAAGTCAAGGAAAAGAGGGATACAAATTCTAAAAATAAAAATAAAACATATAAGGCAGGTTCAATAATAGGGTTGGGTGTAAATTAAAATGGAATATGAGCATGAGTTTATTTTAAAAGGAGTTTGGTTTTTTGAGTTTTTGTCTAATTTTCTCAAAAAATATTTTGTGGAGATGTGATGATACCCCACTCCAATTGAACACAAAGGTTACACATCTCCCATATTCAAACAACTAAATGTGGCTGGGATTTTTTTAAAATTATTCATGTCTGACCATACTGTTATTGGGCCCACTTTTGATATAAATTTGTATTTTAATATATTTGTGTCGGTAATTGATAGGAAATGTAATTGCTTTTGACCAAATATTAACCTCCATATTGAGTCGTAGCCCTGTCGCATTTGTCTCGGGGTCGTAAGTTGTGATTCGCTCACTTGGGACTTCCACTTCCATTGACACTACCGCTTCGGTGCCGTAAGCCAAGAGGTATGGGGACTCTCCCATGGCCGTTGTGGGGGTGGTGCGGAGTGTCCAGAGGACGTCCGGGAGCTTTGCTGCCCACAAACCCTTGGCCTCATCCAAGCGTTTCTTCAGGTTTTGCTTGATGAGCTTGTTGATAGCTTCTGCCTGGCCATTGGTTTGGGGATGTGCTGGAGAGGTGTAAAAGATTGTTGTGCCTTAATCGGACAAGAATCCCCGGAATGTGTCATTGTCGAACTGGGTGCTACTGTCAGTAATGATGGTTTGGGGTACTCCAAAACGACAGTACATGTTTTGCCAAAGAAAGTTGATTACTTTTTCAGTGGTGATTGTTGCGAGGGGCTCTGCCTCAATCCATTTTGTGTTGTAATCCACAATGACAATGGCGTACTTGAACTGTCCCGGAGCTGTGGGGAGTTGGCCGATGAAATTAAGTCCCCATTGGCTAAAGGGGACCGGCGAGATGATGATAGAGAGGGGTACCGGGGGATGATGTGCAAAATCTGCAAATTTGTGGCACTGGAGGCATGTTTGAACGACCGCTTTAGCATCACGCTCTAGGGTTGGCCAATAATACCCCGCGCGAAGCATTTTGAATATGAGGTTCCTGGCTCCTGCATGGTTCCCACAAATGCCACTGTGGAGCGATTTTAGCACTTTGTGCCCTTCTGCTGTGGGTAGGCACCGCAGTAGGGGACATGATTGGCCTCGGCGGTACAACTTTCCACCTCTGAGAAAGTAAAAGGAGGCTTTTCGGCGTAGCCGTTGTGCTTCATGCTTGTCTTGGGGCAGGGTGCCGTCCGAGAGGAAGACAATGAATGGGTCCATCCATGAGGGCTGCTCCCTGGGCTCAAGGGCAAAGATTTCTGAATAGGCTCTTGAGATACTTGGCTTATCCAGTGTTTCGATGTGGACATCCGAGGGCGTGGACTCGGGAGGAGCCGTGGCGAGTCTTGCGAGGGCGTCAGCTTTGGAGTTCTTGGCTCGCAGGATTTGGGTGAGTTTGTATGAGGTGAAGCTTTGCAGAAGTGCCCCCGCGAGACTTTTATAGGATCCCAAGTTGTGCTTGTTAGCTTTGAAGTCCCTTGCCACCTGACTGATAACAAGTTGGGAATCACTGAAAATGTGGAGGTGGCGGGCTCCGAGCTCTCGGCAAAGTTGAATGTCTGCGATAAGAGCTTCATACTCAGCAATGTTGTTGGAGGCTTTGAATTCGAACCGGAGGGCATATTCATACGAGTGGCCCTCGGGGTCCGTGATGATGATTCCCGCTCCGCTGAGTTTGCTGTTGGAGGATCCATTCACCTGGAGTTCCTAGATGGCATCCCCGGCGGGGATGTCTGGGTGGGGATTGCTATCAGCCAGTGGGATGAACTCAGCAATGAAGTCTGCAGCTGCCTGCACTTTGATGGCCACTCGCGGCTTGTAGTGCATGTCAAACTCTCCCAACTCAACTGCCCATTTGACCATGCGGCCTGAGGTTTCAGGTTTCTGCAATATTTGCCGTAGAGGCTGGTTGGTGAGTACATGGATTGTGTGGGCTTGGAAATAAGGTCTGAGTTTCCTGGCGGCAGTGATGAGGACGAGAGTAAGTTTTTCTATGTCTGGATAGCGAGTCTCTAGATCCGCGAATCCTCTGCCACAATAGTACACTGGGAGTTCCTGATCGTGGCCATGGCATGTGAGCGCTGCACTGACGGCCGTGGCGGAAACAGCCAAGTATAAATAAAGCACTTCTCCGGGAATTGGCTTGGAGAGGAGAGGGACAGTGGCGAGGTATGTCCTTGTGCTGTTGAAGGCTTCGTCATGTTCCGGGCCCCAAGTGATTTCTTTTTTATGCTGTGCCTTGAGCATTTGAAAGAAGGGGTTGCACCTGTCTGTAAGGCGGGAAATAAAGCGTGCTAGGGCAACTAGGCGTCCGGTAAGGCACTGGACCTCGCTCCGGGACGTCGGAGCAGTCATGTCTAGGATGGCTTGGACTTTTTCTAAGTTGGCCTCAATGCCTCTTTCACTGACCATGAAGCCAAGGAATTTACCGCCTCCAACAGCAAGGATGCATTTCTGAGGGTTGAGACGCATCCCGTGTTCGAGGAGCTTAGTGAATACTCTGTCAAGGTTGGCAATGTGGTCATCTTCTGTCTTGCTCTTGACCAACATGTCGTCGACATACACTTCCATAATCTCACCAATTTCATCTTCAAACATGGCGTTAACGAGCCGTTGATAAGTTGCCCCCGCATTCTTGAGGCCAAAGGGCATGACCTCGTAACAGTACAATCCTTTATCGGTGACAAAGGTTGTATAGGCTTGGTCGGCAGGGTGCATTTTGATTTGGTTGTAGCCTGAGTATGCGTCAAGGAAGCTGAGTGTTTTGAAGCCAGTTGTGGAATCAACCAGTTGGTCGACTCGTGGCAAGGGGAAGCTGTCCATAGGTCAGACCTTGTTAAGGTTCGTGTAGTCAACACACATGCGCCACTTGTCGTTAGGCTTGGGGACCATGACGACGTTGGAGACCCATGTCGGGTAGGAAACTTTCCGGATGAATTTGATTTCCTTGAGCCGTTGAACCTCGGCTTGGATAGCTCGATACTTGTCTGGATGGAAGGCGCGTCTCTTTTGTTTGACAGGGGGTGGTCTTTGATGATGTTGAGTTTGTGGGTGATGATGTCAGGGGAGATCCCCGGCATGTCGGCGTAGGACCAAGCGAAGACTGCTTGTTTTTCTTGGAGGAAAGTAATGAGCTTGTGGCGGAGTTCCGGGCTGAGACTTGAGCCAATGCGGACTTTCCTTTCCGGGGCAGTGGGGGACAGGGATATCCATTCTGTGTCTTCAGTTGGATTAGGCCGCGGGGCCCTCTTTTTTCCTGTCCCCTCTGGGTCGTCCCGCGGGTCATCTATGAGTTCCGAGGGGCTGAGAGGCAGCATCTCATAGGCGTTGCGCCCCTGTTGGATGGCGTTAAGATGGCAGTGCTCAATGGCTGCTCGGTCCCCTTGAACTGTCAAGATGCCACCTGGGGTAGGAACTTTCATGAGGAGCATGTGGCAGGCTACGAAGCATTGCAGTCCCCACAGGATGTCCCGGCCTAAGATAAGGTTATAGGACGAGGGACAATCAACTATGAGGAAGCGAGCTGTAATGGAGGAGCGGCAAGGAGTAGTTCCTACCGCCACGGTTAGGCGGTCTGAGCCTAGCGGTTGTACTATGTCACCAGAGATGCTGACCAAGGGGTCGTGGTTGTTATATAGTTTGGCGCGGTCCCGCCGAAGTCTCTTGTAACAATCAGAGAACATGACACTTACAACGGCCCCGGTATCCACTAAGGCTCTGTGGCACCTGTAATGATCCACCTGCACATTGATTATTAAAGGCTCACAGTAGTGGCAATGTGTGGTATCCTCATCTCTGCGGAATGTCACTTAATCCCACTCTGATGGGGTGATCGTGACACCGCGTTGGATGTTAAGGATGTCTGAGGGTGCCGTGTATTGCCGTGTTACAGAAGACTAGCGTTGGGGGAACCGTGGAGCTCTGCCATGCAGGGTTAGAATTTGGCCATGAGCACAATATTGGTGGAGTTGCCCACTCTGGACTATGGCGTCGCTGTGGCCAGTGGAACTGTATTGCGAGAAGAGCATGTCAGAGTGGAGATGGGGGTCCCTCGTGCCTTTACACTTCTCCGTCTTCAGTGATTTGGTGGAAGTGGGGATGGGTTGGGGAGATGGATTAGGTTGATGTGGCAGGGGGGAGTCATTGAGGATTGGAGATGGCTGGGGGGCCGGGAGTGGAAATGAGGGATGGGCAAGGGGATGAGATATGTATACGATCTGGTTAGGCTCTCCCGAGAGTACGAGACCAGTCTGGTCTTGAAGGGAATCCGGGGTCCCGGCAATTCGTGCCGCACAGTCTGAGCGATCGTTGTACACGTTACGATGCTCTAACGTGACGCGGAGCAAGGATTGCTCTTTCTCCAACTCCGCAATGCGTACCCGGTACGCTTCCGCTTTTGCCCTTTCCTTTGCCTCTTGCTCGCGGAACGAATGGAAATCTCGCTTGAGGAGTTCAAGGGCTGTGGTAGGGTCGGGATGGCTAATGGAGGCTGGGCTGCTGGTTTGGGGAAGGGATGTGTTGGGTTTAAGTTCCACTTGAGTGTCAGGGTCCACGGGGTCATTAATAATCACCATGGTGCTGAGTTCCGAGGCAATTGGGAGTTCTGCAAGATAGGGGACCCTCCTTCTAGCGCCAATTGTTTCTACCTGTTACGTCCCGAGCCGAGAAGTGGTCGCGGGGCGGAACGAAGCAGAATTCCTGAGAGGCTTTCACTCGGTACCTGCACAAATGACAGCGTCACGGGGTCGGGACTGGGGTGGCCCAGTCTTCGACTCTCCGATGCTTAAGTGAGCTATGTGCACTTGTACGGGTAGATGAATGAAAGTAGGAGAGAGTATATATATGTGTACCTTGAGCTTGTTTTATAGGCTAAGCTTGTGTACCTTGAGCTTGTTTCCAATGTGAGACTTTTTGCCCTCATTTGGAGTGTCTCCTCTTTTGAGGGTGTTTTGCCGCTAGAGTGACTTTGGCAAGCGGTTTGTTACCGGCCCTTCCTTCCTTGGATGTCTGTGAAGGGCCCACCAGGGCTATCTCGATCGGGTAATTGTACCGTATTCTCGGTTTAACCAAGTATTTTGGCTATGTACTAACAACTGCTTTGTCATAACCTCAATTGGTATGGTCAAACAAAGATTGGCAAAGAAGTCGATGCTACAACGTGGAGCCCATTCACATTGGTGCATCACCGTGCATGCGTTGTTGTGTTCTTGGTACAAAATCAGCAATTGACATGTGATACATAGGTGCATTTGCTCTTACAGAAACGTCTCCCCATGTTACATGTTATTATGCCCTTTGAGATACTATTTAGAACAGATATAACAAAGAACATAGCCGTTGTAGAGATTCAGACTCGAAAAAAGAGAAAAGCCGTTGTAGAGATTTGAACTGTAGCTAAATAAAAAATTATAGCAAAGATCCAGAGTTTCAAAACAGTGGCTAAATGTTACCAAGATAATCTTTTATTTGTGGTAAAAGTTGTTGAAGTGGTGGTGGGTCACTGCTCGGGTTGGGAAAGTTTCAGTTAACGGCTATATTTTACAGAGATGTCAGCCCCACTCATGTATCCAAATTTCAAATCCTCAATTGGCCAGTTTGAAAATGTCTCTCGGTTAAAGGGCCACCATGTCTTCGATCGCCTAATCTATATTACAATTCGAAATTTCCTCTTTCTTTGTCATTCACATTTCTCAAACCAGCCGACTGGCTCAGTCTGTTCTCTGTAACCCAGCAGCTACATGGGTTCTTGTTTCAGCAAGAAGGGCTCCTCTCCTCCTGCAGTTGCTGATTATGTGGCCATTTCTTCAGCACCAGCACCAGCAGCGCTAGCGGTGGCTGATTCCAAAGTAAAGCCGTCAGTGTCGTCCGTGCCAGCAAAACAAGAACAAATCGGAGAAAAAAGCAAAGTCAAAAAGGAGATATTCATCATCAAGCACCGCAAGAGCCACGATGATAGAGACAGGCAACAAAGAGCTGATGGGGTTGCAGCCTCTGCTCCTATTGCTACTGCCCCTACCACCGATAGTTGTAACCAAGTCTCCATGGATGACAAGAAGGCTGCAGAGGCATCTACGGGCACGGGAGTACGTGTCAGGACATCCAGCTGCAATAAAGAAGAAGTGGATGCCATACTTATACAGTGTGGAAGGCTAAGCCGCAGCTCTTCTGGGAAGGCTGCTTCTTCTTCCTCCACTTCTTGTGACCGCGGCAAAAAGTACTCTGGCTTGAAGAGGAGCTATGATTTCGACAACTGTGAGATTGACTATCAAGTCGCTGCAACTTCTGAGGATGCCAAGAATAATGATGATCTTTCCGATGAGAAAACCCGCCACCACCGGCAACGCCACCGCCAATCCCCAAGGCATTCTCCTTCTCAAGGGAGGAGGAGGACACCCAGCAGAGAAAGAAGCCAGCAGCAGCGATCCAGCAGCAGAGAGAGACGAACAAGTCGATCCCCTGGAAGACGCTTATCAATGGAGCAAAACAACCCCAATTGTAATGCTAACACTACAGCTACTGCAACTGCTAATGTCAATTCTGACACTAATGGCACTAGTAGGCCCGGAAAGATGAAGATGGTTTCAGTTCCTGCCACCGTGAACAGCAATGGGGAATCAGCGACCACTGGTTCCATCAAGCGGATTTCGGTGAAGAGAAATGCTGGTGATGCAGTAAATGTAGCGGTGGGTTCAAGGACTGCCGCATCACCCCGTTCTCAGTCCCCTGCAAGAGGAGGAGCAAATACTAAAGCATCCAATGACAGTCTGCAGCCTTCACTTAGCCGCAGCTCTTCAAGAAAAGCAGAGCAATCTCCCTACAGAAGGAATCCATTGAGTGAGCTCGATCCCAATGCCCTTGCATATCCGCAAGCGCATATCAACAACACCAACAACAAGAGTTCTTGCAATGTTCTGAATCAGCTGGTATTGTCATTTCCTCTATTAGTTGGCCCTATCCATTCATCTTTCTACTTGTTGGCTAGTAAGGAGCAACCGAGCAACATTGCTACTCCCTTTGGAAAATATTGTGTATTATGTTTCTGTGCAGTGGGAAGTGAGTTTGAACTACTCTTTCTTGCCTTGACGAAGATAGTAGTTTTCTTCCATGTTATTACTTGAATTGACAGGACTGCCATCATCAATCAATAAATACTATCTGTCAACTTTATTTGTCAGTTAATTAATTAGCTATCTCTTATTGCAGAAACCAAACGTCGAGATTACCGGTAACAAAATTATTACTCAAGGGATTAACTACAGAAGCAGCACCGCAAGTAGTGCAATGGACAACAAAGTTGTGGAACCAGCAGGAGCCTCAGGGGTTGATTGCCTAAAACACCAGACATTGACAAGAAGCAGGTCCTCTAGGCGATCCAGAGACCTAGACATCAATCCCCAAACCCTTTCCAATCCTCCACCATCATATACTAGGCTATTGCTTGAAGACATACAGAATTTCCACCAGCAGAGCTCCAATGCCGCTGTAGTGTCACTCCCACAGTGTGTGACAAAGGCTTGCTCCATCCTAGAAGCTGTTGCTGACCTCAACTCCTCCGCGGACAGGAAGACCCCCTCAATAGATCAAATAAACAAAAGTTCATGCTACTACAACTGTTCGCTGGATGCTAATCCTGTTCCAAGGAAAGATATTCCTTTTGTGGAGTCTGAGGTATTTGTTGGAGATGATTTAGTGGCGCCAAGCTTCCACAAGTATGTGACATTGAGAAGGGCAGGGACAGATATGGAGGACCAAGAATCATCTGGTAGCAACAGCTTTGTGAGTGGTTCTCAACAACCCCAATGGGGCTTGTCTTCTTCATGGGAACCCAATTCAGCTGACCACTGATTGCTGGACTTCGAGGTCCAGCACCAGAGAAGATGATCAAATTTTTGATATGGATGAAGCAGCCAGAAGGAGACTGAGCCGGAGAAAGACAGATGGACAGAACACGCAGAGTAGTTGTGGGATCGGACGCGGCAAGCTTGCAGCCGCTAGTAAAGGTCTTCCCATGATGCCAGTTGTTGCAGCTGCTGCATCCACATAAATTTATTGATAGGTTGTTCATCAATTTCAAGAACTCTCCATTGTGTTTGCAGTTGCATACTTGCAACTGTTTTCTTCTTTTATTTGAAATCACATCTCTTTCAAAATTGAACTTCGTTTTATAAATTAAACCCATAAGTTCTGTTCATCAGTGTCCTTAAACGATAATGAATCTTCTGTGTAGTGAGTGATTAAGAAACAGAAGTTCTGTCTCTCAACACACCTGACCACCATAATTTCCATCAACTCACCATAGTTTAGTACCGATAACCTGGACAATATCATCTCTCTGTACAAATAATTACCACGACCCAAGTGCTTCTCCTGGAGTAGAGAGTAGCTGAAACTATTAAATGGTACAATAAATAAATGTGCAATGTCAATACGGCAGTGAGATAGGACGCAAAAAAAGGTTCTAAAAGATATATGCTACAAGAATATCATTACAATAATCTGTCAATCTGATGTGCTTTCTTCTTATATTAAAAGTTGTAACGAATGGCTAGTTCTCTGAATTTCTGTAGTTCCCCTTCCTTGTACATTATTGATTATATTCTTGATTTAACAATAGTTCTGTAGTTAACCAAGTATATTGCAACAATAGTAATCATGGCTCCACCCAGTTGCAAGGGTGAGAAGGTCTCACCAAGATATAGAAACCTGCAGTTTAGTTAATGGAAATGGAGAATCAATATCAGATGAAAAGAACTTATCAATAATTACTAGTAGGTGTTGTCTACTATTCCTTTTCTATTGATTTGATGATCTTACCCAAACATCGAAGCAAACATTGGGGTTAGAAAGGTGAGGGAGCTGAGTTTTGTCAGGCTACCTGAAATATATCAAAAATAGCATATATGGTCATCTAAGTTACTATTTTACTAATAAAGTTCTGACCAGGAAAAAGAGAAAACAAAAAAAAAAATTTTTAAGGAGAAAGACAAGGATTTTTTATTTTATTTTTTTCATATGAAAGAAAAAATTTATAATGCTGAATAAACTTGCTCGTGGAAAAAATGAATGAGCATATAACTCTATAACTTGAAACAATACGGTGAAATACTGATATTACAAGGTCTGAAACTAAATACTGAAGGGCAGGCGTGGAATTCTCACAGAACAATCTATACAGAAATCATTGGATTCAAATGCAAAAAGAAGAACAGAAGAGTTGGAATCAGTTTTGCGGTGTGGTTGGGTTGGGAGAGGGGTGGATGTGATCAATTAAGTATCAGGGCTCTATCGCGGTGAGGTAAGTGAATTTTCAGGGTGTGGAGATGGAGAAGGTAGAGAGAAGATTAGAAGTTTGGAAAATCATTGGTACAACAAATTGAGGAGCTTTCCCCCTTTTTTTTTTTTTCTCTTTTTTTCTTTTTTCTTTTTCTACATGCAGTGTCACTTTTACCATAGATTGGTTATAGAGGCTTCTTGTAGGAAACGGTGGAGGAAGGAAAAGGGTAATGTTTTAAACAAAAGAATTCTTTTGGGGTTGGGCACTTGTGAACCGAAATGTGGCACTACTCGGGTAAGTGGCTTTGGAGATTTCTAAAGGGGAAAGCCTATATGGTACTACTACATTGTGTGGTATCAGTTTGATTTTTGCTTGCCACAATATCATCACTAGGAAGCCTTTCTAATGAGGACCCTTAAGTTGAGGACTTGTTGACGACTTTTCGGCTTATCTCACCTTTCGATCTTATATCTACATCTTGACCATTTAGTTTATAGATATTTATGAGTAGATCATTTCTCCAAATTTTCAGCTATATTGAAAATTGTTAAGGCATTCATAAGTGTGATTTATCAGTTATGAACTTGAACGGTTCATATTTGACATATTTGGTTCGTCCATTAATTTGATCTAGTTTGTTATCTTAACGAACACCAATTTGGCTGAAAATTTGTAGAAATGATCTACTCATATAAACCTAAAAACTGAATGGATGAGATGTCAAAATGTGATCGAAAAATGGGTTTTTTAAAGCATAAACCGAAAAGTCCTTAACTAGTCCTCAACTTAAGAGTCCTCACTACAAGGGCTCCCATTGCTAGAGTCTGGATGTGTAAAAATTCATCGAATTTGGGCTCAGAAGGTATTTGAGCAACCTGGAAGTTGGGGATTTTATTTCCTTCTTATCCGACTAGAAGATCTAGTGTCATTTACTACAGGTAGTTAGTGGACGATTCTCTCCATCAATTCTGTCTCCGTGATTGGAAGGTTAAAGTTATCCTAAAGTGGCTAAAGTTCCTCGTAGTTTTTGTCATTGCTCATGGGAAGGTTACTACCTGTGAAGGGGTTCAGAGGAGAAAAGTTTCTGGTCATCTCTCCACAAGTGATGTGTATTGTGCAAAAAAAAAAAAAGAAAAAAAAAAAGAGTTGAGTGGATGAATCAATTTATTTTTACATGGTCTGGTTGCATTGAGCTTGGCACTCCTGCTGATTTTAGTTTATTGCATGAAAGGTAAGGGATTCCTCTTGAAAGGGAGTGCCATAATGGCTGTCTTCTAGGAGATGGACCAGAAAAAAAAAATGAATGTGGAGAATGTGGAGAGGAGAAGCCGGACCTCTTCCGGGAAAAAAGCCAAATTCTGACGTCATTATGGGCTTTTATCACTTTCAAGTAAAGGCATTGTTTTTTTTTCTTTTCTTGATACTTTAAATTGGAAACAGTGGTTTATGAGATTCAGTATAATTAATATGGCTGTATCTATCTATCGGCTACTTTTAGTTTTCTAGATGGGGTAATCAGGTGTATTTTCATTAGTGGATAAATTGTCCACTAATTTGTACTGTCTTCCTTTCTGGTAACGAAATTAAAAGAATAAAATGAATTCGGCAAAATAATAAACAGATAAAATATAATAAAAACATAGAACAGACCTTTTGTTGCACTGTAGAAGTATATACCATAGCTGATGGCACTTCCAAAAATGGATGTATAAAGGAGAGCCAATGTATCATTTGCAGTGAACTCCACGAGACTCCCGCTGACAGCATTGTCATGATTAAGAATGGAGATTATAACAAGAGGCAGGCCGCCAATAACCATATGCTGCAACAAGTAACATACATCTCTAAGCGTTATTTTCAGAATTGCATAGAATATGGGATGTATGATGTAACGGTCTAAAGCTTACACACAATCAATCATTTCATCTGCATTGACTGAATTCCAGATGCTATCTGAGTTATAAGTGTATTCATACCAAATGATTCTAATGGTGACACGGTACAAAAATGAACAGATCTACAGCATAGGGTTTTTTCTCTGCAAATTCTACAGTTCTAAGGGTTTGGTTGTCTAGGATTAGAGGAATCTCATGGAAAAAAAAAAAAAAAGAAGAAGAAAGGGAGAGGAACTACTAGCATCACACCCATATGGTTTTAGAATACTAACATCACACCAATAGGGCTCTAGGCACCACACAGAGAAAGGCCTTGGGCATCTAGAGTTGGTTGCATCACAAAAACCTGGAGAAGCAAAAGTTCTTAATTTTACTAACTCAACTATGAACTATAATAGTTCACAATGTCTCATATATAAAGGCGAAGATATTCTAGAATAACTAGTATAAAATAAAGCTCATAAAATTTCCATAATGAAGAAACCTTCCTATTCCCAATCCAAGCAAGATCCCGGCCATGGCCATCATTGCCTACAGGACGCCTAATCAGGGCTTCATCCTTGGGACCTTTATTTACGAGGCCTTGGATGAATCCTAAAGGTTTTCTTCTTGTATTCTTCATCAAATGGTGACAGTGCCTCAAGGTCCAGATGCACTGCAGCACACTCAACATTCACTTGTGTGTTTGCAATTACTCGGATCCACAGATCTCCCCTGAGTTTCATATTTCCATATATTGCACAGCATATATCATAAAGGATACTGACAAAAAAAAAGTTCAGATCCCAGATATATCATAATGGGGTCAATATCATAATGGATATTGACCCCAAATATACCTTACCCATTATACCAGTTCAGATCCAACAAGGCCAGCCAGTTTTTTCTTTCTGTAATTCAGATAGTCAAGCTAATAGTTATTGGACCAAAGTTGAGCATAAAATTACATAATCGTTTTCAAAAAGGAAAAAAGCCTAAGAAACATGAGCAGATGAAAACTCAAAGCAAAACATTAATTTACTTACTTGGGAAGTAAAATATGGATCTCATTTATCTAAAGCTAGGAAAGTATAGTATAGAAGCTAGCACAAGTTTAGCCAGTTAATTTAGCTGACTTAGTAATCCTTGGGATAGTGAATTTCAAATGCAGCTCAGTGACAAAAAGGGTTCAAACTTTTTTCAATCATTGGATGTAGTGACAATAATTGATTACATGTAGCATCACAATTTCACAATTTCAGATCTATAAACCAAATTAAAGAAGGTAGGAATGCTTAAAATGGTAGCTCATACTTATGAAATTGCAGTAAAAAAGTACTCCAATCCAGGATGCACTTTATGAACTATAAGTTATTATCAGGGGAGTTGAATAGCCTACCCATCCAGTCGCCATAATAGGATCAGAGTACTTGGAAACCCAACGCACCATGACTGTACCAACTGCCATGCTCTGAGCAGAGAGAAGCATCCACCACTCCCCATTTTGCCACAACGAAAAGTTTCTTCCATCAAAAGCAAGTGAAGGTGCCTAAAGGAAAAAGAAAAAAAAAATTATGCCGCAGCTAAAGAGCTAATATATCAGTGAATCAACTATCTGCAAATATCTCTTCTAAGTGAGTAACCTGAAGACAGCAAAGCGGCATAGCCTATAAATCTAATAAAAACTAATATAAAGTTTATATTTCTCAGATGGCAAGTGTAACACAGTAACATTCCATACATAAATATGCGACTTCCTTTTCCCTTAAAGCATAAACTGGAAACATAACAAATTGTACAGCTGACATGACTAATATCCATTTGCAGCTCTCTACGCTCACATACAACCTCAGATCAGCTATATCAAAACAACTCAGCACCTTTGAGCTGATACTATAGCAACCTCATTTCTTTCCAACAACAATTGAATGAAAATGCATCATCTCAGCGTACCCCTTAAAAATCACTAACATTAGTTGGGGAATTTGCTTGTTGACTTTTAAAAATCCATAATGAAAAAAGAAAAAAAGAAAAAAAAAGAGTGTAGTGATTGGAAAAATATTTACCTCGAGAAGTAAAAGTCCAATGACACCAAGAACAAGCCCTGCACTCACCAAAGAACAAGGCCGCAAGTACAGCGACTGTCAAAGGTTGTGAATCAATTATGACCTGTAATGAATGCCAGGGTCAAAAGGGTGTAGACATGAAATGTGATAGTTGGTAGGTAAAGTAACTCACGCTGCCCAGACCAGCAGACGTTCTCTGCAAACCTTGAGCAAGAAATCCTTGGAAACAAGCAGCATCAACGAGGCCGAAGAGCGCAATAGAAAGCCAAGCGGTGAGGCCAGAAGGAAACGGGCGGCCTCTGTAGGCAGCGAAGGCGATGAGGAGGAAGCCAGCAGGAATCAGACGGAAGGCTGAGATGAAGAAAGGGCCGGTCTTTGGCAGAATGCCCTTCATGGCCACCATAGCCGTACCCCAAAAGAAGAAGGGAGAGACCAGCACTGCCCATTCTTGCAATTGTTCTATTAATTCCAGTTCCAGTCCACGATCTTCTTCTCCTTGGGCTGTCACCACGCACTCTACGTCTTGCCCTGTTCCCACGCAGTCAACCCTGTCAGACGAATCTTTGAGCTCTGTGGTCTCATTACCACCACTGGCTGTGCAATTGGCACCAAAATGAATGGGCTTGCGAATATGATTGTATTGAAAAAGAGCAAGGCAATTAGAATATGATAGCGCAGTACTTGAGCCACTTCTGTTACTTTTCCTGATATCATTAACCAAACAGCGCGGCCGCCCAACAGTCCCAGGGTTGTAATAACAGCCGCAACCAGAAACTGAGGTTGAGGATAACCACGCCATTTTCTACCACCACGTATTTCCATCTTCTCTATTAATAAACGGAGGAGCAGTCCAAATCATTTAGCGCGCAGACCAAATGGGTTGATGAGTAAAACCACAAAAGTCCAGTCCGGCCCGCTTAAAAATCTGAAAAGAGGGTTAAAAGACCCGTCTCAACGGACAATGGGTGTAGGTTAAAAACCGAGGTTAACTTACAAGCGTGACACTCACGCGTTGTTTCGGTTTAAATTAGGAAGTGGTCTCCCTCACGTCGCTGTATCCTTCCTCACTGCTCCATCGCCCCCATCTGCCTCCCCGCTGATCTCATCGCCTCCCTCCACTCCTAATACGCCGTCAGCAACCTCCGTCCTCAACGGCTTCTCGCTCGCTCGCTCGTAATTCTTGACAACTTAAAGAAGCTCAGGTCACTCAGGTCAGTCACCAGTAACGTCCCAACTCCCAAATACATGAATCTGAACTTGACCCAGATTGAAACTTTTTGGGAATAAGCTCGAAGGAAGAATACCCGGTTCCATTACTTTGCTTGAAAACCTCGAAGGTTTGAATCTTTCATCTAATACACTTAATGGTGAAATACCCACTTCGGTTGCGGACATCGTAGCTTCAAATTCGTTAACACAATTAGTTTAGAAATGAACATCATTCTAGTCACTGTGACTAGGCAGCAGTTTGCACCTTCAAAAATATGAGATCACTATGACTAGGTAGCAGTTTGCACCTTCAAAAATATGAGATTGTTATGTGGTAGTGACTATTTATAAAATAAAAAAATAAAAAATTTAAGTATGAATAATGATTTTTAAAATAATAAAAATTAACTATTAATGTAAATAAATAGTAAATATTAATTACTACGTAAGTCCGCGTAGGATAGCTACTTTAAAAAATGGAATAGGGTAGTTAGTCACGTTAACCATACAAAGTTAACGTCCACAGGCGTCCATAGACGGCCGTTCTTCTCGATCGAACAGAACCCATAAACGGGTGTTCTTCTTTGTCTTCTCGATCAGAACGGAACTCTAGACAAATGTCTCTCTCTCTCTCTCTCTCTCTCTCTCTCTCTCTCTCTCTCTCTCTTTCGATTATTAAACCTAAACGGTTATCTCTCTCTCTCTCTCTCTCTCTCTCTCTCTCTCTCTCTCTCTTTCTCTCTCTTTTTCTTGATCAATCAATCTTGCTTATTCTATATCTGCAGCTCTCTTTAACCTAGACTCACTCTTTATATCTCTTGATCCTTCAATCTCATCGAGAGCCTTGATTATTGAATCTGATCGAGACTTTGTCTCTTCAGTATCAGTATCGATCTCATCTGACAATCAGATGTTCCTGTCGTGCTGAATCTTCTCCTCTTTCACCCAGTTCAGTGAGTTTTGTTTCTTCATGATCTTGTTTCAATTCCATAGTCTCATGGTGTTTGCTTGATGCCTTATTTCAGTTCCCTTGTTTGATTTGTGAATCTAGTATATATTGCTTCATATAGAAAACACCACTATTTTAGGTCTTCTTTTCTATTGTCATGATTCATGATTCATTCAAAAGAGGTAATCTGTGAATCATAGATAACATATGAATCATAGATTTCATAGATTGTTTCATGAAAGAAGTAATTTAACTCATGTAATTAAGTAGACCAATCAATATAACACAAGCGGTTCGTCATTGCTTAATAAGTCTATTATTTTTTCGTAATTTTCTACTTTATATACAATACACATTTTAATAAGAAAGTAATCGTATATACTGATACTCAAGTTGAAACACAGGTACAACCAACGATGGATGCGTTTGAGATAGAATGGAAAATAGCTGAATAAGGGTGTAGAGGATGTGGCAATAGATGTTTCCGGATTTGGAAGCCTGACGATCGCCGATGTGCGAGCTTTGACCTTCGAAACAGTGGATGAGGCAGAGAGATTCTACTCTGCATATTCAGCAGCAGTTGGATTTGGATGTAGGAAGGATGAGTAACGATTTGATTCGGGGGGTGGGTATGGGACGGGATGAGATAGGATTAGGGTCATCTCATGGCCCGTCCCGGATATTACACACGGGACCGGATCAGGACGGGCCTTATGTTTTTAAGATTTGATCTCACACAAGTCCCGTCCGGGACGGGACCGGGATGAGACTGGGACGGGACGGGCCTAATCCCGCCCCAATATATATTACATGATAGTGATACCAATATATTCCTACGATATATAAAGACTGCATCATTTGAATCCATAATTCATAACTACAATTAAATAGTAGTGAATATAATTATCGAAAGCACAACCATACAAATTTCAATGCTGTTGCTCCAAATATATACATGAAAACAAGAAAGAAAACAGGAAAACAACAATACAAGTTGCTCCAAGCTGCTCCAAATACAAACAATTTCAACTCTAATCGTTAATGACAATACCAATTGCAACAAACTTCCCTTTCCCTTTCACTTTTGCAATTGGAGGTGGACAATTCTTCTTGCTTCAAGCAGTGCTCTCATGCTCTGCAAAAATGAAAAAGAGTTAGTCCATACATCTGAAAATAATCAAAAAATATAAACACATCAAAATTCATACCTCGCTCAACATCGTAATAAAACTCTGTGTTTTCAATTGTTGGTTTATCAAAATTTTCGACAACCTCTGCAATATCATCATCTAACATCTAGTTTTGCATGTAAATGAGTCCCTCCACTGATTTAGGAGTTAACGAGCTCCTAAAACAATCAATAACTCTGCCCCCTGTTGAGAAGCATGACTCAGAGGCCACTATTGAGGTCTGAATTGCAAGAACATCTCTTTCAATTGCTGCTAAGACTGAAAACTTGCATCCATTAACCTTCCACCAGCACTGGATGTCAAATTGATCTTCTTAATCGGTTGGATCTAATGCAGCATCCAAGTATTGATCAACTCCATGAGTTGCGACTGCCTCTTCATTTTCTTGCACAACCTTCTTCCAATTACTAAGTTGTTGGCCCCTATGGCCACGGCTAGTGTTGATTCTACTTGTGATAGCTCACCTTTACTCAACAGGGAGAAGGAGACGGGAGAGGCGAGGCGAAGAGGAGACGATGAGGCAAAGCGAGGAGGAGGCGAGGGGGATGCGGGCGCCGAGGGTAGGAGGAGGTAGGCGGTGAGGTTAGGCGGTGGAGGACTGGCCGAGGCGAGGCAGGCGGTGGAGGAGTTCAAGGAGGCTGTTTGGCTGGATTGGGATTTCCGATTTCAAGCATCATCGATTTCAAGGAGCGGTAGTCTGTGGCGGAAAGAGTGAGACAGAAAGAGTGAAGACTGCGACACTGCGTACATAGCAGTCTAATTAGGTTCAAAAATGTAAGGCTGAGATCAAAACATCTAAAAAACTAATGGCTCAGATTAGTCTATATTTTTACACGGGACGGGCTTGACGGGCCTCAACTTTTCAGTCCCGCGTCTCGTCCCGTTGTTTCTCTATGGGACGGGACGAGCCTTATGTTTTTAGAATTAGATCCCGTCTCATCCCGTCAAATTTCAGGACGGGATCGAGACGGGACTGGGATTTAGGTTTTTTATGCCCACCCCTAATATTTATGATGGAAAGATATAGTTAAGCTATAGAGGTGTACAGAGACAATAGTTACACTGAAAAGAATCTTCACGTTCCATTGGTTATGTGAATGAACTCAATCAAGTCTCGTTTGGTACTTGTGAATCTTGGGGAAACAGGACTGGATTACCATATAATACAAGAACATGGAATGCAAGCAAAAAAACAGAAAATAAGAATGTGCACGAACAAATACGCTAGCGTCATAGCCTACGATGTATGAGTGATTGTGAAAATCTTTTAGTTGTTGAGTGTTGACAAAAAAAAACCATATAAATGATTTTTTTTTGGTTTCCAGTAGCGTTTACCTGGTCAGTGACGAGAATCATAGTCAATCACCCTTGAATATAAATCAAATGGTGGGAAGTATTATTTTAAAGTTAAGTTGTTTTGTTTTCAACCTTTAGATTTAAATCTAACGGTGGTTGATCATGAGTCCTGTTAGTACATAGCCAAAATATTTGGCTAAGCCGAGAATACGGTACAATTACCCGGTCGAGATAGCCCTGATGGGCCCTTCACAGACATCCAAGGAAGGAAAGGCCGGTAACAAACTGCTTGCCAAAGTCACTCTAGCGGCAAAACACCCCCAAAAGAGGAGGCACTCCAAAGGAGGGCAAAAAGTCCCATATTGGAAACAAGCTCAAGGTACACAAGCTTAGCCTATAAAACAAGCTCAAGGTACACACATATATACTCTCTCACAGACTTACATACTCTCTCTCTCCTACTTTCATTCCTCTTCCCGTACAAGTGCACATAGCTCACTTAAGCATCAGAGAGTCGAAGACTGGGCCACCCTAGTCCCGACCCCGTAACACTGTCATTTGTGCAGGTACCGAGTGAAAGCCTCTCAGGAATTCTACTTCGTTCCGCCCCGCGACCTCTTCCCGGCTCGGGACGTAACATGTAGAAACAATTGGCGCTAGAAGGAGGGGCCCTATCTTGTGGAACTCCCACTTGCCTCGAAAATCAGCACCATGGTGATTATTAATGACCCCGTGGACCCTGACACTCAAGTGGAACTTAAACCCAACACATCCCTTCCCCAAACCAGTAGCTCAGCCCCCGTTAGCCATCCCGACCCTGCCACAGCCCTTGAACTCCTTAAGCGAGATTTCCATTCGTTCCGCGAGCAAGCGGCGAAAGAAAGGGCAGAAGCGGAAGCGTATCGGATACGCATTGCTGAGTTGGAAAAAGAGCAATCCTTGCTCCGCGCCACGTTAAAGCATCGTAACGTGTACAACGAACGCTCAGACTGCGCGGCGCGAATTGCCGGGACCCCGGATTCCCTTCAAGGCCAGACTGGTCCCGTACTCTCGGGAGAGCCTAACCAGATCGTATACATATCTCATCCCCTTGGCCATCCCTCATTTCCACTCCCGGCCCCACAGCCATCTCCAATCCTCAATGACTCCCCCCTGCCACATCAACCTAATCCATCTCCCCAACTCATCCCCATTTCCACCAAATCACTGAAGTCGGAGAAGTGTAAAGGCACGAGGGACCCCTATCTCCACTCCGACATGCTCTCCTCGCAATAAAGTTCCACTGGCCACAGCGACGCCATAGTCCAGAGTGGACAACTCCACCAATATTGTGCTCATGGCCAGATCCTAACCCTGCATGGCGGAGCTCCACGGTTCCCCCAACGCCAGTCTTCTGTAACACGGCAATACATGGCACCCTCAGACATCCTTAACATCCAACGCGGTGTCCCGATCACCCCATCAGCGTGGGATCAAGTGACATTCCGCAGAGATGAGGATACCACACATCGCCACCACTGTGAGCCTTTAATAATCAATGTGCAGGTGGATCATTACAGGTGCCACAGAGCCTTAGTGGATATCGGGGCCGCTGTAAGTGTCATGTTCTCTGATTGTTACAAGGGACTTCGACGGGACCGCGCCAAACTGTATAACAACCACGACCCCTTGGTCAGCTTCTCTGGTGACATAGTACAACCGCTAGGCTCAGACCGCCTAACCGTGGCGGTAGGAACTACTCCTTGCCACTCCTCCATTACAGCTCGCTTCCTCATAGTTGATTGTCCCTCGTCCTATAACCTTATCTTAGGCCGGGACATCCTGTGGGGACTGCAATGCTTCGTAGTCGGCCACATGCTCCTCATGAAAGTTCCTACCCCAGGTGGCATCTTGACAGTTCAAGGGGACCGAGCAGCCATTGAACACTGCCATCTTAACGCCATCCAACAGGGGCGCAACGCCTATGAGATGCTGCCTCTCAGCCCCTTGGAACCCATAGATGATCCGCGGGACGACCCAGAGGGGACAGGAAAAAAGAGGGCCCCGCGGCCTAATCCAACTGAAGACACGGAATGGATATCCTGTCCCCCACTGCCCCGGAAAGGAAAGTCCGCATTGGCTCAAGTCTCAGCCCGGAACTCCGCCACAAGCTCATTACTTTCCTCCAAGAAAAACAAGCAGTCTTCGCTTGGTCCTACGCCGACATGCCGGGGATCTCCCTTGACATTATCACCCACAAACTCAACATCATCAAAGACCACCCCTCTATCAAACAAAAGAGACGCGCCTTCCACCCAGACAAGTATCGAGCTATCCAAGCCGAGGTTCAACGGCTCAAGGAAATCAAATTCATCTGGGAAGTTTCCTAGTCGTCATGGTCCCCAAACCTAATGGCAAGTGGCGCATGTGTGTTGACTACACGAACCTTAACAAGGCCTGCCCTATGGACAGCTTCCCCTTGCCACGTGTCGACCAGCTGGTTGATTCCACAGCTGGCTTCAAAACACTCAGCTTCCTTGACGCATACTCAGGCTACAACCAAATCAAAATGCACCCCACCGACCAAGCCCACACAACCTTTGTCACCGATAAAGGATTGTACTGTT
The DNA here is from genome assembly GCA_034370585.1 of Fragaria x ananassa. Classification (NCBI taxonomy): domain Eukaryota; kingdom Viridiplantae; phylum Streptophyta; class Magnoliopsida; order Rosales; family Rosaceae; genus Fragaria; species Fragaria x ananassa. The sequence goes on along the minus strand of CP139757.1, from coordinate 26,942,305 downwards.
ACGAGGTCATGCCCTTTGGCCTCAAGAATGCGGGGGCAACTTATCAACGGCTCGTTAACGCCATGTTTGAAGATGAAATTGGTGAGATTATGGAAGTGTATGTCGACGACATGTTGGTCAAGAGCAAGACAGAAGATGACCACATTGCCAACCTTGACAGAGTATTCACTAAGCTCCTCGAACACGGGATGCGTCTCAACCCTCAGAAATGCATCCTTGCTGTTGGAGCGGCAAGTTCCTTGGCTTCATGGTCAGTGAAAGAGGCATTGAGGCCAACCCAGAAAAAGTCCAAGCCATCCTAGACATGACTGCTCCGACGTCCCGGAGCGAGGTCCAGTGCCTTACCGGACGCCTAGTTGCCCTAGCACGCTTTATTTCCCGCCTTACAGACAGGTGCAACCCCTTCTTTCAACTGCTCAAGGCACATCATAAAAAAAAATCACTTGGGGCCCAGAACATGACGAAGCCTTCAACAGTATAAGGACATACCTCGCCACTGTCCCTCTCCTCTCCAAGCCAATTCCCGGAGAAGTGCTTTATTTATACTTGGCTGTTTCCGCCACGGCCGTCAGTACAACGCTCACACGCCATGACCACGATCAGGAACTCCCAGTGTACTATTGTGGCAGAGGATTCGTGGATCCAGAGACTCGCTATCCAGACATAGAAAAACTTACTCTCGCCCTCATCACTGCCGCCAGGAAACTCAAACCATATTTCCAAGCCCACATAATCCATGTACTCACCAACCAGCTTTTACGGCAAATATTGCAGAAACCTGAAACCTCAGGCCGCATGGTCAAATGGGCAGTTGAGTTGGGAGAGTTTGACTTGCACTACAAGCCGCGAGTGGCCATCAAAAGGCAGGCAGCTGCAGACTTCATCGCTGAGTTCATCCCATTGGCTGATAACAGTCCCCACCCAGACATCCCCGCCGGGGATGCCATCTGGGAACTCCAGGTGGATGGATCATCCAACAGCAAACTCAGCGGAGCGGGGATCATCATCACGGACCCCGAGGGTCACTCGAATGAATATGCCCTCCGGTTTGAATTCAAAGCCTCCAACAACATTGCTGAGTATGAAGCTCTTATCGCAGACATTCAACTTTGCCAAGAGCTCGGAGCCCGCCACCTCCACATTTTCAGTGATTCCCAACTTGTTGTCAGTCAGGTGGCAGAGGACTTCAAAAGCTAACCAGCACAACTTGGGATCCTATAAAAGTCTCGCGGGGGCACTTATGCAAAGCTTGTCCTCATACAAACTCACCCAAATCCCGCGAGCCAAGAACTCCAAGGCTGACGCCCTCGCAAGACTCGCCACGGCTCCTCCCGAGTCCACGCCCTCGGATGTCCACATCGAAACATTGGACAAGCCAAGTATCTCAAGAGCCTATTCAGAAATTTTTGCCCTTGAGCCCAGGGAGCAGCCCTCATAGATGGATCCATTCATTGCCTTCCTCTCGGACGGCACCCTGCCTCAAGACAAGCATGAAGCACAGCGGCTACGCCGCAAAGCCTCCCTTTACTTGCTCAGAGGTGGAAAGCTGTACCGCCGAGGCCAATCATGTCCCCTACTGCGGTGCCTACCCACAGCAGAAGGGCACAAAGTGCTGAAATCGCTCCACAGTGGCATTTGTGGGAACCATGCAGGAGCCCGGAACCTCATGTTCAAAACGCTTCGCGCGGGGTATTATTGGACAACCCTAGAGCGCGATGCTAAAGCGGTCGTTCAAACATGCCTCCAATGCCACAAATTTGCAGATTTTGCACATCATCCCCCGGTACCCCTCTATATCATCATCTCGCCGGTCCCTTTCAGCCAATGGGGACTCGATTTCATCGGCCAACTCCCCACAGCCCCGAGACAGTTCAAGTACGCCATTGTCATTGTGGATTACAACACAAAATGGATTGAGGCAGAGCCCCTCGCCACAATCACCACTGAAAAAGTAATCAACTCTCTTTGGCGAAACTTGTACTGCCGTTTTGGAGTACCACAAACCATCATTACTGACAATGGCACCCAGTTCGACAATGACACATTCTGGGGATTCTTGTCCGATCAAGGCACAACAATCTTTGACACCTCCCCAGCACATCCCCAAACCAATAGCCAGGCAGAAGCTATCAACAAGCTCATCAAGCAAAACCTGAAGAAACGCTTGGATGAGTTGTGGGCAGCAAAGCTCCCGGACGTCCTCTGGACACTCCGCACCACCCCCACAATGGCTACGGGAGAGTCCCCATACCTCTTGGCTTATGGCACCGAAGCGGTAGTGCCAGTGGAAATGGAAGTCCCAAGTAAGCGAATCACAACTTACGACCCCGAGACAAATGTGACAGGGCTACGACTCAATATGGACCTCTTAGAGGAACGCCGAGACAAGGCATACCTCAGAGTCATCAACAACAAGCAGCAAATAGCCCGATACTACAACAAAAAAGTCTTATCTCGCCCCCTGAAGATAGGCGACTGGGTCATGAAAGAGGTCATTCCCCACCCTACTGGTCTCAAGGCGAAGTGGGAAGGCCCACTCGAGATAGTTGATGCTCCGGGACCCGCCACATTCTATCTCCGAGATTGTGATGGTCGCGTGCTGCCCCGCCCCTGGAACGCTCGCCACCTCCATCTCTATCCCAGTTAATTTCATTATGTATTTTAGCCCAGTAGCGGCACTTCGCCCATTAGCGGCTCATTCTAAATGCCATGAAGTGCTTTGCCATGTAAACACTCTACACTTCATTTCCACACAACGCCACCTATTCGCCCCATAGCGACCCACCACGCGGCTAACACGGTTCCCCTGGCCACCCCTTAACCCTAGCCAGCCCGACAACAAAACTCTTACTTTAAGCTTCCTACCAACGTCACAGATATATGAACCGCCTCATTCACCCTCGATAAATCCAAAGACAAAGAACGCCACTAATTCACACAGTCAAACAGTGGATCCGCGTAGTAGCAATGAAGCTAGTTGCAAACAGCCAAGCGCTCGCGCCCACTTGATCGAGGGTGAAATGAGACGCTTCCCAAATCTGAGGTTTGTTGATCCCCTAAAACCCTAAACCCTCTGACACTTATCTCTTTAATTGACAGGTTACGGGAGGAAGTCCCTGCATCTGGATGATCCCCTCTCAGAGATCAAGGCAATGGCCCACAACGCTCAGTAGCGAGTCTCCCCAATCAAGAGTGGACTGACTCGCCGCGCAGCGGCCCGCAATGCCACCTCGCGACAGTCCCCAATCAAGCGTGGACTGACTTGCCACGCAGCGGCCCGTAACGCCACCTCGCGATAGTCCCCAATCAAGCGCGGACTGCCTCGCTCCCAAAAAAAAAATGGACTGCCACGTCAAAGCAACGGCCCGCAACGCTCAGTAGCGAGTCTCCCCAATCAAGCGTGGACTGACTCGCCACGCAGCGGCCCGCAACGCCACCTCGCGACAGTCCCCAATCAAGCACGGACTGCCTCGCCATATAGCCTCAGTCCCCAATCAAGCGCGGACTGACAGGCCACTTCGCGACAGTCCCCAATCAAGCGCGGACTGCCTCGCCACATAGCCTCAGTCCCCAATCAAGCGCGGACTGACAGGCCACTTCGCGACAGTCCCCAATCAAGCGCGAACTGCCTCGCCACATAGCCTCAGTCCCCAATCAAGCGCGGACTGACAGGCCACTTCGCGACAGTCCCCAATCAAGCGCGGACTGAGAGGTCACTTTGCGACAGTCCCCAATCAAGCGCGGACTGCCTCGCCACATAGCCTCAGTCCCCAATCAAGCACGGACTGACTGGCCACTTTGCGACAGTCCCCAATCAAGCGCGGACTGCCTCGCCACATAGCCTCAGTCCCCAATCAAGCGCGGACTGACTGGCTACTTCGCGGCAGTCCCCAATCAAGCGCGGACTGCCTCGCCACATAGCCACGGTCCCCAATCAAGCGCGGACTGACTGGCCACCTCGCGACTGTCCCCAACCAAGCGCGGACTGACTCGCTAGAGCAACATTAAACTTGTCTTCTTGCCAATAGGTTTCCGGAACATCACCCCCGTCACCTCGCGACTCTCGCGTGGGGACTTGGGGACCCGGCACCATGCCTCCTACTCCCGGGTAAAACCTATCCTCGGCATCTCTAGAATAACTCCCCACCCAAGAACTCTCTCAGACTGGGGACTTGGGGACTTGTTAGTACATAGCCAAAATACTTGGCTAAGCTGAGAATACGGTACAATTACCCGGTCAAGATAGATCTGGTGGGCCCTTCACAGACATCCAAGGAAGGAAAGGCCGGTAACAAACCGCTTGCCAAAGTCACTCTAGCGGCAAAACACCTCCAAAAGAGGAGGCACTCCAAAGGAGGGCAAAAAGTCCCACATTGGAAACAAGCTCAAGGTACACAAGCTTACCCTATAAAACAAGCTCAAGGTACACACATATATACTCTCTCACAGACTTACATACTCTCTCTCTCCTACTTTCATTCCTCTTCCCGTACAAGTGCACATAGCTCACTTAAGCATCGGAGAGTCGAAGACTGGGCCACCCCAGTCCCGACCCCGTAACGCTGTCATTTGTGCAGGTACCGAGTGAAAGCCTCTCAGGAATTCTACTTCGTTCCGCCCCACGACCTCTTCCCGGCTCGAGACGTAACAGGTAGAAACAAGTCCCTTAATCAGTAGCTGACCAAGTAAACATAACTGAGTTTTAGACAATATGCAATCTAGTGAAGCGCTTGGCGTTATAACAATTTAGATGCATGTTTTGCAATTCATGTGTCGCTAACCATTAAGTCCGAGTTATCAAATGTCTAAACGAGTTTTGGGAAGAGTTTTCATATGTTGTATCCATAATTCATAGATATATTTACCTAATCAGTTACTAGCTAAGAAAACAATACTCAACCACCACCCGATAGAAAGAAGAGAAAATTAGACAAAAACCCAAAAAATCAAACCCCTTTTAAAATAAACTCATGCTCATATTCCATTTTAATTTACACCCAACCTTATTATTGAACCTGCCTTATATGTTTTATTTTTATTTTTGGAATTTGTATCCCTCTTTTCCTTGACTCTTTTGCCCTTCCGTTTTTTTTTTCTTGAGAAGATTTTTCCCTTTTGATTGAATGAGAAGACATTCCCTAAATGTGGCTCTTGACTTTCTTCTATTTTAAATAGGGTTAGGGTTTAGACTAGGGTTTAGGGTTTAGGGATTAGGGTTTAGACTAGGGTTTAGGGTTTGTGGAACCGGGTTTAGGGTTTAGGGTTTAGACTAGGGTTTAGGGATTAGGGATTAGGGTTTAGACAAGGCCAGGGTTTAGGGTTTGTGGAACCGGGTTTAGGGTTTAGGGTTTGGGCGTAGTCTGTGGAACTGGGTTTTCAGCTGCTGGGTAATTATGTTTAATGAGTCGGCCAAACAGCTTGTTAATTGTAATGATTCAGTTGGTGGCATTTCAGCAATTTCCTTCAAGAACAAGTTCTATTGTTTAGATAAACAATATTAATATTTTTACTAAATCAACCTAATTAATAAGTTGGGTGTATTTTAAAAGAATATAACATGTGGGTGTAATTTAAAATGGATCTATGATTTTAGATGTAACATCAAATTCCCCTGAAAAGAATTATCGAAATTATACTTATCATAACTCATTGTTACATTTTGTTGTTTTCAGTCGTAACAAAATGGCAGTCATACCCTTCAAAAAATGTAGCGTGACTCATTGCTTATACGGGGACGGGACACCGGGGACTGAAGCAGACGAGAGAAGACAGAGAAGTGGAAACTGAAAAATGTCTCCGGTCATTGACGTCGCTCCTCTTCTCAACCCCTACACAGGCAGAGACACAAACAGAGACACGGACAGAGATGGAATTGTACCATCCAACGGCGAAGGAGCTCCGACAACTGATCAACGCATCGCCTCACTCGACGTCTTCCGTGGCCTCACCGTTGCGGTATTATTGTCAAATATACCCCATGTTTATTTGATTTCTGAATCATTTACTGTAATGCAGTTCAATTCCACTTCATTTGCTATATACTGTATACAATAATTGCCAGAATTAGTATATTTTGACATTTGTTACTCTAGTTATTATCTAATTTCTTGACTTTCACCAGTTTTCTGTAATAATTTAACAGTTGATGATTTTGGTTGACGGTGCTGGAGGAGCTTTCCCATCCATAAATCACTCTCCCTGGTTCGGTGTTACACTTGCAGATTTTGTAATGCCATTTTTCCTTTTTCTTGTCGGTGTCTCTGTTGCTCTAGCATTCAAGGTATGTTTTTATTTCTTGTACATAGTCCCCTTCTTGTTTCCGGAGTACCTGATCTATGTGGCTGTGGTTTTATCTTCATCAAATTACTTGATTATGTGAGTGCAGAAGCCTGCCTTTTTCTTTGAGAATTACACTCTTTGCTGCAATGGATTTCTTCTATGCACTACATACAGATTTCCATGTGCTGCACTGATGCTGTCTGTTATCAACTTACCATGCAGAAAATATCAAACAAGACAACTGCCATGAAGAAAGTCATGCTTCGAGCTATGAATATCTTCCTCTTGGGCTTGTTACTGCAAGGTATGTTTCAAACTTGATGCGAACTACAGATTCTTTGGTTTTTTTTAGCTATATTCCAATTGTAGGTTTTCTATTTATTGCAAGCAATATTTCATGCTTACCATTGTATAACAGGCATGCAATACTAGATATGAAGCATCCTACACATATATATGTACAGTCAATTTTATAGTGAATCTGGTAAATGAAAACTGGTTGTCTCTTGTTTTTTGGAATGTGTTGTTAGGTGGGTATTTCCATGGGCGTAAACATTTAACATATGGAGTTGATGTTAGAACAATACGTTGGCTGGGTGTATTACAGGTATTTAGAAAAAGTAGTAAATTTCATACTATTATGGATGATGAGTCTGGAAGTTCATATTATTTTCTTTCCTTAGGAGTTGTTTCACTTTTTCTTAAAATGGATCTTGTATTTCCAGAGGATATCGATTGGATCTGTGTTGGCTTCAATGTCGGAAATCTGGCTTGTTAACAACATAAGGGTCGACTCACTGGTTGATTTTGCTAGGAAGTACTACATTCAGTGGTCAGTTCTGCTCTATATTTCTTTGGTCCTCATATGTTCATTTTCTGGGAATTTATGAAATTTTAATCTGCCTATGTGAGAATAAAATCATCACGGCTAGCTGCTATGTAGATCATTAAGAATTAGATTACCAATGCATAGATTTCTTTTTCTGTTTCAATATTCTTGATCATGGGTTGTACCTTATGTGCCTGAATGCAGGTTGTTTGCTATTGGATTGTGCACATTTTATATGAGCTTGCTGTATGGCCTCTTAGTTCCAAGTTGGGAATATGAGGCTCCGCTCATGAACTTGTCTTCTCTTACCTCCATTACTCAAACTGTGAGTTAAATTTCTCTTTCTTTGCATTACTAATTGTCAATAGACAGTACTGATGTTGTCATGTTAGGTGGACGAGCCTGTTTAAATTATTCAGATACATCGGCTTTCAGATTTTAAGATATATTAACATAAATTTTGTCATCGAATAAATTATGGAAGATATAATGAACAAACTAACAGATTCTTGTCACCAAAGAAATTTTCGAAGATAGAATGAACAAAGTATGCTTAACTTCATCAATAAATGCAACATTGAGAATCAAAATGTAGACGACAGGTCCATAAACATTCAGACAGATGTTCATTGAGCCAAAAGTACATGAAGATCCATCTACATAATTGTTAGTACATAGTCAAAATATTTGGCTGAGCCGAGAATAAGGTGCAATTACCCGGTCACCGAAGATCATTCAAGACAAGATAGCTCTGGTAAGCCCTTCACGGATATCCAAGGAGTGAAGGGCCGGTAACAAACCGTTTGCCAAAATCACTCTAGCGGCAAAACACCCCCAAAAGGGAAGACACTACAAAGACTAACAAGTAGTCCCACATCAGAGACTAAGGCCAAAGTGCCCAACCTTGGACTATAAAACAGGCACAAGCTCCCATCAAAGGTACACACAACTCTCTCCCGCACTCCCGTACATTGCAAAGAGCCTAAAACTAACTTAAGCATCGGAGAGTCGAAGACTGGGCCAACCCAGTCCCGACTTCCTGACGTTGTCATTTGTGCATGTTTCGAGTGTAGGACTAAAGGATTCTACCTCGCCCCGGCTCGTGGCCTCTTCACGGCTCGGGATCTCGGGACGAAGCAGGTAGAAACAATTGGCGCTAGAAAGAGGGGCCTATCTTGTGAAATTCCCATTTGACTCGGCACCATGGTGGAAATCATTGATGACCCTACAGACCCTGACACTCAAGTAGAGGAGGAACTTTTCCAACCCGACGACACATCCCTTCCCTAAACCGGCAGTACAACCTCTGTTAGCCATCCCGACCCCGCCACAGCCTTTGAAATCCTCAAGCGGGACTTCCATTCGTTCCGCGAACAAGCAGCGAAAGAGAAGGCAGAAGCGGAAGCGTACCGGGTACGCATCGCCGAGTTGGAGAAAGAACAATTCTTGCTCCGGGCCACGTTAGAGCATCGTAACGTGTACAACGACAGCTAGGACCGCGCGGCGCGAGTTGCCGGAACCCCGGATGCTCTTCCTAATCAAGGCCAGACTGGTTCCATGCTCCTGGGAGGGCCTAACTAGATCGTATAAGTATCTCATCCTCTTATCCACCCCTCATTTCCACTACCAGCCCCCCAACCATCTCCAATCCCCAATGACTTCCCCCTGCCACATCAGCCTAATCCATCTGTCCAACCTATCTCCACTTCAATCACTGCCAACTCCCCTAACCCATCTCTTGACATGCCAACCCGCCTACTGCTCCAACTCAGCCAAACAATTACACAGTTAGCCTCGCGAATTGAAGGCGTCTAGAGTCGCAGGGACCAGCGACCCTTGTTCTCTAGCTATGGACATCGCCCAAGCCCCTTCACACCCCGAGTGCTGACGTGTTGCCTAACCGGGGTCAAACAACTTCAATTTAATTACCCTGCAATCGTAGTAATATAGACAAGTAGGGATCGTTCTAGCCGGGGAAACCAAAGGGCGATCGAAAGAAGAAAAACCAAACAACTTATAAACACTATTCACATATATACATCGAAATATTGGGGGTTTAAGATTGATTAATTCTAACAAGTAACCTACTGAAAATTAAACCTAAGATTATTATATACAAGTGATCAACATACTCATGCAACACATAACACGAAAAACCATCAAGAACACATAACAACTTCATGCAAGGCCGGGCAGCAACGTTCAAATTATCCTAGACTCTAACCAATTCCGATTCTAATTAGGGCCTTTGCGGTTATCTAATTGTTAAGACTCCTCAAGTATTTAGAACCATCTTTGCGCTTGATCCTAAACATGAATGCTAACTCATTTAAAGACACGTTGCGTAGAGATTAAACAAGAAAACACTTTAGCACGCGAGTCAATCGGAAACATGATCTAAGGCATGGCGTCACTCATCCTATTAGCATGCAAATTATCAGAATTATATCCGCCCTAAGTTAATAACAAAGACCAAGACAACTTTGCGTATGAATTGATCCAAAATTATTATGGTAGATGAAACCGCACCTTAAGGACAACCATGGCCGTGACAGCCTCAAGGATTGATTTAGATGCACGAATTCATGACAATTAATCAATTAGAAATCAAAAACACATAAGAACATGCTACTGCCCTAAAACCTAAATCACGAAATCATCATATATTCAAGAAGTTACAAATCAAAACATAGAACAATCAAAGATCACAAAGAAATCCGAAAACCATGCTTGATAAATAAAACCAAAATCGAAAAGTATATTACAATAGAGTTTGAAACTATACAGAAAATAATACAAGAAGCCATGAGAAAATCACACTTTTACAACCTTGAAAGGTTCGGCAAGTGTGGCGGAAATCGGTGGAAAGATGGAGTGATTTTTGTGGTTTGTGGTGGATGAATCGGCTAAGTATTTTTCTGTGTAGGGTTTGGTAGAGTTTCGGCTATGTAATGCAAGAGTAGTGATGATCTTTTCTGCTCTTAAAGTCATGCTTTATATAGAGGAAAAACCCTAGAGAAATCGGCCACAAAGCCTAAGCCAAGTTGGTTTAGGATTCCTAGTCCTCTTCAATTTCGGCAGAATGACCTCCGTCTGATGATTGTGTCATAACTCCCTCTAGAAAATAGGTATTGAGGTGATTCCAATTGATTTGGAAACTAGACTCCCGTATCTTTCTATCCATATCTAGCAGGTTTTCTGCTTCATTCTGAGCTGTCCTGGAGAGTCCGTTGAAGTTGAGAGACGTGCCCAGGAATTCTCCCGATTTAATCTGGATTTGCAAGGCTTGGACACTCCTTGATATTCTGCCGAATTTAGATCTTCTTCTCCATATTGGACTTGGTTTGGACCTCTCGTTCATGGACTAGGCTTCATGGATCGGCTGCTTTGCTTCCCTAGGTCCATCAGGAACACTTCTCTCGGCAATGATTCAAGCATAACTTCAATTCTCCTGATTCTTTCTCCCATAACTCTTCTACATATCACCTAAGTATCAGAGAAGTTAAATCAATTTGTGACAATGTAAAAGCTTTACATAATCATAAGAACATCTAAGGCTCCACAAATCAGCTTTTGACGAATTTCTACATCATTCCTCTATTTTTAACTCGTTTTACACACAACTCTACCAAAAACTTTCGACTCTACATTATGACTCTATTCTACCAAAATAAGAGAAAATCAAAGTACAAATGGAGTAATAACACATTAAGAATGTCGCATTTTATGCTCCTATCAACTACCCCACACTTATCCTTTGCTAGTCCCTTAGCAAACTAAATACAAGACTCTACTACAAACACTACTAATGCCCTTAAACAATTGTCTCAGAATCTTTATCATGCATAGCTTTCAAATTTGAACATTCGAGTGTAAACACGTAAATTCCAAGTTTCATAAAACATGTATCATGTCATGAATAAGTAAGAAGTGAGAACAAATAGCATGAACACACAAGGTCAACCGATCCTCCTCACAATGGCATACTCTCTTCTTTTCACTCGATCATGGTATTCACTCATAAGTATATGCAAGAGAACAGATTGTAAGACAAGAAATAGCTTGCATATTTCATCAAATAAAAGCATTTTGTGAATAAAATTTTCTGGAAAAACCTCATTTAACAACTAAGTGCAAGAATGGACCAAAATCATATGCTCAACTCATGAGAAAATCTCCACAAATCAAAGTTAGTCATCTTAAGAATCATGAATCAATCTCAATAATGGTTGTAATGGGGCTCGGCTGCAGAGGGTAGGAATTTTTTTTAGGATAAGTGGTGCTTTAAGGCATCACCAAGACTTTAGCAAAGCTCGATCCTCCTTATGTCTTCACTCCAAGGGCCGAATTTCATCTTGTTGGACCCATACGTCATTCTTAACTCCTCAAAGCATCATGAACATGAACAAAGGTCAAATATAACGTTCTTGGACCTTCAAATAATTACAACTCAATATTTATGAAAACACCATAAAAACTTATGCCTTAGACTTTTCCTTTCATACTTGTCCGAAATTCTTCTTTTCTTTTGCCGAATTCTTTTCTTCTTCTTTTTTTTTTTTTTTCTTTTCTCTTTTTTTTTTTTTTTTTTTTTGTTTCGGCAACTTCTTTTGCAAAATTTTTTATAATTCGGACAAGACATATTTTGGCATATAATAATATAAAACAATGGTGTATCAACCCCACACTTCAACTCTTCCCTACACTTGTTCTTTAACATCACGGCACAGCTTCATCGAAAATTCTTTGCCAAGTCTTGACAACAAGGTAAAGATAATCTATACTAAGCTCAGGAATTCTGATTAAGGGTGATGAAAGAAAAGGCATAATGTAGGCTCAAAGGGGTTTAACTAAGGAGTCCCACGACGGGCACAAATAGGTACATGCTTTATTTGGCAATGGTGGTAATCCTAAAGAAATCAATTCAATCCTTTTCAGAATCAAGACATGTTATGAATATAGAGTTTCGATAATCACATGAGCGAGTTCTAGTATATTCTAGAGTCCATTAAAAAGCTATAGCACATAGTTATTGAATATGCAAAGAATCATGAGGTTTATGATAGTGAATATCGAAAAATTTTGTATATTATCACTCAAGAAGAAAGCATTTAGGCTCAATAGCTCACATGGGTTGTTACGGAAACAAATTAACCAAACATGCATGCTTCACAATCAATCAAATCTCAAATGTTCATACCAGTCCACAATATCCATGAAACTTACAATTTCTTTAAATAAATGTCAAACCATCATCTATGCATTCAAAGACATAATCATCATTGACTTTAAGGGCATTCTAAGACTCAAATTAAAACAAAACACTCATCTTTTTGTTGGATCCGATTTTCTGTTTTTCTGAATTTTGTCTTTGGTTTTCTTTTTATGACTCAAATACTAAAGTTAAATGACTCAAACAAACATGTTATTACGTAAACCTCTACCCCACACTTAGAAAATTACATTGTCCTCAATGTAAACCCAAAATAATGTCATAATTTCCTAAGCATGTGTCTAAGTCACATAACAAACACATATACAATTCAACCATAAGAAGTGAAGGGATTAGAATGATGCAAACTCTCGGTGATGGCTCCTTCACAGCTACGGTTGAAATGAGTTGCCTCTCATGCAGCGCTTAATGTTTATAGTCTGTCAGCCTAGACTCTTCTTCCTTCTCCTTAGTGGCGTCACTCTCCATGCCGTGGGTCTTCAACGTTTTTCTCCTCAACGTTGTACTCCTTGAACGCCGCGTAATAAGGCTTAAGTCGATGACCATTCACCTTGAATGTATTTCCTGACATACTGCTTTGAATCTCAACGGCACCATGAGCAAACACATTAGTAATAACAAATGGACCTTGCCAACGTGAACGAAGCTTACCTGGAAAAAGTTTAAGTCGTGTGTTAAATAAAAGAACTTGCTGCCCTATTTCGAAACTCTTTCCCCTTATCATCTTGTCATGATAAGCCTTTGTTTTCTCCTTATAAATCATAGCCGAATCGTAAGCTTCGTTCCTAATCTCCTCAAGCTCACAAAGTTGTAGCTTCCTATGCAACCCGGCCGAATCTAGGTCCATGTTGAATTGCTTCACCGCCCACCATGCTCTATGTTCAAGCTCAACCGGCAAATGACATGTTTTCCCATAGATGAGCCGAAAAGAAAAGGGGACATCCCAATAGGCGTCTTGTATGCTGTCCTATAGGCCCACAATGCGTCATCTAAACGATCGCTCCAATCCTTCCTTGTTGGACCTACAGTTTTCTCCAAAATCTGCTTGATCTCTCGGTTTGATACTTCGGCCATTCCACTAGTCTGAGGATGATATGGCGTTGATACCTTGTGAGTGACTCCATATTTCTTGAGCAAAGCCTCTATGGTGCGGTTGCAAAAGTGAGAACCTCCATCACTTATCAAAACTCTTGGAACTCCAAATCTAGAATATATGTTAGTTCTCAAAAATTCTGCAACAACTTTAGAATCATTAGTTCTGGTGGCTTTTGCCTCCACCCACTTAGAAACATAATCCACAGCCAATAAAATGTAAAGGAATCCCTTAGAAGAAGGAAAAGGTCTCATGAAATCAATTCCCCAAACATCAAAAATTTCAACAACAATAATAGGGGATAGGGGCATTTGATCTCGCTTACCTAAATTACCTGTTCGTTGGCAACGATCACATGAAGTACAAGTTGCATATGCGTCCTTGAAGATCGTTGGCCAATAGAAACCGGCTTCCAACACCTTATGGGCTGTCTTCTTTGGTCCAAAATGTCCTCCACACGCCTCCTTGTGACAAAAATCAAGGATGGACTTATGCTCGTCTTCAGGAACACAACGTCGAATGACTTGGTCCCCACATTGTCTCCATAAGTATGGTGCATCCCAAATGTAATGTCGAGCCACCTTCTTGAGCCGAACCTTGGTTGCATACGGCATGGTGCTAGGAAGCTTCCTAGACACAAGGTAATTCACTATATCGGCATACCAAGGCTCCTTCACATCCAACCGAAACAATTGCTCATCCGGAAACGTCTCCAACAATGGAATCGTCTCCTCCTCTTGCACAATTCGGCTCAAGTGATCCGCCACCACATTTTCGGTTCCCTTCTTATCCTTGATCTCGATATCAAACTCTTGAAGTAAGAGAATCCATCGAATGAGCCTCGGCTTCGCATCTTTCTTCGTCATCAAGTACCTTAATGCTGCATGATCACTATACACAACAACTTTAGAATTCAAAAGATAAGATCGAAATTTTTCTAAAGCAAAAATAACCGCTAAGAGTTCTTTTTCCGTTGTCGAGTAATTCATTTGAGCATCATTCAATGTCCGCGAAGCATAGTAAATGGCGCATGGTTTCTTCTCCTTCCTTTGGCCGAGCACTGCTCCAACCACATAGTCCGAGGCATCACACATGAGCTCGAATGGCAAGCTCCAATCCGGCGGAATCATGATCGGTGCCGACGTCAATAAGTCCTTAAGTCGCACAAACGCATCCTCACACTCTTTTGTCCATTCGAACGGCACATCCTTTTGTAGAAGGGAAGTAAGTGGTTTTGCCACCAACGAAAAATCCTTGATGAACCTCCTATAGAATCCTGCATGGCCAAGAAACGAACGAACCTCTCTCACCGTTGAAGGTGAGGGTAAGTGATGCATAATATCAATCTTAGCTCTATCAACTTCTATACCCTTTTCCAAAACAATATGTCCCAAAACTATCCCTTGATTAACCATGAAATGACACTTCTCCCAATTAAGTACCAGGTTAGTTTCTACACACCGTTCTAAAATCAATTCTAAATTCCTCAAACATGCATCAAAGTCTTTGCCATAGACACTAAAGTCATCCATAAAAACCTCAATGATATTTTCAATATAATCAGAGAAAATAGAATACATACAACGTTGAAACGTACCTGGCGCATTGCACAAACCGAATGGCATACGTCTATATGCAAACGTGCCAAAAGGGCACGTGAACGTTGTCTTTTCTTGATCGTCCGGGTGTATCATGATCTGGTTGTAGCCGCTATAACCATCAAGAAAGCAATAGAATGCGTGGCCGGCTAACCTCTCGAGCATTTGATCCATGAATGGTAACGGCATGTGATCTTTCCTCGTTGTTGCATTGAGTCTTCGATAGTCGATGCACATCCGGAACCCCGTCACTAACCTTTGTGGGACAAGCTCGTTCTTCTCATTCTCTACGACGGTGACTCCACTCTTCTTTGGTACCACTTGGACGGGTGAAATCCATTGACTATCCGAGATCGGATATATCACTCCACAATCTAACAACTTGATCACCTCGTCTTTCACAACTTTCATCATTGGAGGATGCAGTCGTCGTTGTCCCTCTCTTGTTGGTTTCGCACCTTCCTCTAATAGTATCCTATGAACACACTTAGTAGGGCTTATTCCCTTGATGTCTGCCAAAGTCCAACCTATGGCAGCCGTGTTCCTCTTCAAAACGCCAACCAGCTTGATTTCTTGTTGCACACTCAACGATGAAGACACAATAACAGGTAAAGTGTCCTCGTTTCCTAGAAATACATACTTCAAGTGCTTGGGAAGAGCTTTGAGCTCTAACTTTGGGGCCTGCTCCACAGATGGTAAAATTTTGTTAGTGGTAATGGGAATTGACAAAGGAGAATCATACCTCTTGGTGTAAGGTTGTGCCTCTAACTCAGCAACAACCTCACGTATTAGTGGCTCAAGATTTCGCCGAGCCTCCTCATCCCATTCTCCATTTTTGTCAAATCCGGCCCCTTGTTCGATAGCTAATTGCTATGCTTGAAGTGGAGACGTTACACATTGTGCAACGACCTCCACAACGTCTTCAATTTCTCCCTTCTTGAGATCGGCAATAGGGTATCTCATAGCATCAAAAACGTTGAACTTAATCACCTCACCATCGAACTCCATTGTCAAGTTGCCTTCGGCAACATCGATCCGTGTCCTTGCTGTCCTCATGAAAGGTCGTCCCAACAATAATTGTGGTGAATTTCCGCTTGACTCCTCCATCTCTAGCACATAGAAATCTGCAGGAAATATTAGTTGATTCACCTGCACAAGAACATCTTCAACATATCCCTCAGGATACTTGTTAGAATGATCCGCCAATTGGATCACAACATTGTCAGTTTTAAGAGGTCCTAGACCAAGGGATTGATAAACATTGTAAGGCATAACATTAATAGAAGCCCCTAAGTCTAGCATAACTTTCTCAAACCGTGTAGAACCAATAACACATGGGATGTTGAAACTTCCCGGATCCTTCATCTTTGGCGGCATCTTCCTTTGGAGTATGGCCGAAACCGTCTCACTCATCTTAACAACTTGAGTTTCCCTTGTATGCCTCCTTGTTGTGCAAAGCTCTTTCAAGAACTTAGCATACTTTGGGATTTGTCGAATGCACTCCAACAATGGCAAGTTCACGTTTACCTTTCTGAAAACCTCCAACACTTCTTCGTCGGATTTCTCTTTCTTGCTCTTGGAAAACCTTGAAGGAAAAGGTAAACACGAAGAATGATTAGTTGTAATTAATTCATTGGAGTTAGAATTTTTACCTTTGTGTGCTTCAGAGATCGGCACACTCTCCTTTTTTGAAGTAGCGGGATCTTCTTCTAAGTTTCTTTTTATCATTGTCTCCAAGTCTCCCTTGCTTGGCTCGATTCCTTTGTTTTCCTTAGAAACATGCTCCGCTCCATCTTGATCAACGCTATGCTCGGCATCACCATGACTCTTGGTAGCAGTCCTAGGCTCGGCTGCCTTGCTTCCGACGTCACCAAAGTACACATCATTGTCCTCTAAGTCAAGAACTCCAAGGCCCTTTGTCTTCTTTCCTTTAGGGGATACTGGTGGCACAAGTGTCTTCCCACTCCTCGTAATGATAGCTTGAACTTGTTCGTTCCTTGGATTCCTTATAACTCCACCTGGCAACTTCCCTTGCTCATTAAATTTTCCCATGAAGTCCACAACTTGCCCCATTTGAGTCTTTAACTCAGTAATGTCTTTTGACATCAAAGCAATATCCTTAGTGTTGGTTTGAGTTGTGGCCAACAAAGATTGAGTCGAAGTGGCAATATTCTTAAAAATCTCATCATAGTTGCTAGGTCCACTCGGCTGCCCTCCCTGTTGGTTGTAGGGTACATATGGCCTTGGCATAAATTGCCCTTGTGGCCGAGCTGCATTTTGTCCTCCACTCGGCTGCTGCCCTTGTTGTGTAATTTGTTGAGGGTTAAGCACATTATTGTTGCTCCAACGAAAGTTTGGATCGTTGAACCTTGGATTGAAATTTTGAAAACGTTGCTGCCCTCCTTGTCCTTGAAATCCACCTTGCTGTCCACCAAAACCAATGGCATTAACTTCCTCAAAGCCGCCACCGATCACTTGGTTGCATTGATCGGCGGGGTGCCCTTCCATGCTACACACTCCACAAACTTGAGCTTCTTTGCCCTTTGCTAGGTTTGACACCATAAGAGTCAACTTTCCCAAATCTTCCTTAAGTTCCGAAATAATACTCGACTCTCCAAGGATACTTGTCTCATTAACACGCCTAGTTGAAGATGATCCAAACTGTTGATTATTTGTAGCTCTCATCTCCAACAAGTTGCTAGCATCCTCTCGACTCTTCTCCATCAAAGATCCTCCAGCTGTTGAATCCAAGAATTGCCTCTCCATTGGACGGAGTCCTTCATAAAAGTATTGAAGCAGAAGCCCCTCACGTATCCCATGATTTGGACATGAAGCAACTAAGGCCTTATACCTTTCATAATAAACATCAAAAGGCTCATCAATATCTTGCTTGATCGATGTTATCTCCTTCCTTATTTGCGTCACCCTCGACGATGGAAAGTATTTTAGGAGAAACTCGCTCATCATTGTTTCCCATGATGTGATACGACCGACCGGAACTGCAAAGAACCATCCTCTAGCTCGATCCTCAAGTGAAAACGGAAATGCCTTCATCTTCACAAGTTGTAAATCCGCTCCTCTAGGACACATGGTATCACAACAGAACTCAAATTGCTGTAAATGTCGGTTCGGATCCTCTCCACTAAGTCCATGAAACTTTGGCAATTGGTGGAAGAAACCACCTCTCATCTCAAAATCAGCCGACTTCCCCTCTGCTACATCCGGATAGGTGATGTTTGTCGGCCTTGGTGTCCCTTGTATTCCATTGACTTGTCCATTCTCTTCTCTAAGTGAAGGCATCCTTACTGCTTGAACTGTTGAAGTGATAGGATCAAAATCTAAAGTTGCAAACTCAGGATTCTCGTGAACCAAAGGCGAAGATTCACAAGAAGAAGTAATTAACGAAGGTGAACTTGGTGATGAAGAACTCGGTGAACTTGGTAATGAAGCTGATTGTAAGTGCGGATGAGATGTTGATGGAACCGTAAGATCGTACTCTTCTCCAACACGCTTCAATCGGTTTTTACTATCTCTTGCCCACGTATCAGAACTGGTCATTCATGGGAACCTGCAAAACCAATCTGGCACATTTGAACAAGATCAAGTTAGCATCATCGTAAGAATATATTTCAAGCTTTACAAAGTCAAACAATCGGTTATACAAGGGTTAGATATGAAATCTTCAGATTTTTATACAAGTATGTAAACAACTTTTAAGCATCGAAATCAACAATATGTTCAAATACATGGCGCCACAACCTAGTTCTTTCTAGTTGATTGTATTCAGATTGGTTTGAAGAAAATAGATCACATATACCAAGTTATTTTCTAGCGTCTAAAGTGAGGTGATGCTTCGGCCCAAGCTCTTGGCTAGTTCGAGCGTGTTCCGTGTTTTCAGAAGGCTATGTCGTTAAGATTCACGGAGGGCGAACCCCCTACAGGAACCAGGCAGGACTCGTTTAGTGGTCACGGAGAGCAAACTCCCTATCGACCCTTCACTGAGAAGAGATATCAGTCTATGACCTTGAGATCCAGTTAAACAAACCTGAGAACCATATCTATGAAAATAACTTGCCCCTTACTCAGTTGAGAACAAACTCGGGTCACTAGACCGGTCTACAAGTGTTAATCAAAGCCGCCCTCAACCTCAAACAAGCTAAGTTGCCTTTAAGAGTCAAAGACTCGAAGAAGCATCGCTCAAAAGAGGGGTTTAGGCTAAGATTAACACAAGTGGCTTCCCCCTACATGTTTCACTTTAGAAGCTACAATAAACTCAAGCATACATAAAACTATAAACTTCCTAGAAATGTAACTAAGTTATTACAACTTCAATTTAAGAACACAAATCAAAACCGAAACTTCCAAAAATTAAAAATACAAATCGACCAAAATTAATTACAAGTTGAAAACCAATAAATAAATAAAAACTATATATCTTCTTCGATTCTTCTTGGCATCCCCGGCAACGGCGCCAAAAATTGACGTGTTGCCTAACCGGGGTCAAACAACTTCAATTTAATTACCCTGCAATCGTAGTAATATAGACAAGTAGGGATCGTTCTAGCCGGGGAAACCAAAGGGCGATCGAAAGAAGAAAAACCAAACAACTTATAAACACTATTCACATATATACATCGAAATATTGGGGGTTTAAGATTGATTAATTCTAACAAGTAACCTACTGAAAATTAAACCTAAGATTATTATATACAAGTGATCAACATACTCATGCAACACATAACACGAAAAACCATCAAGAACACATAACAACTTCATGCAAGGCCGGGCAGCAACGTTCAAATTATCCTAGACTCTAACCAATTCCGATTCTAATTAGGGCCTTTGCGGTTATCTAATTGTTAAGACTCCTCAAGTATTTAGAACCATCTTTGCGCTTGATCCTAAACATGAATGCTAACTCATTTAAAGACACGTTGCGTAGAGATTAAACAAGAAAACACTTTAGCACGCGAGTCAATCGGAAACATGATCTAAGGCATGGCGTCACTCATCCTATTAGCATGCAAATTATCAGAATTATATCCACCCTAAGTTAATAACAAAGACCAAGACAACTTTGCGTATGAATTGATCCAAAATTATTATGGTAGATGAAACCGCACCTTAAGGACAACCATGGCCGTGACAGCCTCAAGGATTGATTTAGATGCACGAATTCATGACAATTAATCAATTAGAAATCAAAAACACATAAGAACATGCTACTGCCCTAAAACCTAAATCACGAAATCATCATATATTCAAGAAGTTACAAATCAAAACATAGAACAATCAAAGATCACAAAGAAATCCGAAAACCATGCTTGATAAATAAAACCAAAATCGAAAAGTATATTACAATAGAGTTTGAAACTATACAGAAAATAATACAAGAAGCCATGAGAAAATCACACTTTTACAACCTTGAAAGGTTCGGCAAGTGTGGGGGAAATCGGTGGAAAGATGGAGTGATTTTTGTGGTTTGTGGTGGATGAATCGGCTAAGTATTTTTCTGTGTAGGGTTTGGTAGAGTTTCGGCTATGTAATGCAAGAGTAGTGATGATCTTTTCTGCTCTTAAAGTCATGCTTTATATAGAGGAAAAACCCTAGAGAAATCGGCCACAAAGCCTAAGCCAAGTTGGTTTAGGATTCCTAGTCCTCTTCAATTTCGGCAGAATGACCTCCGTCTGATGATTGTGTCATAACTCCCTCTAGAAAATAGGTATTGAGGTGATTCCAATTGATTTGGAAACTAGACTCCCGTATCTTTCTATCCATATCTAGCAGGTTTTCTGCTTCATTCTGAGCTGTCCTGGAGAGTCCGTTGAAGTTGAGAGACGTGCCCAGGAATTCTCCCGATTTAATCTGGATTTGCAAGGCTTGGACACTCCTTGATATTCTGCCGAATTTAGATCTTCTTCTCCATATTGGACTTGGTTTGGACCTCTCGTTCATGGACTAGGCTTCATGGATCGGCTGCTTTGCTTCCCTAGGTCCATCAGGAACACTTCTCTCGGCAATGATTCAAGCATAACTTCAATTCTCCTGATTCTTTCTCCCATAACTCTTCTACATATCACCTAAGTATCAGAGAAGTTAAATCAATTTGTGACAATGTAAAAGCTTTACATAATCATAAGAACATCTAAGGCTCCACAAATCAGCTTTTGACGAATTTCTACATCATTCCTCTATTTTTAACTCGTTTTACACACAACTCTACCAAAAACTTTCGACTCTACATTATGACTCTATTCTACCAAAATAAGAGAAAATCAAAGTACAAATGGAGTAATAACACATTAAGAATGTCGCATTTTATGCTCCTATCAAGTGCAGATGGACAAGCGGCCTCCGGGAACCAAGCCATTCAAGATGGACAAGTATAAAGGCACAGGGGACCCTCATCTCCACCTCGAGACATTCTTCTAGCTCTGTAGCTCCTCTGGCTACAGTGACGCCATAGCCTGCCACGCCTTCCAAGAGACCCTCTCGGACGAGACCCTCAGTTGGTTCCTCAATCTGCCGCCTAACTCCATTGACAACTTCGACCAACTCTCGGAACACTTCCTCAACCGTTTCATGCTACACACCAGCATTTATCGCAGTGTAGATGCCTTGTTCCGCATCAAGCAGAAAGACGACGAAGGCCTCCATGAACTGTTGTCCCGATGACAATCTGCCACAGCAAGATGCCACAACTTGGAACCTCGCGTGGCGGAGCAGGCTTTCCGTCAGGCCCTGCTCCCCGGCAGTTTCCTAATGGAGATCAATAGGAACCTTCCAGGATCCTACGATGCCTTGATAGACCTGGCTATGCGGTGGGCCCGCACTGAATTTGCTATTTTCGGACGTTCCGCCCCCGCCACGTTAGCACTTCCCGCCCCGCCATCAGATGAGCACTTTGACCGCGGGCAAGATAAAGGGCAGTCACATGGATCCTCCCGAGACTAGGGACGCAGCTTCGACCGTCGCCATGGGGGACAGAGAAACCGCGACCACCCATATAAGTCTAGGGACCAGAGCCTTCCACAACAACAGCGCCGTTCCGCCCCGCCACCTCATTACGAGGTTCACACTACTCTGAGCACCACATATGAGGACATATGTGCCAGGCACAAAGATCTCATTCCCCCGCCTCCTAAAAGCAAGTACCCAAAAAAGCCCCGGCGAACAACCGGCAACAGGTACTGTGCTTATCATGATGATAACGGTCACACAACAGAGCAATGTTATGGCCTCCGCAATGCAATCGAACATTTGGTCCAGAATGTGCAACTCCACCAATATTGTGCTCCCGCCACATGCGCTAACGCCATTGAAGTACATGACCAGATTATAACCCTGCATGGTGGAGCCCCACGGTTCCCCCCCACGTAAGCCTTCTGTAAAACGGCAATGCACGACACCATCGGAAATCCTAGACATCCAACGCGGTGTCACGATCACCCCATCAGAGTGGGATCAAGCACTACTGGATTATGGCTATAAGCCGACGGAACCGTTCCGTCGGTTAAGACATATATTTCGTCTGCAAAGATCTTAGTCGACGGAATTTCCGTCGGCTAAGATCCGTCGGCTAAGCTTCGTCTGCTAAGACAATAGCCGACGAAATTGATGATTCCATCGGCTAAGTGGGACTTAGTCGACGGAATAGTTCCGTCTGCCAAGATTTTAGTCGACGGAACTTAATCGACGGAAATTACTTTTCCGTCGACTAAGTTTTTCTTAGCCGACGGAATATTTCGTCTCCTAAGATCTTAGTCGACGGAAGTAAAAATTTAAATTTTTTTTTTTTAGAATAATTGGCGCGGTTTTTTTTTCTCGTTTTTTTAGGTCTTTTTTTTTTTCCTTCTCTTCCTCTTCTCCGGCGACCACGACGGTTATGTTTGCGTGTTCCCGAACAACTCCACTCCACCTCCGACGCTAAACTTGCCGGGAGGAGGAGGAGGTGCCGCCGAGAAGAGGAGGAGGAGGTGTCGCGCGCCGAGAAGAGGAGGAGGAGGAGGAGTTGCCGCCGAGAAGAGGAGGAGAAGGAGGCGGCGCTGCTTGGAGGAGGAGGAGGTGCCGCGGCGAAGGAGGAGGAGGAGGCGCCGAGAAGAGGAGGAGTAGGAGTTGCCGCCGAGAAGAGGAGGAGGAGGAGGCGGCACTGCTTGGAGGAGGAGGAGGTGCCGCGGCGAAGGAGGAGGAGGAGGCGCCGCTGTGGTGGGGGAGCAACCAGACGAGGGAGAGAGAGAGCAGCAGACGAGCTAGGGAGAGAGAGATGAAGAGGATGAGGGAGAGAGAGCTGAAAGTTATAGAATGGAACCGAAAAAAATTTCAAAATTTTTGGCGGGATAACTGCCGCTTAAAATTTTTGAATTTAGTCGACGGAATATATTTTTCCGTCGCCTAAGTTCAAAATATTTAAGCGGCAGTTATCCCGCCAAAAATTTTTTTTTTTTATTTTTTTTTAAATTTGGTTCCGTCGACTAAGTAGATATTTCCGTCGGCTAAGATATAACCTAAGCGACGGAATAATTTTTCGTCGCCTAAGTTATCATAAATAATCATTTATATTTATATATAAATATTCCGTCGGCTAGGTAAAAATTTCCGTCGCCTAAGATTTTCTTAGCCGACGGAATATTTTTCCGTCGCCTAGGTAAAAACTTAGGCGACGGAAGGTTTTCCGTCGGCTAAGTAGATCTTAGGCGACGAAAATATTATTTTTCCGTCGGCTAAGTGATTTTTTCCACTAGTGAAGTGACATTTCGCAGCGATGAGGATACCATAAATTTCCACCACTGCGAACCATTCATAATCAATGTGCAGGTGGATCATTACAAGTGCCACAGAGCTTTAGTGGACACAGGGGCTGCCGTAAGCGTCATGTTTTCCGATTGCTACAAAGGACTCCGGCGAGACCGAACTAAGCTGTACAATAACCACGACCCCCTTGTCAGCTTCTCTGGCGAGACAGTACAACCGTTAGGCTCAGACCGCCTAACCGTGTTGGTGGGAACAACTCCTTGCCGCTCTTTCATTACGGCCAGCTTCCTCATTGTCGATTGCCTCTCGTCCTATAATCTCATCTTAGGCCGGGACATCCTCTGGGGGCTGCAGTGCTTCATAGCCGGTCACATGCTTCTCATGAAAGTTCCTACCCCAGGTGGCACCCTGACCATTCAAGGGGATTAAGTAGCCATTGAGCATTGCCATCTTAACGTGATCCAGCAGAGGCGAGGAGCCTATGAGATGTTGCATCTCAGCCCCTCGGAACCCATCGATGACCCGCGGGACGACCCAGAGGGGAAACGAGAAAGAGAATGCCCCGCGACCTAGTCCTACAACAAAAACATCGTCCCCCACCCCATGTGCTAGCACGCGTTGAACTCCTCACAATTTGGAAACTCCTGCTTTAGCAGGCGAAATAGCACGCCTGTCCCCAAAATTTGCTTTAGCATGTTGGGGGTAACTTGCCCCGGGGCGACATGCAGACACGCCAAGGTGTACTGCACAAACGGGGGTAGCGGGAACATCAACCCGCATCTTAGTTGGTACTCGTATACCAACATAAAGTTACCTGGGGGATCCCAAAACTTCACCCCCCTGCCAAGCAGCCGCAACAAGACCTCCTCTGGTATACTCAAATTCTGCTGAAGCGCTTCAAGCTCCAACGATGTCATACTCTCGTCAGGGGGTTCCCAAAATGAATCATTCTCCTCTCAAGATCTCGCCATGATAAATTCCTCTACCTCCTGCAAGAGAGGGTTACACAAGGACACGAGACCCGACATCCATCACAGGAATGCTTTCCCCTAAGTCAAGGGCAATCTCTGCCATAATAAATTCCTCTCGAGATCCATCACAGGAATGCTTTCCCCTAAGTCAAGGGCAATCTCTGCCATAATAAATGCCTCTCGAGATCTCGCCATGATAAATTCCTCTACCTCCTGCAAGAGAGGGTTACACGAGGACACGAGACCCGACATCCATCACAGGAATGCTTTCCCCTAAGTCAAGGGCAATCTCTGCCATAAGATTATCCAATCCCTCCTCCATCCGGTGCAAAGTGTCCAAATCCGAACTAGGCGAACTAGAGACCGCCACAATCTCTTCGCTGGACACCCACATCGGATCTGCCATACCCCGCTACCTTAACCCTAACCAGCCCGACAACAAATCTCTCACCCTCGAATTCCTACCAACATCACAGACATGTGAACAATCTCACTCACCCCAAATAACCCAAAACAACAACACCATCACATACAAAAATCCAAAGACAAAGAAGGCGACATATTCATACCTTGAAACAGCGGATTCGTGTAGTGGTAGTGAAGCTGGTTGCAAACAGCTGAGCGCTCGCACCGACTCGATCGAGGATGAAATTGGACGTTTCCCAATATGAAGTTTATAGAATTGCCGAAACCCTAGAACGCAAATTGCGGCTCACCCAATTTTCAGTTTCGAAAGCACGAACTTCCCCCTCCAGTTCTCCCTAACCCTATATATAGACATTTCCCCAGACCCCACAAACCTTTACGGACAGGGCAAAGCCACGTCGCCCTCGTTTGTTGCAAAAAAAAAAAGAAGGGGCGCTACGACATCTCGTCGACTCGCCTAGCAGCGGCCCGTAGCGCCAAAAGCGCGAGTCTCGCCAACTAGCGCGAACTAACTCGCCCAGCGCCAATAGCGCGAGAGTCTCGCCACCTAGCGCGAACTTACTCGCCTAGCAGCGGCCCGCCACCTGAGAGTCTCACCACCTAGCGCGAACTTACTCGCCCAGCAGCGGCCCGCCAGGCCAATAGCGCGAGTCTCGCCAACTAGCGTGAACTGACTCTCCCAGCAGCGGCCCGCCACGCCACTTAGCGCGAACTGCGTCGCCTCGTAGCGGCACGCAACGCCATTAGCGCGTTTTCTCTCGCCAACTTAACTCGGAACTTCACCCCCGCCACCTCGCGACCCTCGCGTGGGGACTTGGGGACTCGGCACCATGCCTCCAGCACCCGGGTAAAACCTATTCTCGGCATCTATAGAATAACTCCCCACCCAAGAGCTCTCTCGGACTGGGGACTTGGGAACTTGTTAGTACATAGCCAAAATACTTGGCTAAGCCGAGAATAAGGTGCAATTACCCTGTCACCGAAGATCATTCCAGGCAAGATAGCCCTGGTAAGCCCTTCACAGATATCCAAAGAGTGAAGGGCCGGTAACAAACCGCTTGCCAAAATCACTTTAGCGGCAAAACACCCCTAAAAGGGAAGACACTACAAAGACTAACAAGTAGTCCCACATCTAAGACTAAGGCCAAAGTGCCTAACCTTGGCCTATAAAACAACACACAACTCTCTCCCGCACTCCCGTATATTGCAAAGAGCCCAAAGCTAACTTAAGCATCGGAGAGTTGAAGACTGGGCCAACCCAGTCCCGACTTCCTGACGTTGTCATTTGTGCAGGTTCCGAGTGCAGGACCAAAGGATTCTACCTCGCCCCGGCTCGTGACCTCTTCCCGGCTAGGGACCTCGGGACGAAGCAGGTAGAAACAATAATATAGTCATCAAATCACATAAACAAAATTGTTCAAATAATTTATTTTCTGACCAACAAATACATATATAAGCATATTACTTATTGAAAGGGTTGGTGGCTCGTGGGTGCTTGACCTGAAATCTAGTTTCTTTCACTTCCAATTTCATCCAAATGTTGGTTGCAATATGGTAAATTACTTCCTAATACCAAGGATATCAGTACAATATCACATTCTATTTGCAAAGCATTGGGGACAGTTGCTTCACCCCACGAGCTGTGTTAGTCACAGAGATCTATCAGCAGATATGTCTGATATCGACAGATTCTTCAAACCTTGTGAACAACTGAACTTCGTTGTTACCTATATGATATTCAACAATTTGACATGAAAATGATGTAAATAACTTAATCAGTGTTGACTACTGAAAAGCTGAGTGGCTACGTACAATATGAGTATTTTGCCTTTAGTTGCCTCCAAACTGAAACACCATATTTATATTGTAGATTTATTGTGATGTGAGGAGTAGTCTTCAACCTCCTTGCAATGTTGTTGGTTTCATCGATCGGATTATATTGGGTGAACATCATCTTTATCAACATCCCGTTTACAGAAGAACCAAGGTCATTCTTCTAGGCCTTCTCTTTAACTGCATTACTGAATGTCGTATATGGGATTTTATCCTCTTTTTAAAACAGTTTTTGGTCTATTTTGAAATATGTTAACCCTGTACGCCACAGGAATGCAGTATTAATTCTCCCGACTATGGACCTCTGCCACCTGATTCTCCTGGCTGGTGCCTTGCACCATTTGACCCAGAGGGAATATTAAGGTTGATTTCTGTCCTCCCTGCCCGTATCTCTCTCCCTTCCCCTCCCTCCCTCTGATTCTCTTTATACATGTTTTATGGTTGTGTTATTGATTAATAAGTATAATTGGTCTTTGACTTGTATACCTTTGTCTCGTTCCTAGTTCTCTGATGGCTGCTTTTACTTGTTTTGTAGGATTGCACTTTGGGCACATATTATTGCATTTTAAGGTATGATGCTTCTTTTTTTGATGAATTACACTGTCCATTGCTGTGGAATAGTATGTTATGAAGTCTTATACTTGTCAAGATTTGGCCCTTCGATGGATTGTTTCATGGCCTAGCTTGAATCTTTTGCTGCAGGACCAAAACCAAAGAGTAATGTTATGGTGCATGTCTTTCTTTCCTCTTGTAATCTTTGGTTTTGTTTTGGAGATGCTAGGTATATCTTTTAGTTATAATTATTTTATTCTTTTATTTTTAATTTTAATTATAATTATATATTTTTGCAAAAGGAGTTTACTGTGTTTCCTCTGAGAGTAATGGATGGTGTATCAGGTATTTCTTTCTGTAAACCACTGTACACACTGAGCTATACATGCATTACAGTGGGAGCATCGGGATTGATCTTAAGCTATGATGCACGGACACCTCTAACCATGGAGTGTCGGAGCGTCGGACGCTCCCCGACACGCCGATACGTACCGACACGGCGTTCGACACGCCACGTGGCGTGTCCGAAAAGTCAAACTTTTTTGACACGGTTGCGACACGTTGACCATTTCTCGACACGGCGTCGACACGGTTTCGACACGCCACATCACCATTTAAAAAAAAAAATTGAACTGACCTAACACAGAGAGCTAGAGGGAGCCGCACTTCTCTCATTCTTCCCAAATAGTTCCCAGAGTGAGAAAAGCTGAACCCAGCGACCACAAGCCGAACCCAGCCTCCAGCTCCGACCGACGACCTCAGACCGACGACCTCTCCAGCCTCCGACCTCATATCTGTAAGTAATTCTTTCTTTTTCTTTTCGTCTTTCGACCTCAAATCAGTGTGGGTGTGGGTCTGTGGGACTGTGGGTTACTGGGTTAGAATTTGATATATATGTATATTTGTATGAAGATAATGGACTAAATGGAGGAAGGAGGTAAGTGCGGTGGGTGGGTGCACAGGTGTGGATCCGGGATCATATATACTATATATATATATATGTGATGTTATGATGACCTATGGTTCAATTTGTTTATGTGTTAGACTGAGAATTCTCCATCTTTGTTCAATCAATTTATGCATGGACTTATATATGTGTTAGATTGAAAATGGACTTAAATTTGT
Source organism: Fragaria x ananassa (assembly GCA_034370585.1). Lineage (NCBI taxonomy): Eukaryota > Viridiplantae > Streptophyta > Magnoliopsida > Rosales > Rosaceae > Fragaria > Fragaria x ananassa. The sequence continues at coordinate 26,913,615 of CP139757.1, read as the reverse complement.
TTATGTGTTAGACTGAGAATTCTCCATCTTTGTTCAATCAATTTATGCATGGACTTATATATGTGTTAGATTAAAAATGGACTTACGGTATGTGGTGTAAAGTTTGTATATTGTGATTCAATTGCACAGGATGAGTACTTCAGCAGCATCTACAGAACCTAGTGTCGATTCAAATGTGGAGAAAAATTTATCTGCGCCACTTTGGAAATATGTCACTAAGGATATAGTTGTTGATGCCGACGGTGTTGCAAGAGCAGGAGGAGGAAATGTGAGTTTCACTTGTAGTTTCTGCGAAATGAGATTCAATGGGTCACATTCTAGAGTCGAGGCTCATTTGCTTAAAATCCCAAGAAAAGGGATCAAGCCTTGCACCAAAGTCACACAAGCAAAAATGCAAGAGATGCAACAACTTCTTGATTGGTGTGCGCAGCAATTGCGAGAGAGGGCTCCTAATAAGGTTCATTTGCCTCCCTCTTCTAGTTTTTCCGGAAGTGGTTCAAGCTATTTTCCATTGATGGAGAGGGATGATGAAGCAAAAAAGAGAAGAGTGAGTCCACAACTAGCCAAAGCTTTCAAGATTGAAGATATGCAACAATGTGATGCTGAGATTGCGAGATTGTTTTACAGTAGTGGACTATCGTTCAATGTTGCAAGGAATCCTCTCTACCGAAGCTCTTACACCCGTGCTAGCAATATTCCGGGTTATGTTCCTCCAGGGTACAATGCTTTGAGGACCACACTACTTGATAATGAGAGGCGTCATGTTGAGCGGACATTGGAACCTGTGAAGAAGACATGGAAAGAGACCGGTGTGAGCTTGTGTTCCGATGGGTGGACTGATGGCCAAAAGAGGCCATTAATCAATATGATGGCTGCTGCTACAAACAAGGCTATGATGTTGAGAGCGGTCAATTGTGATGGCATGACCAAAGACAACTGAAATTTCAAAATTGCTTTTGGCATCCATCAATGAGATTGGTTCGGAAAATGTGGTTCAAGTGGTGACGGATAATGCGCCTGTTTGTGCTGTTGCCGGTGCAATGGTTGAAGAGGCACATCCACACATATTTTGGACACCATGTGTGGTACATACACTCAATCTTGTTTTGAAAGATACTTTGAAAGCTAAAGCTTATCTACCCGGGGAGAATGTGGAAAAAGAGTTGGGGTGGCTTATGGATGTTTGCAATGATGTTTGGTTCATAAAGAATTTTATCGTGAACCATAACATGCGTTTGTCCATGTATAATGATAATTGTGCCTTGAAGTTGCTCCAAGTTGCCGAGACAAGATTTGCTTCTCATTATGTGATGCTTAAAAGGTTTAGAGATGTGAAGAATGACATGCAACAAATGGTGATTAGTCCAAGATGGGACATGTATAGAGAAGATGATGTTAAGAAGGCAAGAGCGGTGAAGGAAATGCTATTGAGTGACACCTTGTGGGAGCAAATTGATTTCATGATTGCATTTATGTCACCTATATATGAGATGATAAGGATGGCCGATTTGGATAAGCCTTGTCTTCACTTGGTTTACGAGTGGTGGGATACAATGATAGAGAAAGTGAAGAAGGCAATTTATACTCCCGAGTTTGCCAATGTCTTATCAATTCATTGTGATGCATCAAGGTTTTATGATGTGGTATACTCCACCTTGATTGCTCGGTGGACTAAGAGTTTCACCTCACTTCATTGCATGGCTCACTCTTTGAACCCAAAGTATTATAGCTCTCAATGGCTTGAAGAGGATCCTAACCGGGTTGCTCCACATAGAGATACCGAGCTCACCAATGAGAGGAGGAGATGTCTTATCAAGCTCTATCCGGATCCGCAAGTTCGTAATAAAGTGATGGAAGAATATGAATATTTTTCATTGAACATGGGTGATTACTCAAGACCGGATGCTTTGGAAAACAAGTTTTATTTTGAGCCTCTAATTTGGTAGGCCTCCTATGGAGCTTCTACACCAAGACTCCAATCTTTGGCTTTGAGGTTGCTTAATCAACCTTGTTCATCTTCTTGTTGCGAAAGGAATTGGAGTACATATAGCTTCATACAAGGTTTGAAGAGGAACAAGTTATAACAAAAAAGAGCTCAAGATTTGGTGTATGTTCATACAAATCTTCGACTTTTGGCAAGGGCCGAGCCTACCTATTATAAAGATAGGGACTCAATGTGGGATCTTACGGGAGATGGTCATGAGTCTATGGAACCGGGGATTAATGATGATGTGCTTGAGCTTGCAGAATTGTCCCTTGATGAACCGGCATTAGAGAGGATGCTTGTTAATGATGAGATGGACTATTGAAGGTGATTAGTAGGTAAATTCTTAGCTATATATTCTCTATTATTTCAATTATTATGGAATGATTAAGATGTTTAGATTGATTATGGAATGACCAACTCTTATTGTGTATTAGGTGTTGCATTGTTGAAGGTGCAAAGTTGTTGCCCAAACGTCCAAACTCCAAAGTTGCTGCCTATTGTGGCTATTGCATATGTCATTTATGAACATCTCTTCATTTGCACTTACTAAATCTATTTGAAGTTGTTTGATTGTTATTTGTAATGGATTTAGAACACTATTTTGTTAATAAGATTATCCTTATGTCAAATTTTAGTATCTTTTTATGTATTTAATATATAAATATATATATTTTATTTGCCGTGTCGGATCCTCTGTTTTTGGGTTTTTCCGTGTCGCCGTGTCGCGCCGTGTCGTGTCGCGCCGTGTCCGTGTCTGCGTCCGTGTCCGTGCAACATAGATCTTAAGTATTATCTTCTATATAGTAAGTTGTACTTCTATGCAATGATTTTGATCAAAACTGAGACGTATTCCTTAAGGAAAGGTGATCAGATGGGCACAATTTAATTCCGTGCATTGTTGAACTGATATGGATACGTTTAAAGAAATCTGAATGGATATACCATAATTTGCTTGTGATTTTGACACACTTAGAGCAGGCTATAGTTTGACATGGTTCTCTTGACTTGCATAATGTTCTTAAATCCTTATATTACAAGGATTGGCAGAGAGTTGAATGATATACATTGTAGGAAGAAGAAATAATTGGCAGATATTTTTCCAAAGATTAATGTGCCTTGTTATGTGCAGGTTGATGTCAAACATTTCAGAAAGCCCACATTATTGTTGCAGTGGATGGGGATGAATGCGCTCCTTATATATGTTTTTGCTGCTTGTGACCTTTTCTCAGTAGGATTGCAGGGTTTCTATTGGCGGTCCCCTGAAAACAACTTGGTATGGTACCTTTCTTTGCTGTGCAGTAATCTTTCAAGATACTGAGTTACTGTTGACTTGGGGAGTTCTGAATATGTTCATTAGTTTGGAGGAATGAAATACATACTAAATAATTCAGACTGAATATGACATGCAGGTTGATGGAGCCGAAGCATTATTGCAGGTGATAGTCCATTCAAAGAACTGGGGTACCTTAGCGTTTGTAATAATTGAGATTTTATTTTGGGGTCTTGTTTCGGGGTTTTTACACATAAAAGGTGTATATATAAAACTTTAGTAAGATATATCAAACCTATGCCCCCTGTAACCTTCAGTGAGGGGCATTACATTACTGTATATTACAGACTTAATCAGTGACCAAGCCTCCTATTAATTAGTTGAAACTCGAGTCAAAATGATTTTAATAGTTGCCATATCTTCTGATTTAACATGACAGTGGGTTAGCGTAGGTCGGTCCTCGTGGGGCTTCTTTGTAGTCCTTGTTTTTCAGCACTTCAAAAAAAAAAAAAATTAAATAAATAAATAAATAAAAATAAAAACATGACAGTGGAGAAGGTTCCAGCAACCCTGCTATTTCCCTTCCCTTACCTCACCCTAATCCGATTCCTCCTGCAGCTCGACCCTTCACTACTGTGAATCGCGGGCGATTTAATGTGGCCAATGATGACTGGTCTTGACATCCGTTTGCCCTGCCACAACTCCATTCTCTCCATGGACAAGTACAAGAGGCTGTGCTTGGTCTGCCAAATCTTCGAAGAATGACTTTCTCGAGGGGTGATTCGTGCTCGTTGTCTTTTTAGCTAGGGCAGAGTGGTTAACCCTATTACTACTGAACCGTTGGGTTTGGCCATTCATATGAGGAATAGAAGAGACCTCTCCTATATTGCCTCTCAGATTGGTAGCTTTGTTCGCATTGAACCTTTTACCTTGGATGGTTGTCGTACGTACTATGTATGCTCGTGTCTGTGTGGAAATGTCTTTGGATGTTGCTTGGCCTATAGGGATATCTATGAATGTCTACCTTGATCCAGACTATGTTGAGCTTGCACTGATTCATCTTAACTATGAGACCCTGCTGGAGCCCTGTTTTTATTGGTTGGCTTTATCACTTTATGGGTCAATGCCCGAATCGAACTGCTCTACCACACTACATCATGGTTAATCGTCATTCCGGTGAAGCTGCCGCATATCAAACCCAACCTGCAACGCAGAAGATGCAAAGAGGGACCACCGATGCGTCGACGCTAAGAAGCAGGGGAAGAACCATCGAGATTGAATGTTGAAGTTGTCGAACCAGGTGACCGGTTCCTACCCAAGCATTGATGCTAGGTTGAAGAGAGGAGAAGGCTTCCAAAATGGCGACCAAACCCCCCGAATCCCAGCTCAGCAATGCCGCCGTACCAGGATCCTAGATTCTGGACCCAGTCGTCAGATTCGAGAGCCACACCGCATCGCCACAGAGCCAGCCCTGACGGCAACAGGAAAAAGCTCACCAAACCCAAGGAAAAAGCTCCTCCGCACCTGCTCAGCCACCACCCATAACCCTCTACCCAGAAGATGCAAAGAGTGGCGTACCTAACCGATGTGGCGGCACTAGCTAAGAAGAAGTAGAAGACACACCACTGGAAATCATCTTTTAGACGACGGAAAAAGATTCGTCCTAGAGGAAAAAGATTTGTCGCCTAAGAAATGCTTAGCCGACTGAACAGTAATCCCTACACCGTTCATCGCCTAACCAGATCTTAGGTGACGAAAGAATATGTGTTGCCTAGGATTAGCCGCGTAAGATCTATCTAAGCGACGAAAACCGACATCCCTACTAAGTCTGTTACCAAAGTAATTCTTAGGCGACGGAGTTTGCTTCGTCGCATAAGCAGTTCTAGGCGACGATTTGGTTCGTCGCCTTGGAGAAAATTATGCTTTACTCTCTAAGTGAACACAGACCTGATATTTTAACCCTAGGCAACATAATTTTATACTTAGGTGATGAATTTTAGGTCGCCTTGGAGAAAATTATGCTTTACTCTCTAAGTGAACACAGACCTGATATTTTAACCCTAGGCAACAGAATTTTATACTTAGGTGATGAATTTTTCTGTCGCCTAAGTGAAGCATTATTTAAACTCCGCCCTAGTCCAGATTGGAAGGTTTTAGATTTTGGGTGGGAGAAAAAAATATTATGTAGGAAACTTTCCCCCGAAAATTGAGTTTCGGGTGTAGTTCTTCAAGTTCGATCGGTCTATAAGCTTCTCCCATTAATTGGTATGTAGCTTGTTACACTATTTGTAAACACAGAAAATCTGAAACAAATAACAGAATGACACGTGTACAAGATAAAATATTTGTATTGATGAATTTGCAGTGTAACAGCCCGGCCCAGTCCATTGAGATATTGTCTGCTTTGGGCCCAACGACCCTCATGGTTTTGCTCTTGAGGTTTCACCCAAAACGCGTCTCAAGAGTGGCGCAGTGGCTCTGATACCAAATGTAACAGCCCAGCTCAATCCATTGAGATATTATCCGCTTTGGGCCCAACGACCCTCACGGTTTTGCTCTTGAGGTTTCACCCCAAAACGTGTCTCAATTTAAGGTGCTAGCTCTGCACATATAAGCATAGCAACTTGTCTCCCCCGAGCGATGTGGGACGGATGCACCTACTAGCTTGTTTGCCTAGTTAGGTCATCACAATCCACCCCCACCTTGAGCTAGGTACGTAAGGAGAAATATGGAGTTAAAATTCTAGGGCTCATTAGATGTTTTTGTTTTATTGGCATAGTTAAGCTTGAAATTGGACTTAGTGATAGTTATGAAAGTTGTTTGGGATGTTGAGGGGGGGATGCTGTTAAAATTTGGTAGCTATTAGAGGTCGTCGGAGTCAGCCGCCGCTGATTAAGGGATTTTTATGGTTTTGATGTGGAATATTAATGGGAGGTTAATGATGTGAATTTTGGAATTTTTGGAGGAATTTTGGATAGGTTTGAGATTTTCAAAGTTTGGTATTTTGGCGGTTATTAGGGTAAAATCAGACCGTTGAATTTCCCTTACTATTGTTTTAGAATGTTGAAATAAATGAATTAAGGCTGTGGTTGGAGTTTGGTGTGAATCCGATAAGGTTAACCCTAGAAAGAGTAGTGGGTTAGGCGGAAGAGTTTTGAGTTATATATTTAAGTATTATTATTTTCTGAAATTGAAGTTTGGTCCTAAACATGATTATTGTGTCAGGATTCGAGGATTGGGATATTCCCCCTGAAGTTACTCTCTGTGGCCTCCGAGAGGGTGAGGTTGCGTGCACTCCGTAAGATGGTTTTGTGGCGGTGTATGACAATATGTTCCAGAACGGGTTCTTGTTGCTTCTTCCTCAATTTGTTCAATATCTCCTGAGTATGCTCTAGCTTGCTCCTAGCCAACTTCCCCCAAATCAATGGCGCCAGGTTCTAAGTCTTGGGTGCCTATACGATATGTCAGGGATGGGGTGATCCACCATCAACAAGTTCTGGGCTCTGTACCACTTATCATACTCTAAAAAGGACAAGTGATTCGGTTGCATGAGCTTCACCACCCGAGACTACAAATCCATCATTACTGACCTTCCTTCCTCGATAAACAAAGGATGACGCTCCAAGGTTGTTCTTGTCGGCGATGTTTGGCAACGCAAAACCAGGCGCCACACCTTGCCTAACTTCTTCCAGGCTACAGGCTATCGGTGATCAGTCTTATTCTCTATTTGAGCTCAAGTGTAAAAGGATTACTCGTATTTTTGCCACTTGGCCTATAGAAGAAGACTTTAGTTCGAACCATCTTACCTGGCGGCCCGTTTTGGTTCATTGTGATATGGGCAGGCTACACGATGGGTTTTCTTGCCTATTTCTTTTGTAACTGTATCCGTGATTCCTCCTTGTTTTCCCTTCCCACCTTTTGCTTTTTTTTTATGGTCCCCGCTTGTTTGTGTAGGAAAGGTTCCCCGTTGTTCTCTGCGACCCAATCATCCCCGAGACGTGGACAAAGATCAGGACTTGCTTACTTCTCTGTTAGGCATGGGTGAGAATGCTGCTCGGACCAATGTTGACCTATCCACCGGGATGACGACGATACAAAGTGAACCAATGTTCTTTGAACTCCCTGACAAAGCCTATGGCATGGCTCCGCCCCCTCCTATAGTCATTATCGGTGCTTCTCAACATGTCGCGGTTGTCCAAGCTAATACCAATCTTGACGAAAAAAGAAAACTCTCCCACCACTCCAAGAAGCATCGGGATGTAGTCAAGGAACTTGTCACGTTCATCAGGATGTATGTTTCTGGTTCCATGCCTGCTCCTTCTGAGAAGCCGAAGACTGCTAGCACCTCTTTCGGTGCCCCTTCCCTCTCATTGCTTGCCCTGGCCATTCCCAGTATTTCCCAAGCCCCAATATGTCATGTTCTTGTTAAATACAACTGTGCTGATGAGAAATTTTTCCAGAGCATGGTGAATGACCTGAAGGGCAAACTCGAACGAGTTTTGATTGGGGCCAACACCCCATAGAAGAATCAGCAATATGCTCGGGAGTCATTGATGAAGGTATAACTCTTGTTTCCTCCTTAGTGTTTGTTTCTCTTATACTTATTTCTTTATTAGCTCCCACAAGTCCTGTTTGCGGTTTACTCCATTGACGCCAGCGAGGACTCCAATGAGATGAAGGAGCTGTTGGCTAGCCTTAACGATTAGTTGATCTATCTCTAGAGGGAAAAATCCAAACTTGAGAAGGACTTGGAAAAGGAGAGGAAAAAGAAACTATCGCTGGCTGACAAGTTGGCCAAGCTGAACCTCCACACCAAGGAGTTGGAGGGTAAATCAGAACGGGTGCATGCCCTAGAAGGTGACATTGAGAGCCTGTAGTGGGAGATTGCCAAGGTCCGGGGGAAGCTGAAGGAGAGGGATGACAAGATCCAAAACTTGCAAAGCCAGGTGCTCGCTCAATGTGATCGCGTTGTCGCTAATTTTAAGGAGTGTGACGAGTTCAAGTCACTTCTGAAGGTTGTCCGAGATGAAGCTATCACAGAGAAGTTCTCTGAATAGACCAGTCATGGTTATCTAGACCATGCCAAGATGAAAATTGATTTCCTCGATGCCCAACAAGCTCATGAGAAGGTCGCGAATCAATTTGCTTCCCTGGTGCCTCCCCCGGTGGACAATGAAGATGAGCGGGTAGCTCAGTGATGTCATCCTTCCTGATCAAAGCTGAACTTACTACTGTGTCGGATGCCGCTAAGTAAAGATGTAACATCTCTCTAGGGATTGGCTTTGACAACAAAGGCACCCAGGAAAGGTACTCGTTGATTTTCTTGAAGGCCTTCTTTTGCTCGGGTCCCCAGTTGATGAGCCTGAAGTGTTGACTCTTCAACAACTGAAAAAACAGTGTACACTTGTCCATGAGCCTAGAGACTAACCTAGCAAGTGCCGCCATCTTGCCTGTTAGCGACTGCACATCGTTCCTGAAATTTGGTACTTCCATATCCAAAATTGCTTGAACCTTTTCCAAGTTCATCTCTATCCCCTGCCTGCTGATTACGTGACCCAAAAATTTTCCTTTCGCCTCCCGGTTTTCAACGTGCTTCTCAGCGGTAAGACTTTTCACTAGCATGTCATCTACTTATACCTCCATGATTATTCCTAAGAGTTTGGTGAACATCTTATTCATCAAGCGTTGATAGCTTGATCCCATGTTCTTTAGACCAAATGACATCCTTTTGTAATAGTATACACCCCGGTCGGTTGTGAATGTCGTATGTTCTTCATCGGCCACATCCAACATGATCTGATTATAACTTGCGTAAGCGTTCATGAAGCTTAGCATCTTGAACCCGGACGTTGAATCAACGAGCTGGTCAATTCGTGGCAACATAAACTGTTTTTAGGACACGCCCTATTAGGTTCAAGTAATCCACACACATTCTTCATTATCCCGGTGACTTCTTGGGGACCATGACTACATTTGCTAACCACTGTGGATACCTGGCTTCCTGGATGAACTAGATGTCCAGTAGTCTCTGCACTTCCCTCTTTATGATCTCGTATTTTGCCTAGTCGAATGACCTTTGCTTCTGCCTCACCGGTGGGGCTCCCTTCTCGATGCCCAACTTATGTGTTACTATTTCCTTCGAGATATCGGAGATATCTGCGTAAGACTAGGTAAACGCCTTGTTGTTCTCTTTTAGGAATTGTATGAGGGTTGCCCTTCCCCCCGATGCCAATCTTGTCCCTATTCTTATCTTCCTGGCCGAATGTTCATCCGAGATGGAGACCAACTCTGTTTCCTCTACTGATATGAGTCGCTCGTCATCCGTTTCGGTGTCATCCCTTGGGTCCTCATGGGGATATGTTGCCCAGATCTTTGGGCGCCCGGAGATGAATACCTCTGCCCTTCTCCTCCCATTATCCTGGTTAACCGCGTAGCAACTTCTCGATGCTAGCTGATCCCCCCAGATAGTTGCTATACCCGCTGGAGATTGTAGCTTCATCATCAGCATGTGAACAATGATGGATGCCTTTATCCTCTATAGGTCTGCCTACCCAATATCTCGATGTATGATGATTCACAATCGACCACAATGAAGTCGATTCCTGCCCAAAATGTATTTCCTTCTTTGCCTTCCAGGACCATAGTTATGTGGTCTGAGCCTAGAGGCTGCACGACATCCCCTGAGAAATTAATCAAAGGCTCGTTATCATGCGTGAGCTTGTTACTTCCTCTCTTCAACTTTTTCCATGCACTTATGAACAATACTGTAACATCCTGAATTTTCAAAAATTCTCAAAATTGATTTTTTCTTCTTAGAAATGGAGAGTAAAGGTCGCCACGTGTTCGTTGTATTTTTCGGTGAATTTTTCAAACTCTCAAGCTATTTTTAACTACTTTTCAAAGTTTTGTCGAAGTTTCATCGAAATCAGTTTAGGTGGTGACGTGGCATCTTTCTATTTGTTGTTTAGTACCACATGACATGATTAGGTTGGCTGTGTAAAGAGATAAGGGCTGCATTGACGCAGCTAGCTAGCTTTTGGTCTTGTCATAGGACATTTGTCAAAGTGTGGAGTTTGTTTCTTTTCTAATGGACAAGTGTCTATTTATCTTTGGGTCATTACTCTAACCGACTCTTCAAGTCGGCTTACTATGCTTATATATATATATATATATACACACACACTAGCTGCTTTTGTTCATTTGATGTATGGAGAGTTTTTCTCTCTACTTCTTTTCGTTAAATTCTCTCTTTAGAAAATCAGCGGATCATAACTTCTGATCTGTAACTTTGATTCTGAATCCGTGAATAGTTACGGTTCATATCGTTGTTCTCTTTCTATCCTAGAAGTGTGAGCTAGATCCAATGGTGATTTCTAGATGGCTCAGTTTAAGAGACTCGGTTTACGATCAATGTTCTTGGTGAGGATTCTTATTGACGAGATGAGTGGATTTTAGTAATATGTTTCAGATATTCTTATTTGCTATCAAAATAGTTGAAAAACATGATTTTAATATTTTTACGAAAGATCTCTCTATTTTAAAGTGAAGTATGTCGATATTGTGAAATGTACGGAGTTTATATATATTTATGTGTTGAATCCATTATTTGACTAGTTATGGAACATGTGAACTTCTTGATTGGTTATGCCGAAGTAAAGATGTAACACACGGAGGTATAGGACTTGAATGTCATTAGGTTCCCGTGGGGATCACTAGATTGAAGGATATCCAATAAGAAGAGATTATGCGAAATGATGAATTGTGTGACTCGATGTGTATACGAAATACGTGTTTGTAGAGTGTGTAAAATGACATGGCTTTGCGAGCATGTTACATTGGTCTACTCACTGAGTGCGTAGTTATGCTCACTCACCCATCTCTTATATTTTTTGCAGAAAAGTACGTAAGTTGTACCGAGCTGGGAAAGGGTTGGACAAGCCTAGAAGATAGTGATTTTGTTTACGTTTAACTTTGTAACACTCGTTCACGCCTCAGGATCGGCGTCCGGTGCTTAAAACCCGCCGACGTCGAGACCAGGGTGTGACAAATACAATCACCGACGCCCCGGTGTCTACAAGGATTTTTTTTGGTGATGTATTGATCTAATTGCGCGGTGACAAGAAACGGGTCCTCATGGGGTTGTCTTGTCCCTTCCTCCTCCTCTTCTAGGAACGTTATTACTGCAACTGAAGTTGAATACCACTCTTCCTTCCTGGAACTCGGTGAACTGCTTCTTCGCCTTGTTGCTCCTCTGATCTATCCGGACTCCTTCATGGATCATGCTTATTGACCCGTAGACTTCGATTGCCCCTACTTGCCTTTATCCTGACGTATATTGTTGCAACTTGTCTTCCTTTATTAGGCCTTCTATTGCTCTCTTAAGTTCAACACAATTGTTGATGGTGTGGGTTGCCTCCCCGTGATACCCATAATACTTCTTGGTATCCTCCTTCGTGAGCCTGGATGGGGGAAACTCCATTTATGGCGGGTCTGGGATGATGCATTTATTTTCATTTCACACTACCTTAAGGGTCGCGGTCAGAGTCGCGAATTGTTCCGTTACTGCCGGTGTTTCCTTAACGCACCCGGTGTCCTGATACACCCCCTTGCCTTTTCCTTGTGGGCTCCCTAATTGCTTCATGGGCTTCCTTCCTCCTTCCTGGTATCTTTTGCTAGGCAAAAAAGTCTACCCCTCTCGGTCCCCCTTCCATGTCCTTCTTTGATCGTTTGCACCGAAGAGTTTGCTCTTCTCTCCTCCTTCGTTTTTTCAGATGTCTAGCCTTCGTACATGTCGTGATCTGCTTGGGCGTGCCTGATGACCATCTCCATATGCTCATCATAACCCTATGGATTTCCGATCCTAATGGTGTACAGAAATTTCTCGGGCAACAGAGCCTGGACAAATGTTTCCTCAACCACTTTTTTGTTGAAATTCTTGACCTTAGCCGTTGCCCCTTGCTAACCGTTCACGAAGGCCTTCAGCCCCTCGTTGGCCTCTTGTCTTACCTTGAACAATTGAGTCATACTTTGCCCGTCCGTGCGCAGTATGAAACGGTTGACGACCTATCTGCTAGTTGTTTAATGCAATCTATCGAGCTGGACGGGAGCTCGTAGAACCAACTCAATGCTTCTCTCGATAGTGTCTCTTGAAACATGTTGCAGCAAATGGCATGCGTTGGTATAGGATTTCAAGCTATCGAGGAAAAGATGAGGATCACCATCCCCGTTGTAGCTTAGTGTCAGTGGCTTCGTTGTATTCTACCGTACGGTTTGGGTGATGGCTCTTGTGAACTGTCCTCCGCTCTCCTCAAAACCCATTTTGGGTATGTTGTGAGCTACCCGCTTCTCTTCCTCGGCCACCCTCGTGGTTAGGTTCACCACAAAGTCCCTTATGGCCCTTATCGCCACCTTAACTCCCGTTGTTTCTTCCTGCGTGACTTCGGGTGTAAGCGTTGGTAAAGGCGGCGGACCTTAGTTTTCCATACCCTCGGGAAAAATATTGACACCCACGTGAATTATCCTGCGGGCACCTGGTACTGGTGTTACCGGTGATTCTTGATTTCTTGCTAGTTAACCTTGCAGGGTGGTTGCTGCCTGATCGATTGCCTGATCACTTTCAACCTGCGTGCCAAAGAGCTCACTATAGTGGCGTTGTCCCGTTCCAACCTCCTTACTCGGGCTAATGCCTCTTGGTGATCCCTCACCCTTTCTCTCTCCAAGCGCGCAATGTCAGCCTTCAGCACCATGACCATTTCTGCCACTTCATCTTACGTGAGATCATCCACGGTTTCGTTTAGAGTTCTCTCCCGTTGGTTCTCTACGTTATCCCACCGTTCTCCCTCACGAGGCCCCTCGTTCCTCACCATTGTCCTCAACATTCTTTCTTCTCATGTATCCCTTTGATCTTCCAATGTCGAACTGTTGCCTTCCCCTTGCTCGCTAGACTCAGCCATTGAGACACGTCGGCTAATCGTAAAGTTTCTCACAGACGGTGCCAATTGTTTATGCAAGATCTCGTAGGGTCCTCATCATAAGCTCTCGACACGTCTGCTAGATTCCTTGTCTCCCGATGGCTAGTGACCTGTAATAAGAGAATGACCGGGACTTTCGGTCCTTCCCTCTCTGATGGCTAAGTTAGTTGTGTGGTAGGTGTTGGGCAAAAATTGTGAACAACCGTATATACCCAACATAACTTCACCCTGTCTTATCGACTAAGATATGGTTTTGATTTTTTATCTGGTTCGACCCATTCAGAATAAACTAAATTAAATTCCTTAATTACAACCCCTGCATGTCAGGGGAAAACCCTTTGATTCGATTACAAAGTGCCAATGAGAACTGTGTGTGTTTGAGGGTGTTTGGACTGGAAGAATTTGACTGGTGGTGTCAGGGATTCTGTTTGGAATTTTGGTTGCATCTAGTGGGTTGCTAGACTGCCTACGTACCCCTTTATGGGATCAAACCGACCGTAGTTCATAAGAGGTTTGTAGGCTTTTGGCTTAATGCCGGTTTTGGTTTTAACAGACGTATTTGGAGTCCGTTAGCTGTGTTTCTTGTGGACACTCAATTTGGTAGAGTATCTGTTGGTAATGTCACTCAGAAGAGGTGAGGCAGTGGCGTTACAAAAGGCTTGAATGGCGTTGGGCTCAGTTTTTGATCATGGCGCAGGCGATCTCTGTGTGCAGGCGAACTGCTCCTTCATGCGGACTCCGCGCGTGTGTCAGCGAGCGAACTATGCGTGTGTGTCTGAGAGTGTATTCCGCGTATGTATCTATGGGCGGAGTCCGCGCGTATATATGTAGGCGGACTTCGCGTGTTCACTTGTGGGCGGGCTCCGCGTGTATGTCAGTAAGCGGACTCCGCGTGTTCACTTTTGAGCGGACTCTGCGTGCATGTCTTCGCGACTTGCTTCATCTTTTGTATGGATAGATCTCGCCCCGCTTGCGTCATCATCTTGCCTCGCCTGGGCTTCGAGCTTCTGAATTAGCTCGTCACCTCTTATGCTTCTGCCTTTGTTTGAATATCAGCTCGCCACCCCTTAGGGTTCCTGCCTTGGCTTAGATGTTGGCTCGCCACCCCTTAGGGTTCCTGTCTTGGCTTGGATGTTAGTTCGCCACCCCTTAGGGTTCCTGCCTTGGCTTGGATGTTGGCTCGCCACCCCTTAGGGTTCCTGCCTTGGCTTGGATGATGGCTCGCCACCCCTTAGGGTTCCTGTCTTGGCTTGGATGTTGGTCCGCCACCCCTTAGGGTTCCTGCCTTGGCGCGAATGTTGGCTCGCCACCCCTTAGGGCTAAGTAACCTCGCCACCCCTTAGGGTTAAGTAACCTCGCCACCCCTTAGGGTAAAAGTCACCTCGCCACCCCTTAGGGCAAAAGTCACCTCGCCACCCCTTAGGGTAAGAGGTCACCTGCTTCTGCTTTGGCGGGGTGTCAGTTCGCCTTTGCCTTAGGGCTTCGGGCCCGTCTCGCGAAGGCGCGCGGACTCTGGTTCACATGACTCTATCATCTTTTCCTTGATTGAGTCGTCTTTCCCTTGATGGAGTTGATGAGATCCAGACGCCTATCCCTGTTTGATTGGGAGTTGGATTTGAGGAAACTGCTCTTCTATAAATTGAGGTGTCGTCTCCTTCTTTTTCATCTGGTCAAGGCTTTTGTTGAATCATCAAAGGTGAGTACGTTCCTGCTTTCCGAATCCGCGTTGACTATTTGTTTCCTTCCCCTTGCATGGCTTGTTATGCGAGCTGCATGGTCATATGTTTGTTGTAACAAGGGAGAAAGGGACTTGGTGACTACCTCGCGGGGTCACGCGAGGGAGGGAAGAGGACATCGCTTTCGGGCTTCCGGCAGAGTGATACAGAAAGAGAAAGGCAACTGCAAAAAAGAAAAGAAAGTTAGAATGGGGCTCCACCTTTTGTTCGGCTCGCCGCTTGTCTTCTGCTTTTCTTTCTTCCTCCTCTGCGCTTCGCCTTCTTCTCTCTGTTTCTCTCTCTGGGTTCGCCTTCTTTGCGCCTTGTGTTTTTTCTCTCTCTCTCTCTCTCGTGCGTGGTCCCTGGTTCGTATGTCCGTGGTCTGTGGTCGTCCTTTTCTCTTCTCCTTGTGCCTCTTTATATAGAGTGCACGGCTTTGGATGATGAGTTTGTATTGGACTTTTGTTGTCCAGCCGTTTGCAAGAGTTGTATTTGAACTCTGAAACATTGTGCATGTAGCACAAGAAAAGTATTTATGCATTTATATATTTTTAAATACTTTTCTTTTCTTTTTTATTTATGCATATTTTTTTTGCCGATCAACAGTAGGTAAAGTATATTTAATGTTGTGGATTAGTTACCTATTTAGTTGACCTTGGCACTCGATTTATAACCCCGTGTGGACTTCTCTTAATTGCCAATCGATGTGAGACAAGTGTTCCCTTATAGTTGGTCTAGATGGTGTTTTACTACGTATCTGCCGCCCGTCCTGGACTGGTATGGCTACCTGGCTGGGGCCTAATTGGTTTGCCTGGTGGTGGGCTTTGCAGTTGGTCCATGGGCCGAGGAAGTATTTATCTACTACTGACTGCAACTATAGTTCTTAGGTTCATTTAATTAAAGATTAGATTTTAATTATCTCACTAAGGTTTGAGTGTAACTTGATTTTAGTTCTTATTCTCTCAATTTTAGAATTTATCGCCTAAATTTTCCAATTTTCATCATGCCCATTTTCTAAGATTTCGTTCTATTTGGACATTAGATGTTGACATGGAATCTTAGCAAAGGGACCCTGAAGTGGGGTTTTGGTCGTGAAATGACTGTTTTAACCCTTGAAGTATAGTCTTTGTGGTTTGAAGTCGACATATGTTTAGTCCTTGTGGTTTTATTTTAATCTGAATAGTCCTTAAAGTCACGATTTTTCATCCAAATAGTCATTCTGACAATTTTCTCAGTTAAAGGTCACATCAGCAATTTAACTGAGAAAATTGACAGAATGACAGTTTGGATGAAAAATCGTGACTTTAAGGACTAAACAAATGCCGACTTCAAACCAGAAGGACTAAACAAATTTCAATTCTAATCAAAATTAATGTCCAAATTTAATTGATTCTTAACAAATGGGTTTGATTAATGAAAATTAAAAAAAATAGGGGGTAAAATTCTAAAATATAGAGAATAGAGACTGAAATGAAGTTAATCTAAAACCTCATAGGGTAAAATGAATCTAATCAATTAATTATTGATGCTCTTGTGATTATATATATGGGTAAGTTTTAGAAAAACTTAAGATAAGAGCTCTGAGTTGTGGGGGCTTAGCAACTTAAAAATATGAGACTCGTGATTTGTGGGGGCTCAAACTTGAGTGAGATTTTTCGCTCAAACAAGTTCCTTGTCAATCTGACCAACTGCATCGACAATTTATACATAGATTGAATACACGATATATTAGGGTCAATTATAGCTGGCTAGAAAATCGTAACTAACTAAAGCTGTAATTATTCGAAATAGGTATAATTAGTACACATAATATTCAATGATTAATTCGAATCCAATGGATGATCTAACTAAATTGTTGGAAGAGGCAGAGGCAGAGATGAATTAAAGGCGCAATAATTAAGGTACGTAGCCTGGCAATAGGTGGCCGGTTATATATACCCAAATCGTAGTTCGTTAATGGTTGACCATATAGGGATATCGATCAGGCGCCAGCTTGCTAGCTAGCTCATATTTTCGCATATTCCTAATCAGTATATATAGAGATTTATACCAGCTTTCCTGCCAAAGCTTCCTCCCGCATCTCACCCTGCTCAACGCAGGGAGGAGATTTATACCAGGTTCCTGCCTTGGCTTGGATGTTGGCTCGCCACCCCTTAGGGTTCCTGCCTTGGCTTGGATGATGGCTCGCCACCCCTTAGGGTTCCTGTCTTGGCTTGGATGTTGGTCTGCCACCCCTTAGGGTTCCTGCCTTGGCGCGAATGTTGGTTTGCCACCCCTTAGGGCTAAGTAACCTCGCCACCCCTTAGGGTTAAGTAACCTCGCCACCCCTTAGGGTAAAAGTCACCTCGCCACCCCTTAGGGCAAAAGTCACCTCGCCACCCCTTAGGGTAAGAGGTCACCTGCTTCTGCTTTGGCGGGGTGTCAGTTCGCCTTTGCCTTAGGGCTTCGGGTCCGTCTCGCGAAGGCGCGCGGACTCTGGTTCACATGACTCTATCATCTTTTCTTTGATTGAGTCGTCTTTCCCTTGATGGAGTTGATGAGATCCAAACGCCTATCCCTGTTTGATTGGGTGTTGGATTTGAGGAAACTGCTCTTCTATAAATTGAGGTGTCGTCTCCTTCTTTTTCATCTGGTCAAGGCTTTGTTGAATCATCAAATGTGAGTTCCTGCTTTCCGAATCCGCGTTGATTATTTGTTTCCTTCCCCTTGCATGGCTTGTTATGCGAGCTGCATGGCCATATGTTTGTTGTAACAAGGGAGAAAGGGGGCGAGGTCGCCTAACCCTTAGACTTGGTGACTACCTCGCGGGGTCACGCGAGGGAGGGAAGAGGACATCGCTTTCGGGCTTCCGGCAGAGTGATACAGAAAGATAAAGGCAACTGCAAAAAAGAAAAGAAAGTTAGAATGGGGCTCCACCTTTTGTCCGGCTCGCCGCTTGTCTTCTGCTTTTCTTTCTTCCTCCTTTGCGCTTCACCTTCTTCTCTCTGTTTCTCTCTCTGGTTTCACCTTCTTTGCGCCTTGTGTTTTCTCTCTCTCTCTCTCTCGTGCGTGGTCCCTGGTTCGTCTGTCCGTGGTCTGTGGTCGTCCTTTTCTCTTCTCCTTGTGCCTCTTTATATAGAGTGCACGGCTTTGGAGGATGAGTTTGTATTGGACTTTTGTTGTCCAGCCGTTTGCAAGAGTTGTATTTGAACTCTGAAACATTGTGCATGTAGCATAAGAAAAGTATTTATGCATTTATATATTTTTAAATACTTTTCTTTTCTTTTTTTATTTATGCATTTTTTTTTTGCCGATCAACAGTAGGTAAAGTATATTTAATGTTTTGGATTAGTTACCTATTTAGTTGACCTTGGCACTCGATTTATAACCCCGTGTGGACTTCTCTTAATTGCCAATCGATGTGAGACAAGTGTTCCCTTATAGTTGGTCTAGATGGTGTTTTACTACGTATCTGCTGCCCGTCCTGGACTGGTATGGCTACCTGGCTGGGGCCTAATTGGTTTGCCTGGTGGTGGGCTTGCAGTTGGTCCATGGGCCGAGGAAGTATTTATCTACTACTGACTGCAACTATAGTTCTTAGGTTCATTTAATTAAAGATTAGATTTTAATTATCTCACTAAGGTTTGAGTGTAACTTGATTTTAGTTCTTATTCTCTCAATTTTAGAATTTATCACCTAAATTTTCCAATTTTCATCATGCCCATTTTCTAAGATTTCGTTCTATTTGGACATTAGATGTTGATATGGAATCTTAGCAAAGGGACCCTGAAGTGGGTTTTTGGTCATGAAATGACTGTTTTAACGCTTGAAGTATAGTCTTTATGGTTTGAAGTCGACATATGTTTAGTCCTTATGGTTTTATTTTAATCTGAATAGTCCTTAAAGTCACGATTTTTCATCTAAATAGTCTTTCTGGTTTTATTTTAATCTGAATAGTCCTTAAAGTCACGATTTTTCATTCAAATAGTCATTCTGACAATTTTCTCAGTTAAAGGTCACATCAGTAATTTAACTGAGAAAATTGACAGAATAAATATTTGGATGAAAAATCGTGACTTTAAGGACTAAAAAAATGGCGACTTCAAACCAGAAGGACTAAACAAATTTCAATTCTAATCAAAATTAATGTCCAAATTTAATTGATTCTTAGCAAATGGGTTTGACTAATGAAAATTTAAAAAATTAGGGGGTAAAATTCTAAAATATAGAGAATAGAGACTGAAATGAAGTTAATCTAAAACCTCATAGGATAAAATGAATCTAATCAATTAATTATTGATGCTCTTGTGATTATATATGTGGGTGAGTTTTAGAAAAACTTAAGATAAGAGCTCTGAGTTTTAGAAAAACTTAAGATAAGAGCTCTCGCTATCTCTTCTTTGTGATGGCGCCCTAATGGTTTGCCTTTCGATTTCCTTGGTCTACAACAATCTCGTTCTCGCTCGGCTGTTGAGTTTTTTGGATTTGAGAATCCCCTCTCGTCATTCAA
The DNA here is from genome assembly GCA_034370585.1 of Fragaria x ananassa. Lineage (NCBI taxonomy): Eukaryota > Viridiplantae > Streptophyta > Magnoliopsida > Rosales > Rosaceae > Fragaria > Fragaria x ananassa. The sequence continues at coordinate 26,894,183 of CP139757.1, read as the reverse complement.
TGGGTCCTTCGCTCTTCCGACAAGGTTTACCTCAGGTGAGTTTCGCACGGGATCATTAGAGTGACAGGAAGCTCAATTAACTTACATGTAACTACATGCATCAAACTTTGTAACTTAATTATACATAAATTTGGAATTGAGTATTTAGATTGTGAATCGAATGTGACTCGCAGGAACCTAATTACTAACATCTGGTTCCAAACCGTTACCACGAGAGAGCAATCAGACATTGCTGGCCTAAGATTTTTCAACCCACAAACATCCGCAGTCAGGCCTCAAGATGACCCTGAATCTCTTGGAAGCTAACACTTTTTACCAGCGTCATTGGGTCATATAGAATAGGTCCTTAGTACTTAGCAACCTAAAAATATGAGACTCGTGATTTGTGGGGGCTCAAACTTGAGTGAGATTTTTCGCTCAAACAAGTTCCTTGTCAATCTGACCAACTGTCATCGACAATTTATACATAGATTGAATACACGATATATTAGGGTCAATTATAGCTGGCTAGAAAATCGTAACTAACTAAAGCTGTAATTATTCGAAATAGGTATAATTAGTACACATAATATTCAATGATTAATTCGAATCCAATGGATGATCTAACTAAATTGTTGGAAGAGGCAGAGGCAGAGATGAATTAAAGGCGCAAGAATTAAGGTACGTAGCCTGGCAATAGGTGGCCTGTTATATATACCCAAATCGTAGTTCGTTAATGGTTGACCATATAGGGATATCGATCAGGCGCCAGCTTGCTAGCTAGCTCATATTTTCGCATATTCCTAATCAGTATATATAGAGATTTATACCAGCTTTCCTGCCAAAGCTTCCTCCCGCATCTCACCCTGCTCAACGCAGGGAGGAGACTACCGCGGGAAGGAGAAGGAGGAGATCTCGAAACTCTACGATCGAGACTCGATCTATCTAGATCTCCGAACTATCCTATTATATTTATCTATACATAAACAATAATGGCTCAGGTAGACAAGAAGCAGCTGGTGATCGCTCTCCCAACCATCCACACCAACCAAGCCACTAATCACGGTGGGGATCATGAAAATGCAGCAGCCCCGCTCACAACGGGACCAGGCACACCGGCCATACCAGGCACAATAGAAGCCGCTAAAAAGAAGCGTGGAGGTAATCAAATTCTTCAGGCGGCCATGTTTCTGCTCCGACGTCGTCCCAGCAAAAAGAATCTCAAAGCCCCCTCCGTGGAAAGAGTCGCTTCCAAAAACGCATGGAAGCGCCTTGTGGGGTCCATGAGGCCGTTGCACCTCCAGGACAACCCTTCCTCGCCCCGCTCCCCGCCTGTCTTTGAGATCGCTGCACCTTCTACTCCAACGGGGTCTGAAGCTGGATACGAAGACGTGCTCCCTCCACCCATGTCTCCGGCCCACGCCACCGATTTCATGCCCAGATCCTCATCCGAAGATAGCATGCAGAGCCGATACGCTTCCGCAGTCAATCTACAAGAGCTGGATCGGAGCGAGCAGGACGATGATAAGAGCAAGGGCAAGGGTGCTGATGTATATGGTGGCGAGGATGAGCAAATCGACGCCAAGGCCGAGGAGTTCATAGCTCAATTCTATCACCAGATGAATCTTCAACCATTGGATTGAATGGCGCCAATGTCATTTGGTTAAGCTAAAGCCAATTATTAAACCAACAAACTACCGAGGCCCATCATGCATGCTATCGCTCATACGTGCATCATCGATCATTATATAATTAAGTTGAAACTAGCTATCTAATATCGGTTCTAAATACCCGTCTAAATTTAATGCATTACGTTAACGTGCCATGGCTTCAGTTACAACTTAATTATATCGATGCTGCATACGTTAACTTGCGGCTTACTGCTTGCTTCCATTACTGAAATATATATATAGCTCAAGCTGAACTATTTTAAATTTAAACGATATACATATTATAGTACTAGCGTATAGGTGTTGTCTAGCTAATATTAACAATGAATTAAGAACCGATATTAGACAGCGTTCACCTGAAGATGTATGAAGAAATGCCTTTGTATTGTTTAATTTTTGAATAGTCTTTGTGTAGCTATTTCTTTCAAACTGTTAGTATATCCACAAACATAGAAATAGCAGATGATAACTATATATAACCCAAGATTTTTTTTTTTTGAAGGGGTTTAATTTGGAACCGTGTTAATGGGGTACCCAATATAAGCTAGAGGTTAACGTCCAGTCATCATGTACGATCAATCGTTTCTCTATTTTCTCTTTCGACTTAGTCCGCCGCTGTTAGGTTTTGGGGTCGGCTGCGTCTGATCCGGAATCTCTATCCTTTGCTTCTGCTCTCTTCCACTACTCCTCTATCGACCAAACATTGATGCTAGCTTGTTGGGTGGGAACCGGCGCTGTTAACTGGTTCGGCAATTTTAACAAGGAATCTCGATGGTCCTCACTACCAAAATTTAGCTCCTAGGCAACGGAAACGAATTGTCGCTTTCCGTAGCCTAGGAACCTAGCTAGCTAGTATACGGAAGGTCCGTCGTCTAAGTTCCGTTGACTAGGAAGCGTGAGGTAAACATGATACTTGGCGAGGAAAAATTTAGCATCGTCAAATGAGGCCGATTTTAACCGACGGAAGGTTTTTGACCTCTCAAACAGACAACTCCGTCGACTAACACCTTACGTGTTAGACAACCATTCGTCGCCCACGCACTTATGCAACTGAAAAGCTTAGCATCTTAGGCGACGAAGGTAGAAGAGATTCGTCTGTCAGGACCCACCCCGAATTTCACCCTAAAACCCGAAGTAATCATGCGGGGACTACCTCCAAGGAAAAGTTACCGAGAATTCAGCATAACCTCCATTGAAAAAGGACAACCCTTCCTAATAATACATGCACACACTTCAAAAACAAAATCCATCTATACCATCTACTCCTGGAGCCTTCATGCTCCCCAAATCACAACATCTCCCAAACATAATTACTAACTTCAATAAGAAAATCTCACAACTAACAACCACAGTTCAGAGCAACTCTATTTGAGAGGAAATGAACTAGAAGTATAAAAATGAGCAAAAATTATACTATTGACTATGCAACTTTTTCATGTACGCCCGACCTCAACTATACTGACCTACAAACTGGGCATTTTTAAAACGAATGGCCCAAGAAAAAACATTTAAAAACGTTAAAGTGAGTGGACAAACATGAATTTAATGAAAATATTTATGTTTTCCGAATTTAAATTTCCATAAAAAAATATGCTGCATGCCTCAAGCGATAAATATTTTATCCCATAAATATCGAGCCTCTTCAGCTCAGAAAAATATATATTAAAATATGTTTGTATTTACACACGCCCATACTCCCTATATTAATTAATATATTTAAAATAATCTATATAGGGCTACTACGCTTGCGTCCAACGCTCATGTCATGCCTTAATGCGGTGATACACTACGCCATTAAGGTGGACAGACGAGTACGTGTATAAATATGTGTTCATACCCCCTATATGAATTAAACACTCATATAGGGCTACTACGCTTGCGTCCAACGCTCACGTCACACCATAATGCGGTTATATACTATGCCGTTAAGGTGGGCAAACACATATTGTTAGCTAGCATTTATATACATATTCTCCTCATAAATATATTATAATTTACCGAAAATCCCATTTTCGGTAACTCAGCACAATGAATAATATCGTCAAATAAAAATGACGTCCAATGCTCCAACAAAATAAATTACTCAACAATAAACAATTACATGCATGATATAATAAAACAAAAGTGCACTCACAACTTTAGGTATAAGCCCGACGAAATCAAATTCGCCACTCAAGTGAGGTCTCCCGGAATTGGGCAATTTCTTCGAGGGTAAGGCTACAATTGGGTTCATCACAAACGTGGCCATCTTCCAACTGATGCCAGGAGAAAGAGGTAGTGGATATAATATGGGTTAGTGGGATGGCGCTAAGAACAACGGGGTAACCCCCGACGTCACCGTGTAGCTAAAACGCGCTGAGATCAGTAGCTAAAACGCGCCGCATAGATCTAGAGATCCAAATAAGAAACCACAACAAATAGACATGCCCGAAACAAGCAAGATAAAGGGAGGCAAGAGAGGAAAACCCACGAGCCAGGAAAAAGAGAGAAGAATGGCAGAACAACAGGGAACCAAATCTAAGCAAGTATACCGTAACTTACAAGATAGCAAAATCAAGAAAGGAGGGGAAGAAATGCTGCAACAGAAGGAAAAGAAACAAAGAGAAACTAGCCAGATTTTCAAGGGGAGAAAAAAGCCGGAATCACAACCGGAAAACACCTCGTAATCGCAAGACTGGAGAATGGATCAACTAAAAGCCGGGAAGACGATGGCAGAGGCAAAGTAGAAAACCACAAACTTTCCTTCTCTCAGGACGGTCTCTCTCTCTCTCTTGTTTATCTCTAAAGTGCAGGCGAAAATGAAGAAGAGAAGAGAGAGGAGAAATTTATAGGGGAGAGGGAAAAAACAATTCGATTCCCCCTAAAAACACATTAATTATCTATTAACCGCAAACGAGGAAATCTAAACCGTTGAATGAGACGGCAAGATGATGACACGTGTCCCACTAACGGAAGTAGCTTCCCAAAGACGAGAAGACTGAAACGATCGGACGGGGGAATTTATTGCATGTCAGTTCATTCTTCAAAGCGTTGGCACTTGGCAGACATGCAATAAATGCTCTAACACAAAAGCAACACCAGCCAAATCTTAGAAGCATCGGGATCCCGTATAACACTCATCGGGTTGCATAAGAACCAACCATTACAAATACGAAATCACGAAAATGAACCATGGCTCTGCACTTGAAGTATGTGGCATTGTAACCACATACTTTTCACACATTGTAACCATGGCTCTACATTTGAAGTATGTGGCATTGTCGAATATTATTTTGGAAGGAACTCTGAAGCGATAGATGATGTGAGTCTTGATGAATTTTGCCACATCCTTTGCTTTTACCGCTTTGAGAGGAATTGCCTCGCTCCATTTAGAAAAGTAGTCTGTTGCAACCAATATGTATTGATGCAGACGTGAAGACTTAGGAGCTATGATCCCTACAACGTCCAAGCCCCATGTTTCGAAGGGGTATGAGAGAGACGTGGGATGAAGAGGTAGTGGAGGCCGGTGTATAAAATCCCCATGTAGCTGGCAGACCTTGCATGACCGCGCATAATTTACAGAGTCTTGTACCATCGATGGCCAGTAATAGCCTATTCTCTTTAGCTGGGCTGCTAATTTTGGACCAGCCTGGTGGGCTCTGCATATTCCAGCATGGGCTTCTTTAAGAGTTTCCGCTCCCTCTTCTTTTGAGAGACACCTTAAGAGTATCCCGTCGAAGGACATCTTGTACAAGGTGTCACCAAGGTATGTGTATCGAGGTGCAGTCCGCCTGACGTAGACTCTTTTCTTTGGGTCTGTAGGTAGCGTGCCTGACTGACAATACTTGATCATGTCCATTTGCCAATCAGATTCTTCGACTTCGAACACGGAGACCACATATACCTCGTTGACGCCCTCGGTTCGCTCGAGTAGCGTAGGCAGCAATTGTCGTTCTCCAACCGTGATCTCTTTCGTCAGGTTGGATCAGTGAAGCTGCCAGGTTAGCCAATGCATCTGCTTTGTCGTTCTCTGATCTGGGAATGTGGCTAATATTTATGTTTTAAAAATTGTCCCATGAGGTACTTGACCCGTTGGTGGTATGGGACCAGGTTCTCGTTCTTGACCGCATATTCATCATTCACTTGTCTGACGATTAATTGAGAGTCACCGAATACTTGTAAGGAGTCAATCCTCATCTCCAAGGCGATCTCGAGGCCAATCATGAGCGCTTCATATTCTGCAACATTATTTGAACATAAAGCCATTAGAAAGAATGAGTAGGGGATTATACCACCAAAACGCGTGATGAACACGATGCCAGCTCCAGCTCCAGCTCCTTGTTTTCTAGCTGCCCCGTCGAAGTACAACTGTCATGATGGAGTCTCGGCTGAGAAGACGTTTTCATCAGGCAAGTCTTCGGGTAACAAATGGTTATCTGGTACTAGGTGTGCCGCCAAGAAGTCTGCAACTGCTTACCCCTTTATTGCTTTTTGGGGTACATACTTTATTTCGAACTCTGAGAGTATCAAAGACCATTTAGCAAGTCTTCCCGAAGGTATAGGCTTTGTCATTAAATACTTCAAAGGATCGGCTCTAGATATCAATGTGACACTATGAGCGAGCATGTAATGCCGTAACTTCTGAACGGCGAAGACTAAAGCCAAGCAGATCTTCTCTATTGGTGTATAATTGTGTTCAGCTCCTACCAATGTCCGACTTAAGTAGTAGAGAGCGTTTTCTTTCCCCTGATCATTGTTTTGTGCCAGCAATGCCCCCAAGAGTGATCAAGAGCTGCTATGTAGAGGATTAAAGGTTTCCCTTTTATAGGCGCCATTAGAACCGGTGGGTTGAGCAAGTATCGCTTGATACTGTCGAATGCGTCTTGACACGTTTGATCCCAGATAAAAGGTACGTCTTTCTTCATCAGTCTAGAAAATGGCTGGCACCTTCCAGAAAGATTTGATATAAACCTTCTTATGTAGGCGAGTATGCCTTGCAATCCTCTTAACTCTCGAAGATTTTTTGGTGCTGACATTTCCCTTATTGCCGTGATTTTGGTAGGGTCGACCTCGATTCCTCGGTATCTAACGACAAAGCCGAGGAATTTTCCAGACGTGACCCCGAAGGCACATTTTAAAGGGTTCATCTTCAATTGGTATCTCCGAAGCCTTTCGAAGACTCTTCTCAGGTCAGCTAGATGGTGTGGCCTTTTTCTTGTTTTGACCACCAAGTCATCGAGATAGCATCCAACGGTGTTGTGTAGCATGTCGTTGAAGACGTGAGTCATAGCTCTTTGATAAGTTGCACCTGCATTTTTCAAGCCGAATGGCATTACTGTGTAGCAGTATACTCCTTTTGGTGTACGAAAGGCCATAAGCTCCTCGTCCTCGGGTGCCATCTTTATTTGATTGTAACCTGAGAAACCGTCCATGAAGGACAAAGGCCACACGTATCCTGTTGTGGCGTCGACCAATAACTCCGTGATTGGAAGCGGGAACTCATCTTTTGGACAAGCATCGTTAAGGTCCCTATAGTCAACACAGATACGAATTTGCCCGTTCTTTTTCTTAACGGGTACGATGCTGGCAAGCCATGTGGGGTATTTAACTTCTCGAATGAAACCGACGTTGATGAGTTTGTCGACTTCAGATTCGATTTGAACAGCAAACTCTGAGCGGAAGCGTCGGGGAGCTTGTTTCACCCATGGCTTTTCTTTGGAGACGACAAGCTTGTGGACAGCTAAACTGAGGTCCAAGCCAGGCATGTCTTGATAGCCCCATGCAAACACGTCCTTGTATTCTTCTAGAAGATTCTTGTAGTCTTGGAATTCTTCCGGAGTCAAAAGAGCGCTTACAAATATAGGTTTCGGGTCTTCATTGGTGCCTAAATTTATTTCATGGAGCTCATCAACTGTCGCTTGTCCTCCGTCTTCTATCTGAGGTGGGGCAGGTTGGGCACTATCGATGAATTCGTATTCTTCGTCTTCATCTAGATCTTCGGTGGAAGTGCAGTATGTTGATGCAAATCCTTCTTCGCTCTCGTCCACTTATTCAGCCATGAGCACCCTTTGCCGTTTGAGCTTCCACTTTTTGTTCTTTTGTGATTTGGGATAAATTTCGCCCAATCGTTGAAACACGGAAACTCGAGGTTGGGGCTCTTTTGTAAGGCGTCGGAAAACAGACAGACGAGGCCGACTTTCTTGTGTCATTTCTTCATCACGGAACATCGTTTTTTCAAGATCCGTAAAGACACATGTGTCGAAGGGATCTGTGTCAGGAACTTCTACCTTAAGCATTCCGTTTACCAGCTTAACCGTGACCTTTAGGGGAATGGCTTTTGGAGCCATCTTTCTACCCCCGAGGTTGATCTTTAGAGGGGCCGGTGCTTGCTTCTGCTTTCTGCTTTTAAAAGAAACAAACCGTTTATACCTGCTATGCCCATTGTCGAGTGTTGTAGAGATCACAATACCGCTCTTTGGAATAGACTGGTCAATTTTACCAAGAGGTCGCGCATAGCTTGTCATGAGTGTCTCCATTATGTCCTTGATAGGCGTGATTGCCTTTTGCCCAGGTTCTCGCTGGTCTTTTTTCACATATCTGAAGACCATTTTTGGCTTCGAAACTTCTGGGCTGGGAGCCTTTTCATTTGAGGACAATGTTTGGGGAGCTACTTTGACTCGGGGCTTCCTCGGCACTTCCTGCTTCTTTGCTTCTGGCGCGAGCCTGGGAGCTTCTTTTACACTAGGGCCATCTGATGGCTTGTAGAATTTAGCGTCAGAATAATTTACCTCTTCGCCTTTGAAAGGATTTGTGTCTGCTACGACCGTTTTGACCTCTCTATTTTCTAACCACTTAAAGCATTGGTGTAGTGTGGAAGGGACGATACCATAATTATGGAGCCATGGGCGCCCTAAAAATACATTGTAAGAGGTAGGAGCATCAATCACGTGAAACAGGGCTGTTGAGAGCAGCTCTCCGATTTTCATTTGTAAGGCAATTGTGCCCATTGCTTTTTGACCAGCTTGGTTGAAACCTTGGATGGTGAGCATGGACGGGGTGAGCTGCTTAGCGTTCATTCCCATGATATGTAGCATTTGGAGAGGTAGCAAATTCACAGCCGAGCCACAGTCGAGTAATATTCTGTTGATCGTCATATTACCCACAAGTCCTGTGATGTAGAGAGGCCTGTTATGGTGTACTCTTTTTAACAGCAAATCTTTCTCCAAGAACGAAATGCAATTCCTGCAATGAGGACAGACTCTTGTAGTAGCTGTATTGACTTCGACAACGTCTTCTTTATACAACTCTGGGCTTAGCATTGCCTCAATCAATGCTTCTCTTAGCTCCCTTGACATACCCAGGACGTCATACACACTTGAAGATGAGGGGATACGTTTTAGGTGTGACAGCACATCGTATTTGCTCTTTTGAGGAGGCTCTTTTGATGTAGTGACCTTTTTTGTATCGTCTTTGACCCTATACTTCGTGGACTGTGATTCGTCCTTCTTTTGAGTTGATGGTGGAAGTACTAAGCTAGAGCGTATCTGGACTTCTTGTACACTTTCATCCTCTGTATCTGAGTTGGGAGGCGAGATGGTATTAATGATTACCATGCAACATTGAAGCGTGTCACCCTCTTCCTTGGCTTCAGGAGTGCGGAGTTCGCCTGTGTGTGAGCTGCGCGTCTGTGTGGATTCCGCGCCTTTCTCAAAGAACTCTTTTGGTAAGAATTCCGCAAGGGTGACCGGAGTTCTTGGCGGCTGCTTGTATTCCTCCGTGTCTTGGACTTGAATTTTCCTTGCGGATCTCTCTTTCTTCTTATTTTTTAAGAATGTCCTCCGCCGGTATTTGTTTGAGGAAGGCGGAGGGGGGTTCACAGTAGAGGGGCGAAGTCGCCTTGTCTTGTTCTCTACTATGTTCCATTCTTCATCAGAATCTTCCGACCCGTCGGAATCCTCCCATACATCGAAGCTTGGTGATGAGCTCGTGTAAGGATGGAATATTAGGGTTTCTAAGGCGAAGCATGTCTGGATATGCCTCGTCTGTAGAGAGGCGAAGTTGCCTTGTATTGCTCTCTACTATGCTCCCTTCTTCATCTGAACTTTCGAACCCGTCAGAATCCTCCCATATATCGAAGCTTGGTGCTGTCATGAGCTCATATAAGGACGGAATGTTAGGGTTTCCAGGGCGAGGCATGTCTGGATGTGCTTCAACAATTGTGACCTCGCCATCGACCTCGAAGGCAACCGATATAGTACCATCTGGTCTGGATGAACCAGTGGTTGTTACATTTGTGGTCGTCGTCACGATCTCATTTTTGTTGATCATATCCTGGATTTTGTCCTTAAGAACGTAGCAATCCTTCAACGTATGACCGACTAGGCGGTGGTACCGACAGTATTTTGGATCGTTGGTCTTGTTCATTTCGGCAGGTCGTTTTGATTCAGGAAGCTTGATACTTTCTGATGCAATGAGCTCATCGAAAATCGCCTCAACATCCTCATCATCAAATGAATAAGTGGCATTTTTCTTTTCATTTAGTGTGAGCTTGCGAGGTCGATCACTCTGCACCATGTTGTTGTCATTTTTGTTTTTGACACTGTCGTTTTTCCTTTGGTTATTTTGGGCAGTGTCGTTTTTCCTTTCATTCCTGACGAATGTCGCCATTGTTTCTCCTTTCTTGACGACCGTCTTCTTGGAATCACTCTTTTTATCTGCAACTTGAATTTTTGCAGATGATTTTTGGCGAGCAACTTGCCTTTCCACATTGCTTGCCTTTGAGACTAGAGCATCGAAAATTTGTAGCTCGGTTGTACCCACATACGTTGCTATCTTTGGGAGGAGGTTGTTAGCACACATTTGGACAGCGGAGGTCTCAGATAACTTGTCAGGACATTGGAGGTTGAGACTTCTCCACCTTGTGATGAATTCGGTGGAACTTTCTCCAACTCTGTCTTGTGTCTGCCAAGTCGATGATGGAGACTTTCTTCTTAGAGCTGACGAATTGTGCCAAAAATGCTCTTTGCATATCATCCCATGTCTGAATGGAACTTGGCTCTAGCTGGGTGTACCACGTAAACGCAGCACCTTTGAGGGACTGCACAAACTGTCTAACCAAGAAGGCGTCGACTTGTGAAGTTTCACCGCAAGCTGAATAGAAGTGAGCCAAATGCTTTCGAGGGGAGCTATTTATTCCATCAAACTTGTCGAAGGTTGGCCGTTGATATCCCTTGGGAAAAGGTATCGCGTCATAGTGATCTGGATACGGTTTGCGGTACCCAAGGACCGGTGTTGATAGAGACAATTGAAAGTCTCTGATTCCTTCAGCGATCATATTCCTAATCCCTTCGGGTGAGAGTGGATTCTCATTATTCTTGACGAATAAGGGTTCAGGAGTCATATTCTCCATGAGTGCAGCACATTTTGCTATAAGCTCAGCAACCTCGGCATCTTTTTCAGCCATCCTCCTTGACTCGCTTTCGATATCCGCTATCCTCTTGGCTTCGATTTCTCTTTCCACCTGCCTTTATAGAGCATCGCGTTCAAGCTGAGCTAATTTCTTTGTTAGCTCCTCCATCTGCTGTTTTAATTGCTCTTCCGGGCTTGATGAGCTTGCCATGAGAACTTGAACATTACCGGAATTGGAGTCACAGCTCTCACTAGACCTAGCGATTGACGCGTGAAAAGGTCCTTCTGTTGGAGTTGAAGTCTCATATATAAGGGATTGCCCATCCATGAGACAAATGAAGGATCATCCTTTAAAGACGAATACCCTCCTTCTGGCGTAGTACTCGCTGATGATGATTCGAGCATCCTCTTTCTAGCCATGTTGCGAGTAATTGGCCCTGTGTAGGAATCAGCTTCATAAACGGGGTACTCTTTTGCCTTGGACCCCCTTGGCCTTGCTGGTCCTGTTGGTGCATCAAGAGCCTTTGAGATTTCCTCCGCCAACTTTTTCGAGTCAAGTTCTTGACTAGTCGTTATTGACTGTGAGGATGTCGTGGAGCTTTGTGAGGGGGAGTCGAGGCTCATGTTCATCCCCTCCCTTGGTGGAAGTCACCATCACGGTCTCCACATTTGGAAGATTAACCTATATAGAGCCTACCATGATATGGCTTGGTAGGAAGGTCTTCACTTCCTCTCTGGCTGGCTTTGATTGAGCCATTTCTGCCAGAATGGCTTCCATTGCGTTAGCTTGGGCGTTTCTCTTCCTTTGAGCTCTTGTAGCTCGCTTCCTTCGATTTCTCAAAGCATTTTTGGAGGCTGCTTTGAAAGTTTGAGTCTTCCCGCTACTCATGCCTAGCTTGTCTTGTTTTGCTTCAAGCTTCGGTTTTGCGCAAGTGACAGGAGCGTGGCCGATCACAAATGTCATGCGATGACCAATTCGGCTTGGGCGAGTAACATTTGCTGGGAGCTTGTGGAAGAAAACAGTAACTTGTGGTGCCATTTGTTTTGTTTTTCCTAAAACACGCACAACAAGTCAGTGACTCTATAAAAGAGATGAAAAGGAGAATGGGTCCCCAGCAGAGTCGCCAAAAACTATGTTGGGCAAAAATTGTGAACAACCGTATATACCCAACATAACTTCACCCTGTCTTATCGACTAAGATAGGATTTTGATTTTTTATCTGGTTAGACCCATTCAGAATAAAATAAATTAAATTCCTTGATTACAACCCCTGTATGTCAGGGGAAAACCCTTTGATTCGATTACAAAGTACCAACGAGAACTGTGTGTGTTTGAGGGTGTTTGGATTGGAAGAATTTGACTGGTGGTGTCAGGGATTCTGTTTGAAATTTTGGTTGCATCTAGTAGGTTGCTAGACTGCCTACGTACCCCTTTGTGGGATCAAACCGACCGTAGTTCATAAGAGGTTTGTAGGCTTTTGGCTTAATGCCGGCTTTTGGTTTTAACAGACGTATTTGGAGTCTGTTAGCTGTGTTTCTTGTGGACACTCAATTTGGTATAGTATTTGTTGGTAATGGCACTCAGAAGTGGTGAGGCAATGGCGTGACAAAAGGCTTATTGAATGGCGTTGGACTCAGTTTTTGATCATGGCGCAGGCGATCTCTGTGTACAGGCGAACTGCTCCTTCATGCGGACTCCGCGCGTGTGTCAGCGAGCGAACTATGCGTGTGTGTCTGAGAGTGTATTCCGCGTATGTATCTGTGGGCGGAGTCCGCGCGTATATATGTAGGCGGACTTCGCGTGTTCACTTGTGGGCGGGCTCCGCGTGTATGTCAGTAAGCGGACTCCGCGTGTTCACTTTTGAGCGGACTCTGCGTGCATGTCTTCGCGACTTGCTTCATCTTTTGTATGGATAGATCTCGCCCCGCTTGCGTCATCATCTCGCCTCGCCTGGGATTCGAGCTTCTGAATTAGCTCGTCACCTCTTATGCTTCTGCCTTTGTTTGAATATCAGCTCGCCACCCCTTAGGGTTCCTGCCTTGGCTTGGATGTTGGCTCGCCACCCCTAAGGGTTCCTGTCTTGGCTTGGATGTTGGTTCGCCACCCCTTAGGGTTCCTGCCTTGGCTTGGATGTTGGCTCACCACCCCTTAGGGTTCCTGCCTTGGCTTGGATGATGGCTCGCCACCCCTTAGGGTTCCTGTCTTGGCTTGGATGTTGGTCCGCCACCCCTTAGGGTTCCTGCCTTGGCGCGAATGTTGGCTTGCCACCCCTTAGGGCTAAGTAACCTCGCCACCCCTTAGGGTTAAGTAACCTCGCCACCCCTTAGGGTTAAGTAACCTCGCCACCCCTTAGGGTAAAAGTCACCTCGCCACCCCTTAGGGCAAAAGTCACCTCGCCACCCCTTAGGGTAAGAGGTCACCTGCTTCTGCTTTGGCGGGGTGTCAGTTCGCCTTTGCCTTAGGGCTTCGGGTCCGTCTCGCGAAGGCGTGCGGACTCTGGTTCACATGACTCTATCATCTTTTCCTTGATTGAGTCGTCTTTCCCTTGATGGAGTTGATGAGATCCAAACGCCTATCCCTGTTTGATTGGGTGTTGGATTTGAGGAAACTGCTCTTCTATAAATTGAGGTGTCGTCTCCTTCTTTTTCATCTGGTCAAGGCTTTGTTGAATCATCAAATGTGAGTTCCTGCTTTCCGAATCCGCGTTGATTATTTGTTTCCTTCCCCTTGCATGGCTTGTTATGCGAGCTGCATGGCCATATGTTTGTTGTAACAAGGGAGAAAGGGGGCAAGGTCGCCTAGCCCTTAGACTTGGTGACTACCTCGCGGGGTCACGCGAGGGAGGGAAGAGGACATCGCTTTCGGGCTTCCGGCAGAGTGATACAGAAAGATAAAGGCAACTGCAAAAAAGAAAAGAAAGTTAGAATGGGGCTCCACCTTTTGTCCGGCTCGCCGCTTGTCTTCTGCTTTTCTTTCTTCCTCCTCTGCGCTTCACCTTCTTCTCTCTGTTTCTCTCTCTGGTTTCACCTTCTTTGCGCCTTGTGTTTTCTCTCTCTCTCTCTCTCTCTCTCTCGTGCGTGGTCCCTGGTTCGTCTGTCCGTGGTCTGTGGTCGTCCTTTTCTCTTCTCCTTGTGCCTCTTTATATAGAGTGCACGGCTTTGGAGGATGAGTTTGTATTGGACTTTTGTTGTCCAGCCGTTTGCAAGAGTTGTATTTGAACTCTGAAACATTGTGCATGTAGCATAAGAAAAGTATTTATGCATTTATATATTTTTAAATACTTTTCTTTTCTTTTTTTATTTATGCATTTTTTTTTTGCCGATCAACAGTAGGTAAAGTATATTTAATGTTGTGGATTAGTTACCTATTTAGTTGACCTTGGCACTCGATTTATAACCCCGTGTGGACTTCTCTTAATTACCAATCGATGTGAGACAAGTGTTCCCTTATAGTTGGTCTAGATGGTGTTTTACTACGTATCTGCTGCCCGTCCTGGACTGGTATGGCTACCTGGCTGGGGCCTAATTGGTTTGCCTGGTGGTGGGCTTGCAGTTGGTCCATGGGCCGAGGAAGTATTTATCTACTACTGACTGTAACTATAGTTCTTAGGTTCATTTAATTAAAGATTAGATTTTAATTATCTCACTAAGGTTTGAGTGTAACTTGATTTTAGTTCTTATTCTCTCAATTTTAGAATTTATCACCTAAATTTTCCAATTTTCATCATGCCCATTTTCTAAGATTTCGTTCTATTTGGACATTAGATGTTGATATGGAATCTTAGCAAAGGGACCCTGAAGTGGGTTTTTGGTCATGAAATGACTGTTTTAACGCTTGAAGTATAGTCTTTATGGTTTGAAGTCGACATATGTTTAGTCCTTATAGTTTTATTTTAATCTGAATAGTCCTTAAAGTCACGATTTTTCATCTAAATAGTCTTTCTGGTTTTATTTTAATCTGAATAGTCCTTAAAGTCACGATTTTTCATCCAAATAGTCATTCTGACAATTTTCTCAGTTAAAGGTCACATCAGTAATTTAACTGAGAAAATTGACAGAATAAATATTTGGATGAAAAATCGTGACTTTAAGGACTAAAAAAATGGCGACTTCAAACCAGAAGGACTAAACAAATTTCAATTCTAATCAAAATTAATGTCCAAATTTAATTGATTCTTAGCAAATGGGTTTGACTAATGAAAATTTAAAAAATTAGGGGGTAAAATTCTAAAATATAGAGAATAGAGACTGAAATGAAGTTAATCTAAAACCTCATAGGATAAAATGAATCTAATCAATTAATTATTGATGCTCTTGTGATTATATATGTGGGTGAGTTTTAGAAAAACTTAAGATAAGAGCTCTCGCTATCTCTTCTTTGTGATGGCGCCCTAATGGTTTGCCTTTCGATTTCCTTGGTCTACAACAATCTCGTTCTCGCTCGGCTGTTGAGTTTTTTGGATTTGAGAATCCCCTCTCGTCATTCAATGGGTCCTTCGCTCTTCCGACAAGGTTTACCTCAGGTGAGTTTCGCACGGGATCATTAGAGTGACAGGAAGCTCAATTAACTTACATGTAACTACATGCATCAAACTTTGTAACTTAATTATACATAAATTTGGAATTGAGTATTTAGATTGTGAATCGAATGTGACTCGCAGGAACCTAATTACTAACATCTGGTTCCAAACCGTTACCACGAGAGAGCAATCAGACATTGCTGGCCTAAGATTTTTCAACCCACAAACATCCGCAGTCAGGCCTCAAGATGACCCTGAATCTCTTGGAAGCTAACACTTTTTACCAGCGTCATTGGGTCATATAGAATAGGTCCTTAGTACTTAGCAACCTAAAAATATGAGACTCGTGATTTGTGGGGGCTCAAACTTGAGTGAGATTTTTCGCTCAAACAAGTTCCTTGTCAATCTGACCAACTGTCATCGACAATTTATACATAGATTGAATACACGATATATTAGGGTCAATTATAGCTGGCTAGAAAATCGTAACTAACTAAAGCTGTAATTATTCGAAATAGGTATAATTAGTACACATAATATTCAATGATTAATTCGAATCCAATGGATGATCTAACTAAATTGTTGGAAGAGGCAGAGGCAGAGATGAATTAAAGGCGCAAGAATTAAGGTACGTAGCCTGGCAATAGGTGGCCTGTTATATATACCCAAATCGTAGTTCGTTAATGGTTGACCATATAGGGATATCGATCAGGCGCCAGCTTGCTAGCTAGCTCATATTTTCGCATATTCCTAATCAGTATATATAGAGATTTATACCAGCTTTCCTGCCAAAGCTTCCTCCCGCATCTCACCCTGCTCAACGCAGGGAGGAGACTACCGCGGGAAGGAGAAGGAGGAGATCTCGAAACTCTACGATCGAGACTCGATCTATCTAGATCTCCGAACTATCCTATTATATTTATCTATACATAAACAATAATGGCTCAGGTAGACAAGAAGCAGCTGGTGATCGCTCTCCCAACCATCCACACCAACCAAGCCACTAATCACCGTGGGGATCATGAAAATGCAGCAGCCCCGCTCACAACGGGACCACCAGGCACACCGGCCATACCAGGCACAATAGAAGCCGCTAAAAAGAAGCGTGGAGGTAATCAAATTCTTCAGGCGGCCATGTTTCTGCTCCGACGTCGTCCCAGCAAAAAGAATCTCAAAGCCCCCTCCGTGGAAAGAGTCGCTTCCAAAAACGCATGGAAGCGCCTTGTGGGGTCCATGAGGCCGTTGCACCTCCAGGACAACCCTTCCTCGCCCCGCTCGCCGCCTGTCTTTGAGATCGCTGCACCTTCTACTCCAACGGGGTCTGAAGCTGGATACGAAGACGTGCTCCCTCCACCCATGTCTCCGGCCCACGCCACCGATTTCATGCCCAGATCCTCATCCGAAGATAGCATGCAGAGCCGATACGCTTCCGCAGTCAATCTACAAGAGCTGGATCGGAGCGAGCAGGACGATGATAAGAGCAAGGGCAAGGGTGCTGATGTATATGGTGGCGAGGATGAGCAAATCGACGCCAAGGCCGAGGAGTTCATAGCTCAATTCTATCACCAGATGAATCTTCAACCATTGGATTGAATGGCGCCAATGTCATTTGGTTAAGCTAAAGCCAATTATTAAACCAACAAACTACCGAGGCCGATCATGCATGCTATCGCTCATACGTGCATCATCGATCATTATATAATTAAGTTGAAACTAGCTAGCTATCTAATATCGGTTCTAAATACCCGTCTAAATTTAATGCATTACGTTAACGTGCCATGGCTTCAGTTACAACTTAATTATATCGATGCTGCATACGTTAACTTGCGGCTTACTGCTTGCTTCCATTACTGAAATATATATATATATATATATATATATATATATATATATATATATATATAGCTCAAGCTGAACTATTTTAAATTTAAACGATATACATATTATAGTACTAGCGTATAGGTGTTGTCTAGCTAATATTAACAATGAATTAAGAACCGATATTAGACAGCGTTCACCTGAAGATGTATGAAGAAATGCCTTTGTATTGTTTAATTTTTGAATAGTCTTTGTGTAGCTATTTCTTTCAAACTGTTAGTATATCCACAAACATAGAAATAGCAGATGATAACTATATATAACCCAAGATTTTTTTTTTTTTTTTGAAGGGGTTTAATTTGGAACCGTGTTAATGGGGTACCCAATATAAGCTAGAGGTTAACGTCTAGTCATCATGTACGATCAATCGTTTCTCTATTTTCTCTTTCGACTTAGTCCGCCGCTGTTAGGTTTTGGGGTCGGCTGCGTCTGATCCGGAATCTCTATCCTTTGCTTCTGCTCTCTTCCACTACTCCTCTATCGACCAAACATTGATGCTAGCTTGTTGGGTGGGAACCGGCGCTGTTAACTGGTTCGGCAATTTTAACAAGGAATCTCGATGGTCCTCACTACCAAAATTTAGCTCCTAGGCAACAGAAACGCTTTCCGTAGCCTAGGAACCTAGCTAGCTAGTATACGGAAGGTCCGTCGTCTAAGTTCCGTTGACTAGGAAGCGTGAGGTAAACATGATACTAGGCGAGGAAAAATTTAGCATCGTCAAATGAGGCCGATTTTAACCGACGGAAGGTTTTTGACCTCTCAAACAGACAACTCTGTCGACTAACACCTTACGTGTTAGACAACTATTCGTGGCCCACGCACTTATGCAACTGAAAAGCTTAGCATCTTAGGCGACGAAGGTAGAAGAGATTCGTCTGTCAGGTCCCACCCCGAATTTCACCCTAAAACCCGAAGTAATCATGCGGGGACCACCTCTAAGGAAAAGTTACCGAGAATTCAGCATAACCTCCATTGAAAATGGACAACCCTTCCTAATAATACATGCATACACTTCAAAAACAAAATCCATCTATACCATCTACTCCTGGAGCCTTCATGCTCCCCAAATCACAACATCTCCCAAACATAATTACTAACTTCAATAAGAAAATCTCACAACCAACAACCACAGTTCAGAGCAACTCTATTTGAGAGGAAATGAACTAGAAGTATAAAAATGAGCGAAAATTATACTATTGACTTTGCATCTTTTTCATGTACGCCCGACCTCAACTATACTGACCTGCAAACTGGGCATTTTTAAAACGAATGGCCCAAGAAAAAACATTTAAAAACGTTAAAGTGAGTGGACAAACATGAATTTAATGAAAATATTTATGTTTTCCCAATTTAAATTTCCATAAAAAAATATGCTGCATGCCTCAAGCGATAAATATTTTATCCCATAAATATCGAGCCTCTTCAGCTCAAAAAAATATATATTAAAATATGTTTGTATTTACACACGCCCATACTCCCTATATAAATTAATATATTTAAAATAATCTATACAGGGCTACTACGCTTGCGTCCAACGCTCATGTCATGCCTTAATGCGGTGATACACTACGCCATTAAGGTGGACAAACATGAATTTAATGGAAATATTTATGTTTTCCCAATTTAAATTTCCATAAAAAAATATGCTGCATGCCTCAAGCGATAAATATTTTATCCCATAAATATCGAGCCTCTTCAGCTCAAAAAAATATATATTAAAATATGTTTGTATTTACACACGCCCATACTCCCTATATAAATTAATATATTTAAAATAATCTATACAGGGCTACTACGCTTGCGTCCAACGCTCATGTCATGCCTTAATGCGGTTATACACTACGCCATTAAGGTGGACAGACGAGTACGTGTATAAATATGTGTTCATACCCCCTATATGAATTAAACACTCATATAGGGCTACTACGCTTGCGTCCAACGCTCACGTCACACCATAATGCGGTTATATACTACGCCGTTAAGGTGGACAAACACATATTGTTAGCTAGCATTTATATACATATTCTCCTCATAAATATATTATAATTTACCGAAAATCCCATTTTCGGTAACTCAGTGCAATGAATAATATCGTCAAATAAAAATGACGTCCAATGCTCCAACAAAATAAATTACTCAACAATAAACAATTACATGCATGATATAATAAAAAAAAAAGTCCACTCACAATTTTAGGTATAAGCCCGACGAAATCAAATTCGCCACGCAAGTGAGGTCTCCCGGAATTGGGCAATTTCTTCGGGGGTAAGGCTATAATTGGGTTCGTCACAAACCTGGCCATCTTCCAACTGATGCCAGGAGAAAGAGGTAGTGGATATAATATGGGTTAGTGGGATGGCGCTAAGAACAACGGGGTGACCCCCGACGTCACCGTGTAGCTAAAACGCGCTGAGATCAGTAGCTAAAACACGCCGCAGGGATCTAGAGATCCAAATAAGAAACCACAACAAATAGACATGCCCGAAACAGGCAAGATAAAGGGAGGCAAGAGAGGAAAACCCACGAGCCAGGAAAAAGAGAGAAGAATGGCAGAACAACAGGGAACCAAATCTAAGCAAGTATACCGTAACTTACAAGATAGCAAAATCAAGAAAGGAGGGGAAGAAATGCTGCAACAGAAGGAAAAGAAACAAAGAGAAACTAGCCAGATTTTCAAGGGAGAAAAAAGCCGGAATCACAACCGGAAAACACCTCGTAATCGCAAGACTGGAGAATGGATCAACTAAAAGCCGGGAAGACGATGGCAGAGGCAAAGTAGAAAACCACAAACTTTCCTTCTCTTAGGACGGTCTCTCTCTCTCTCTCTCTCTCTCTCTCTCTCTCTCTCTTGTTTATCTCTAGAGTGCAGGCGAAAATGAAGAAGAGAAGAGAGAGGAGAAATTTATAGGCGAGAGGGAAAAAACAATTCGATTCCCCCTAAAAACACATTAATTATCTATTAACCGCATACGAGGAAATCTAAACCGTTGAATGAGACGGCAAGATGATGACACGTGTCCCACTAACGGAAGTAGCTTCCTAAAGACGAGAAGACTGAAACGATCGGACGGGGGAATTTATTGCATGTCAGTTCATTCTTCAAAGCGTTGGCACTTGGCAGACATGCAATAAATGCTCTAACACAAAAGCAACACCAGACAAATCTTTGAAGCATCGGGATCCCGTATAACACTCCTCGGGTTGCATAAGAACCAACCATTACAAATACGAAATCACGGAAATGAACCATTAGGAAGCATGCGCACGAACTAAAAAGCATGAAGAGTCACCCTGGAAACGTACAACCGGGAAGCATGCGCACAAACTTGAAAGCATGAGTATAACCCTGGAAACATACTACCGGAAAGCATGCGCGAAACAACTAATGTCATGAGAACTGTAAGTCCCATGTAAGGCTCCTAGAGGGGCGGGAGTTGGGCGGTTCATATCATTCCTTTAGAACGGAGAATAGTGGTCTGATAACCCAAGCAGGGATAATACCCTGCGCTCGAGCAAAAACATATGATATGAAAGGCTCGCTACCTTCATCCATCGGAAATAAGACCCGTTCAACACACGTCCTAAGCACGAACTTCGGAGGACTGAGATCGAGTGCTCGTTTATAAATAGTTGGTTCACAGACAATATCTTATCAAGTCCCCACTCAAGACATGTCTTGAACGAGAACTTGGGGAGATTTGTAGTCGGTAGTAAATAAATACCTCATCGGCTCATGGATCAACTGGAATCCCACCACCAGGCAAACCAATTAGGCCCCAGCCAGGTAGCCATAATAGTCCAGGATCAGCAGGAGATACGCAGTAAAACACCATCTAGACCAACTATAAAGGCACACTTGTCCCACATCTATTGACAAGTAAGAGAGAATTCCACGCAGGGTAATAAATCGAGTACGAAGGTCAACTAAACAGGAAACTAATCCATAACATTAAATATACTTTCCCTACCACACAACTGACTTAGCCATCGAAGAGGGAAAGACCGGTAAGTCCCAGTCATTCTCTTATTGCATGTCACTAGCCATCAGGAGATAAGGAATCTAGCAGACGTGTCAAGAGCTTTCGAGGACCTTACGTGATCTCACAGAAACAATAGCTACACATGTGCGCTCTCAACCTAGGACAAAAAACCCAATCATTATATACGACAGCCTCTGCTTCCGCCTCTATTTAGATCTCCTTCTCCACTCTCTCATTTTCCCTCACCATGTCAACCACCCGTGAAGATGTCACTGCTCCTTGGCTCTTGATAGTACACATCGATTACGCTAATGAACTTCGACCAAATTCTCGGATTTATCTCCTGGCCAAAACAACCACCACCAACACTGTTAACATCCTTGATTTGTAAAGCCACTTCAAGCGCATCTAGACGCTGCATCGGAGTTTTAGGGTTCAAGCCAAAGGTAAGAACCTCTTTATTTTTACCTTTGATGTGTCCCGAGATCGCAAGAAAGTGTTTTGGGGCGGCCCTTGGTATTATATGAAAGCTCCAATAGTCATTTAGAAGTACCATGGCCTTCAATCTCCTACCTCATTCCCTATGGATACCCTATTCTTTTGGGTGGGTATTCAGAACATTCCAAAAGCTCTTGAGAATGATAAATACATCAAGAATGTTGATTTGGTGGCCGGCAAATACATATACAAGAACAAGAAGCTTTTTGTAGTAGTAAAACAGGTTAGGGTTACGGTTTCTCATGCCCTGAATCGCCCATTTCATCTCAAAAAGACTTTGAAAATGTGGCTCTTTCTTCTTTGAGAATATGATTGGTGTTTGTAAACACTGTGACATGATTATGCATGACGATACAGTGTTCCAAGATTTGGGGTGGAAAACCATACCTAACCCTACTCGGATTGAACTGTCTCCTCCTTCCCGTCTGCTAGAGTTAGCCTAAATGAAGGTACATTCCAATTCAAAGGCACTGAATCATGTTCTCTACCTCTTGTAGCAAGAGGTCTGTTTGATCCTAAACCGGTGATGGCAAGCCTTTCATCATTCGCAGAGATGCTACCAAGAGGGTTCGAAAATTCTGAAACCCTAGCTCTGGTTACTGTGGACAAGGTTAAACAGGTTCCTGCCATTGATTCTTCGAAGCGTGCATGTCCCTCTTCACTATCTGCTTCTCCTAAGAAGCTTAAGCTGATCAATGGCAATGTGGGAGAGAGCCTGTTATCCTTCCTGAAGAAGCAGAAGACTCCTATACCTCGGATTACTACCCAAGCTCTCGGTGTAATGGAAGGAACCAATGTTGCTCTTGTCCGTGCTTTGGACAACAATGAGGACAGTGAAGAGAGCACGAAGATGAGAGGGCATCCAATAGGTTCGAGGAACAAAAACAAGAATCGTTCTAAGCCAAAGAAGAAAGTGATCGATGATGGACTGAAGATGCAGTATGGTGGTAAGCATCCTAGCCCTAACTGACACGACCCACCCCGAATTTCACCCTGAAACCCGGAGTAAGTCGTGCGGGGACCACCTCCAAGGAAAGTTTACCGAAAAATCGGCATAACCTCCCTTGAAAATGGACAACCCTTCCTAATAAATACCTGCAAACACTTCTGAAAAATCCAAATCCAACCTTAAATTCCTGGAGCCTTCGTGCTCCCCAAATCACAACATCTCCCAATTTAATTACTAACTTAAACAAGAAAATCTCATAGCCAACAGCCACAGTTCAGAACAACTATATTTGAAAGGAAAAAGACTAGAAATATAAAAATGAGCGGAAGCTACACTATTGACTATGCCTCTTCTCTAAATACGTCCGACATCAACTATGCAATCCTGCAAACTGGGCATTTTTAAAACGAAGAGCCCAGGGGAAAACATTTGAAAACGAAACGTTAGAGTGAGTGGACAAAAATAAATTAACGAATAAAATATTTATGTTTCCCCAAATCAATTTCCAAGGAAAATCGAATGCATGCCGCAAGCGATAAAACTTTTATCTCATAAGTGTCAAGCCTCTCAGGCTCTATAATATATGTATGTATTTACACACGTCCATACTCCCTATATAAATTCATGAGTCTATATAGGGCTACTACGCTCGCGTCCAACGCTCACGTCACGCCTTAATGCGGTGCTACACTACGCCATTAAGGTGGACAGACGGGTGTATAAATATGTGCCCAAACCCCCTATATGAATTAAACACTCATATAGGACTACTACGCTCGCGTCCAACGCTCACGTCACACCATAATGTGGCTATATGCTACGCCATTAAGGTGGACAGACACATATGGCTAGCTAGCATTTTCTATACATACTCTCTCATAAATACATATTTATATCCACCGAAAATCCCATTTTCGGTATCTCTCCAAAAGAAATAAAAATAGTCAAAAACTAAAATGACGTAAAAATGCTCCACGACATTAATTGTTCATCCATGAACTATAGCATGCATTTATTTAAAATAAACGTCCACTCACAAATTAGGCCTAAGCCTGATGTCGATCTGGGGCCTCGTCTGCTCGAGCCTCCTCACGTCCTGTTCCAAATATACACTACCAGAAATTTCACTTTGGGCGACGAAAAAAAATCGTCGCCCTGTTAAAAAATTTCGTCGCCTAAGTACTTAGGCGACGACATGTCGTCGGCCAAGACGTTGTCGGCAGAAGTGCGTCGACCAAGAACTTGGGCGACGACAACTCATACCGTCGTCGCCTAAGAGTAATTCTTAGGCGACGATACGAATTTCGTCGCCTAAAATATATTTCTCGTCGCCCAAAAATATTCGTCGCCCAAGATTTAACACCTTGGCCGACGAAAAATTTTTTCGTCGCTTAAGATTTTATAACCTGGGGCGACGAAACTAAATATTTCGTCGCCTAAGATCACTACATCTTAGGCGACGATAATTTTTTTTCGTCGTCTTATTTGGTAAGTCTTTGCCCGACGATTTAGCAATTTCGTCGCCTAAGATATATTTAAATTTTTTTACTTTTTATAGATGATATTTATCCTTTATTTTTCCTTTATTTTTTTTCTTTTTTTTGATAACCGATAGCGGTACACAGTAGACATCAGGTTGCAACTTAGACAATTTGGAGTACTCGTAACCTTGAACACGTTTTGTTTCATTTTTCTCATCATTGCACTTTCCTATCCATAAAAAATGGCAACAGTAACTACAAAATATGAGCAAATTAAACTAGTTTCATAACTAGACAGAATTTTGGAGGAAACGACAGAATGTAGCCCATCTCTTTGCACAGTAAGGAGCTGGAACTTAGAAACAAACAGATGGATAATATCAAATAATATTTTTCATTGATGTTGAATCATTACATAAACACATTGTTTCTCAAAGATACAATCTTGTTTGAATCAAATCAAAGATGCAAACTTTCTTTGAATCAAATCAATGGGCTTTTAACCTGCAAACAAAAATAGAAACAGATTGAGAGCGAAATGGATTCGGCGTCGGATCGGGGAAGCGGAGTCGATCGAGAGACAGAGGATCACCGTTCAGAAACAGAAAAGCAGAGAGAGAGAGAGAGATCGGAAATATTGGGTGTTGGTTCCGAATTTCTGCCTTTTATAATGGCGTTCTTGGGCGACGATTCTATAAAAATCGTCGCCCTGTTTTTTGAAAATCGTCGGCCAAGATAATCTTGGGCAACGATTTTCGAAGTCGTCGCCTAAGATACTCTACTTGGGCGACGATTTTCTTCACTATAAATCTCGTCGCCCAAGATAAAGAAAATCGTCTGCCAAGAGTTCTATCATAAAATTCAGAATATCGTGATTTTGGTGATCGGATAAGAGGAACTGAAAACCGACCGTCAGATATGACCAGCATAACAAATTACGTGGGTGGGAAAAAATTCAGCTCCATCGGACAACGACAAGGGCTCGATCCGTCCGGTCAATCGGCGTGGTCAAACCCCTAAACGGACGAAAACGGCTATTCGACCCTCCAAATCACGTAATCTGGCCGGACCTTCAACTGAGAATAGTTTCCAATCGACGAGACGCTTACGGGGCTATAAAAATTTGGTAAAAAATAAAACCCGGGATAGGGCTACCACTAGGTAGAAATAAGAGAAATTAGTTGACCGGAACAACCGGCACCGAAATTTTACCGAAATATCTTCATTTTTCACGGGTTGACGTATTTCACCGTTCCGGTCATATCTTATTTCACGACTTTTTTGGGTTTGAGGCCTCTACATATACGTTGTCTTCAAAACGAAACTTAAACTCAACATTTGTATAAAAAAGTTATACAACATTAGTACATATATCGTGAGTTTGGTGATCGGAGAAGAGGAACTGAAAACCGACCGTCAGATATGACCAGCATAATGAATTACGTGGGTGGGCACAAATTCAGCTCCATCGGACAACGATAAGGGCTCGATCCGTCTGGTCAATCGGCGCGGTCAAACCCCTAAACGGACGGAAACGGCTATTCGACCCTCCAAATCACGTAATCTGGCCAGACCTTCAACTGATAATAATTTCCAATCGACGAGACGCTTACGGGGCTATAAAAATTTGGTAAGAAATAAATACCCGGGATAGGGCTACCACAAGGTAGAAATAAGAGAAATTCATTGACCGGAACAACCGGCACAGAAATTTTACCGGAATATCTTCATTTTTCACGGGTTAACGTATTTCACCGTTCCAGTCATATCTTATTTCACGACTTTTTTGCGTTTGAGGCTTCTACGTATACGTTGTCTTCAAAACTACACTTAAACTCAACACTTATATAAAAAAGATATACAACATTAGTACATATATCGTGAGTTTGGTGATCGGAGAAGAGGAAGTGAAAACCTACCGTCAGATATGACCAACATAACTAATTACGTGGGTGGACAAAAATTTAGCTCCATCGGACAACGATAAGGGCTCGATCCGTCCGGTCAATCGGCGTGGTCAAACCCCTAAACGGACGGAAACGGCTATTCGACCCTCCAAATCACGTAATCTGGCCGGACCTTCAACTGAGAATAGTTTCCAATCGACGAGACGCTTACGGGGCTATAAAAATAAAAAACATTTCCTTAAAATTTAAATGTGTTTTATTTATTTTAATTATTCGGATTATCTTGGCCGACGAAATTAGGGTAATTCGTCGGCCAAAATCATACTTGGGCGACGATATTTGTCAAATTCGTCGCCCAAGAGTAAAAAAAAAATCCTGTACAATGAAATTTAAATGTGTTTTATTTTATTTTAATTATTCGGATTACTCTTGGCCGACGAAAGTAGGGTAATTCGTCGGCCAAGATAATACTTGGGCGACGATATTTGTTAAATTCGTCGCCCAAGAGTAAAAATAAAAAATCATGTACAATGAACTTTAAATGTGTTTTATTTTATTTTAATTATTCGGATTACTCTTGGCCGACGAAATTAGGGTAATTCGTCGGCCATGATAATACTTGGGCGACGATATTTGTTAAATTCGTCGCCCAAGAGTAAAAATAAAAAATCATATACAATGAAATTTAAATGTGTTTTATTTTATTTTAATTATTCGGATTACTCTTGGCCGACGAAATTATTTTATTTCGTCGGCCAAGTAAAAATAAAAAAATAAAAAAATAAAATACTTAGGCGACGATATATTTGAGTATCGTCGCCTAAGGATTAAAAAACTTAGGCGACGATATAAATATCTTAGGCGACGAAACAATATTTCGTCGCCTTGTTTCTATATTAGGCGACGAAATTTATCTTTAGGCGACGATTTTATTTTCAACTTTAGGCGACGATTTTTTTTCCTTTGGCGACGATTTTTTTTTTCGTCGGCCAAGTTTTCTCTTAGGCGACGAAAAAAAAAATCGTCGCCCGATTTTTTTCATTTCGTCGCCCAAGATCAATTTTCTGGTAGTGATAATATTAATTTCCCAACCAATAATCCAATATTTAATCAAAATAGGCAAAATTACCCGAGAGCCATAAATACGCTCATCATTCCCTAACTTCGATATTCTTAAATCGGAACGATCCGAACTTAAATATCATACTCATCAGTCGTAAATACAACCTCCCCAAAATACGACTTAAATCCTACGGCCGGATTCTACATTAATTAACCGCTAAAAATACCAAACTTTGGAAATTCACAAACCTATCCAAATCTCATCCAAAAATTTCATAAGTCACACCAATATATTCCTCTTAATATTCCACATTTAAAACCCTAAAAATCTCCTAACCGGCGGCTCCGCCGGCAGCGGCGGCCGGAGGCCAATTCCGGCGACCTCTAAAACCTATGAAATTTTGACAGAATAATCTCCTTATCAAGCTCTACAACTTTTATGACCAACACACCACCCAATTCCAAGCCTAACTAGTCTAATCGAACGAAAACAACTTAAAAGCCCTAGAAATTTCAACTCCACATATCTCCTTACCTAGCTCAAGAGGGAGTGAACTGATTGGAGGGGTTGTTGCACGGGAGGAGGGCTACAAAACCGTACCAAGCTTGCCCGGATTGGTGGTCGGAGGAGGGAGTTCCGGCGAAATGCTTCCCGGAGTCTCCGGCGGGATTTCTCCTCTTCCGGCGGGCTAGAGGCTCGGGGGCTAGGCCGGGGAGGAAGAGGAGGAGATGAGGGTTCGAACTGAGGTGGAGCGGCGGCCGATGGCTGGCCGGACGGCGGCGGCTGGCGACTGGACAGTCCAGCTGGGAGAGAGCACGGGAGAGAGAAGAAAGAGAAGAAGAGAAAGGGAGGAAAAATGGGTTGGGCCTCCCAACCGGTCCAACCTTATAAACAACCCAAATCCAAAAATAAAACACCCCGAAAAAATAATGCCCGAATAAAAATTACCTTTTACTAGCTAAAATTTACTATTTTTACCGTCGTCGTATTTTCCTCATACGAATAATCCTCCGCACATAATCGTCCCCGAAACCCCTCTAGGGACCAATTAAACTATTAACTCAATGATCGAGATGGTAAAATTCTTATTATAATCACGCTAGTAAATAAGGTAAAAATATAATGGTCGGGATGTGACAATTCTCCCCTCCTTATAAAAATTTCGTCCTCGAAATTAACATACCTGTCATCCGAAGAGATAGGGATATTGCTGCATCATTTGCTCCTCCGATTCCCAAGTAGATTCTTCTACTTGATGACTTCTCCAAAGCACCTTAACAAGCGGGATTGTCTTGTTCCTAAGCACTTGTTCCTTTCGGTCGAGAATCTGAACCGGCTCCTCTTCATAGGACAAATCTCTCGTCAAACTAATCGGCTGCTCTTGCAGCACATGAGAAGGATCGACAATATACTTGCGAAGCATGGATACATGAAACACCTTATGTATCCTGGATAACTCTTGAGGCAAAACTAACTGAAACGCAAGAGAGCCAACTTGATCGAAAAAAAAAACCCATAAGGACCAATAAATCTCGGACCAAGCTTTGCACGTTACTAAAACGTACCACCCCTTTCCAATGAGACAATTTCGAAAACACTCAAAATACTCACTTGAAACTCATGGTCCTTCCTGAACATCTTTAAAATTTTACTAGCTAATAAGAGCTGCTTCGAGTCCAACTCTGACTCCTTTAACCTTTTCATCTGAATCCTGAATTATTTTAAATCTTCTCGAAGACTCTAAGTCCTTCAATGAACTACCACTAACGTTAACACGTAAGTGAGTTCAGTGATACCTATTCCAGAGTACGAGTACCCGTAGGTATGCACACTCTTTCCTGAGCAATGAAAATAGCTAACCCAACTAAAACGCATAAATTTGCTATCACCATCGGGCTCAAATCTTCTAACGTCATGCAACAACCTCGATAGCACGCTGCTCACAACTCGACAATGAAGCCCATTTGCTAGGAAACTAAAGTTCACACATTCCCACATGCTCATAGGGGTCAAAATTAAGACCCGCTAATCGAACAGATTTAAGGATGCACACACTGCAGAACTGCCACAATCATGACTAATACCGAGGCACTTTGCGGAGTCAAAACTCTCGCAAGTCCACAAGACAACCCTGCTCTGCCTAAGAGACCAGTCCACCAACATATGGAAACCTCGAATCTCGAAATGACATTATGAAAAGCTTAATATTATTACACTTAGGTCTCTTCACCAAAACTATTACATTACCTTTTTGAACACCACAAACTAGCAGCTTATGAGAATTTCAACTCTCTCTTGATTCTGCTATCTCCACCATTCTCTTTATCACAAACCAGAAGATAATTTGAAACATGATTAACATGTGGAGATTGGAATTTCCTCCTTCCTCGTCATAAACACGACTGACTAAAAAGCCCACGAAAAATTGGCACAGCCAATTCATGATGCCAAACTTGACGTTGAAATCCATATAAATAGAACACCTTCCTTAAACATTGACAAAATTTACATCTCCAGCCATACTAATTATTCGGGTGCAACTGCGACCCCAAGAGCAATAATTAAAAGCACACGGCTCACGCTAACTGTTCTATAAGAATGATTCTAAAAACAAAAACCTTTGAACTCGACAAACGCACTTCTTTTCTACCTCCATAAATAATTAATCTGTTAGCAGAAAAAGATCTGAAATTCAGATATGCTCAAGTCTCCAACACATCCCAGGGTCACGACTTCCCACCAAAAAGATTCTCCGAAAACCGAGCTTGCAATAACATGCGACTAACAAAAGCAAAGACAAATTTTATACAAGACCTCCCAAATCATACTTGGATCAATGAGTGGTCCCACCACCATACGATCCCGAGAAGAGACGCTGATCAACCTATCAAAAACTACTACTCTCAATATTAACACTCTTAATAAACCTAGCTTGACTCTAGACGCTTCTTGAGTCAACAGGGGAAAACCCTCTTCCATAATGCTACATGATGAGATATACCTACAACGACACAAACCATCAAAATCAACATCACCATGCAACTCTTAAACTACCACATAGGATTTACAACATCAAGACTCATTGCTTAAATGAACTCTAGGTCACTTGGGATTACCACTGGATTTATTCTGAATCCATGACTACGACACAACTACCAATTTATCATTTACCTCGAAACTTCGATAAAATAACCAGAAACTCTACCCTTCAAATCGAAGCATTGAAATCGCATTCCCAAAATTCAAGCTCTGAGGATGCTACCCAAAAATTACAGTAGGAATAATTTAAATATTCCCACACACACCACAACCAAAACTTTACTCCATCTCACCGAATTAAAAATAAGGTGAGAACAGATCCTCCCATTGTTGTGTCGTAGTTAGTCACCCATTGCGAACGAAATGATGCCAAAAACCAGCTTCGCTCTAAAAATTAAGACTTACATCAACCACCCGGAACGACACTGCTTAAAAAATTACTTTGGACACCCACGCACTCTTGCTCTATGATCTAGTGGGTTTTATTCCACTGCTACTACTTCCACCAACTCCACACAACTGCTATAGAATACCTATAACAACACGAATAAATTCACCAGGTGTTGTCATAAAACTGAAATGACCACAACCATTTCGCTCTCACTCCACCATTACTTTTCGATTCCACTACATTATCATCTTCCCAAACACTCAAAACGACTGGAAACCAAACTTCAACACCTGGAATTCCGAAAGAATCCATACTGGCCTCACGATTAAAAATAATATAACTGACATCTCACTCCACGATTCCAAACTTGCTTGAAACTCAACATTTAGTGTCATCAATAAAATTATAAAATTCCCCGACTGTGGCACAACAAGAAGTTGTCACAACGCACTGACGAATGACTTTTCTAAAATCAATAATCCAAGTCATTCTACTTAGTGCTTTAACAAACTTCAACTAACCCACAATAGAGACCAAAATAATCAGAAAATCCACTATTCATCGACTACTAACATCCATCATTTTCAAAATATATTACCACTACCATCTGGATAAAATGCTCTAAGGATATAAACATATCCATAATTAGCACTGCAGAAACCAGAACATATACCGCCATAACTAAAATTATTCCAACATGTTCTCAATTGATTTCTACTGCGGACAAACATAGTCGGCAAATTGGCCATCAATCAAAACTTATCTAAATTGACATTTAACTCTTTATGCAGCAATGCCTTACCCCCCAATCACTAGCCACAAATTCCCTAAAACCTTATTTAACCCAAGACTAGGGTCCTCAACAACTCATATACCCCTTTGAATTTCCATTGGATACCTCACCTCATCATTTAAACTAACTTTTTCATCAATAGAAAACACCACTACTTCGAACTTTCCTTCCAATTCAACTCTCTCAGAAGTCACGAAACTCAATACCAAAATCTCCCATCAATCAATTTTTGACTCCAATCTTGCCCACTAAAAATAGTGAACTCCAAGGCTTGAATTAAACTTTTCACCTTCTACAATTTCTCACGAGATGCTCACTCTAGCATCTTAATCATAACCCAATCAATCATTGATCAAATGAAAGGAATGCCAACTGAGTTCCCAACTCGCAATTGGACTCTAACAATTTGCTATCAACTCGATAACCCTTGGAAAGGCATAATCCAAATACCTCTTTCCTTAATCAAAGCATGATGATCATTTAAGCGGTCGGCGTACGGAGGCATAGTCTTAGAGATGAAAACATTTATGGCACACTACTGTCCATAAATAAAATAAGAACAACTACATCACTCACTTAATCAACACATAGTGTCTAAAACATATAATGCTAATAGATCCGCCGCGGTCGGACCATCACTCTATAGACACTAAGTGTGACCAAGAATATGAGGTAGTACTAAAAGAGAAAAGAATCGAATAACATAATGCTCTGATACCAACTGACACGACCCACCCCGAATTTCACCCTGAAACCCGGAGTAAGTCGTGCGGGGACCACCTCCAAGGAAAGTTTACCGAAAAATCGGCATAACCTCCCTTGAAAATGGACAACCCTTCCTAATAAATACCTGCAAACACTTCTGAAAAATCCAAATCCAACCTTAAACTTCTGGAGCCTTCGTGCTCCCCAAATCACAACATCTCCCAATTTAATTACTAACTTAAACAAGAAAATCTCATAGCCAACAGCCACAGTTCAGAACAACTATATTTGAAAGGAAAAAGACTAGAAATATAAAAATGAGCGGAAGCTACACTATTGACTATGCCTCTTCTCCAAATACGTCCGACCTCAACTATGCAATCCTGCAAACTGGGCATTTTTAAAACGAAGAGCCCAGGGGAAAACATTTGAAAACGAAACGTTAGAGTGAGTGGACAAAAATAAATTAACGAATAAAATATTTATATTTCCCCAAATCAATTTCCAAGGAAAATCGAATGCATGCCGCAAGCGATAAAACTTTTATCTCATAAGTGTCGAGCCTCTCAGACTCTATAATATATGTATGTATTTACACACATCCATACTCCCTATATAAATTCATGAGTCTATATAGGGCTACTACGCTCGCGTCCAACGCTCACGTCACGCCTTAATGCGGTGCTACACTACGCCATTAAGGTGGACAGACGGGTGTATAAATATGTGCTCATACCCCCTATATGAATTAAACACTCATATAGGGCTACTACGCTCGCGTCCAATGCTCACATCACACCATAATGCGGCTATATGCTACGCCATTAAGGTGGACAGACACATATGGCTAGCTAGCATTTTCTATACATACTCTCTCATAAATACATATTTATATCCACTGAAAATCCTATTTTCGGTATCTCTCCAAAAGAAATAAAAATCGTCAAAAATTAAAATGACGTAAAAATGCTCGACGACATTAATTGTTCATCCATGAACTATAGTATGCATTTATTTAAAATAAACGTCTACTCACAAATTAGGCCTAAGCCTGATGTCGATCTGGGGCCTCGTCTGCTCGAGCCTCCTCACGTCATGTTCCAAATATAATATTAATTAATTTCCCAACTAATAATCCAATATTTAATCAAAATAGGCAAAATTACCCGAGAGCCATAAATACGCTCATCATTGCCTAACTTCGATATTCTTAAATCGGAACGATCCGAACTTAAATATCATACTCATCAGTCGTAAATACAACCTCCCCAAAATACGACTTAAATCCTACGGCCGGATTCTACATTAATTAACCGCCAAAAATACCAAACTTTGGAAATTCACAAACCTATCCAAATCTCATCCAAAAATTCCATAAGTCACACCAATATATTCCTCTTAATATTCCACATTTAAAACCCTAAAAATCTCCTAACCGGCGGCGGCGCCGCTAGCGGCTCCGCCTGCAGCGGCGGCCGGAGGCCAATTCCGGCGACCTCCAAAACCTATGAAATTTTGACAGAATAATCTCCTCATCAAGCTCTACAACTTTCATGACCAACACACCACCCAATTCCAAGCCTAACTAGTCTAATCGAACAAAAACAACTTAAAAGCCCTAGAAATTTCAACTCCACATTTCTCCTTACCTAGCTCAAGAGGGAGTGAGCTGATTGGAGGGGTTGTTGCACGGGAGGAGGGCTACAAAACCGTACCAAGCTTGCCCGGATTGGTGGCCGGAGGAGGGAGTTCCGGCGAAATGCTTCCCGGCGTCTCCGGCGGGATTTCTCCTCTTCCGGCGGGCTAGAGGCTCGGGGGCTAGGCCGGGGAGGAAGAGGAGGAGATGAGGGTTCGAACTGAGGTGGAGCGGCGGCCGATGGCTGGCCGGACGGCGGCGGCTGGCGGCTGGACAGTCCAGCGGGGAGAGAGCACGGGAGAGAGAAGAAAGAGAAAAGAGAGAAGAAGAGAAAGGGAGGAAAAATGGGTTGGGCCTCCCAACCAGTCCAACCTTATAAACAACCCAAATCCAAAAATAAAACACCCTGAAAAAATAATACCCGAATAAAAATTACCTTTTACTAACTAAAATTTACTATTTTTACCGTCGTCGTATTTTCCTCATACGAATAATCCTCCGCACATAATTGTCCCCGAAACCCCTCTAGGGACCAATTAAACTATTAACTCAATGATCGAGACGGTAAAATTTTTATTATAATCACGCTAGTAAATAAGGTAAAAATATAAGGGTCGGGATGTGACACTAACCCTAAGGGCAAGGATGTTGTTTAAGTTTTTCCGATTTAGTTAGTATAGCCTATTTCTATGCTTGAGTTTATGGCAAATAGGCTTACAGAATAAATGAGTGCATACGATTAATGAGTAGTCTATCATATGTATCAATAAGAGCTTCAACTCACAACTTCTGTCTATCTGTAGATGGTAGCAACAAGGTATGTAATAGATACTTCTGGCCTACGCTTTTTGATCTTGATTAATTTGAAAGTGGTAATGACATTTGATTCAAAATAAAAAATAGATTAATGAAATTTGTCTCCGATGATCACTAGACATTAATTATATTTCTGCATTCAAAAGAATCATCAAACAAATTACAAATATAGCTGATTTCCTTCAAAAAAAGGATTCAAATACTTGTACATGGTACATGATGATTCAAGCGAATGCATTAACTGTGTTGCACATCCCTGGGTTCCTAATACACCAAAGTGGCTGAATAGGTTCAGCTCTGATACCTCTAGCGACAATTCTACTCCTCCATTCATTGAAGCGATCAGTTGCCTCTCCAAATCTCTTCATACCTTTATCATCCCGGTTACCTGACCACAATGACTCTGCCATTGCTGAAGTTCGTGGCCAAATTCGTGCATCCAAAACTGTTGGATCCGCTTGCTCAGACCAAAGCGCCACCTCTCCACCTAATACCAATTTAGCCTCATCCTCAGTTAGACCATATGTAATATCATAATTATATATGGTTTGCCATGTTTTGAAAGGCCCGCACCATGACCCTCCATTTTTTGTGTCACTAGGAGTTTGTTGATCGTATATGCTATCGTTTCCAAGAAAGTCACCGTGACCACAATCCAAGTAGTAGAAATCTGAGGATGACACAATTGTACAGTAGCCAGAAGACACAATTCGTTTAGTGTTGTTGTGTCCATTGTTCCATGTTTGTAGGATGGTACTCTCGAGGAAGAACTGTTGATTGCACCTTAATGTTATCATCTAGTAACACGTCTTCCCAGTATACCACTGTCTTGTTATGAGATACAATGTAAGGGAATGTGGAATTGACAAAAAGCTCAAGTAGTTGACTAAGAGTTCCTCCCTCAGATAAGAAAGATTGAATGGTTGGATCCGCTTTCCAACAACCTGGTACGATCTCATCAGCACCCGCATGGTAAAATGGTTCAGGGAATAATGTTGCCACATCATGTATAACGTTTTTGAGTACTTGATAGGTCTTGGGGTTCAAAGGATTTAGATGTCCTGTTCCTGGTTCGGACGCGAGTCGATCACCCCAGTCAGCTCCTGCTGGCCACCAGAACATATTTGCACATGATACTATATCGGGATAGGCTGCAGCCCATGATCCTGTATGGCCTGTATGCACAATATTTCAAATTCAAATTGGTCAAGTGTTTATTTGGTTTAAATCTTCTCTACGATCGTAGTGAGACTCCGGTAAGGTTACAGTAACATTTCTTATATGTTCTGCTATTTCATATAATATTTTCCTTGGAGAATTCATATTACCAAATACCAATCCGAGAACTAATAACCAGGAAGGTCAAGTACGAAATAGTCTTCTTTTTTTTCTTTGTAAATCCAAATTTATTAGAACACAGAACAACCATACAGGCAGCACGCCTAAGACGAACAACAAACAAACTTACAAAAACCAAATACCCTAAGGCAGAAACACAAACACAAACACATCATCATAAGGATGTAATGATCCTCCATTCCTGGAGAAGAGCCTGATTGGAAGAACTGTGCTTGAGCTTTAAAGAGAGTAACCTGCTTCTAAAAGTGTTGGTAACTGCCTTAAGGGTAACCATTGGAGGCTTGCAATCATTTCTGAAAATTCTGTTGTTTCTTTCTCTCCAAAGGCATAAACAATTGCTCCCAAATAAAGCTTTTTAATCTCAGCTTACAAAGACTTGCTACGAAATAGTTTTCTTCAAAGTAGTAAGATCCTCCATAAAGTAAAATAAGTTGTCGAAGTGATGTACATATTTTAGCATATTCTAGTATTTCTCATGTTGACAGAGTGGTTTCATACTTGCATCCTTACATCTTAGAGTGCATTACTTATAATCATGTAACATATGATTCACTGGGTTCAAGTGTTGTGTATATATGATGAGTGCTTCTCTAATTTTTCAAGAAATAAATATATTTGAAGTTGAGGATCTTGAGAAAGATTGACAGTGTCAATGAACAAGTACTGTTAGTACTGTGAACAGTACAGTTACCACTCTTGGCTGACGAGAATTACTAAATCGTTCAATGTGTTGCTCCTATCTCCTAATTCCTAAGAAGTTTTTTTCCGACTAAGGCCAAGAATCAAACAGTTGAATTATTATATATGGTTGCATTGATGTGGTAGTCAGTAAACTAAGTGAGAAACGGAAAGGATCGGAAACTAACCAGGTGAGTCGATTTCCGGGAGAACCCGGACACCATGCTCCAAACCAAACTCGACAATCTTGGTGACATCAGCGGGAGAGTACTGCATATTAGATCCATAGGACCCTTTGGAGGCCAATTCAGGCTCGGAAGGCACGAGTAGCGGGAAAGAATGGGAGTCGGTGATGTGCCAATGGAACACATTGAGCTTATTGGCGCTCATGGTCTCGATGGTCCTAAGCAAATCCTCAACTTGGTAGTAGTTCCTAGAAGTGTCAAGCATGAGCCCTCTGTGCCCGAACAGTGGGGAGTCCCACACGTACACCCCCACGGCCACAAGGGACGGATCCCCCCCACACCAGCTGCGACAATGTCTCGAGACCCCTCATGGCGCCCCATGCGGTCTGCGCCGTCAGATGGGCGGTTCCCCCGGCGGCGGGGATCGTAAGCGTGTACGACTCGTCCACACCATGGTGAAGCGGAGCGGTGAGATCACTGTGATGGCGAGGCTGAGCAGAGGCGGAGCAGAAGTGTTGTGGCGGACGGAGGAGGAGGGGTTCACCAGGGGGCGGTGGTGCTCGGTGAGAATAAGATGCTGGTAGCGTTTGGCGGCGGAGGAGAGGTAGCGATGATCTGGGGATATGATGTTGAAATTAGGGGAGAGGGGGTTGGCCTGCGGCTGAGGCCACGAGAAGTTTCTTGGCATGGGCCACACATTGATGGATCCGGAGATGGGGGAAGCCAATAACAAGCAGCCTAGGGCGATAGAGATGATGATGCTGAAGAGCATGTTGTTGTTTAGGGTTGTTAATAAGAAATGGACTGTTGGCCGGCAGATGGAAACAGTGAGCTGAGGAAGACGCAAGTGATGGACTCTGCTTAAATACCAATCGAGCGGACTCTGCCGCCCGGGCACTCCTATCCTTGTTTCCTAATTAGTTTGTAGCTCTAATGCTTTGGCGTTTTGCTTTTAACCCTTTTGCTCCACGACCGTTTGCTATTGGAAAAATTCGTTACTATTAATTATATAGTTTGACAAAACTATATACTGAATCCAATGCCGTCGCGGTCAACTTACCGGCAACAAAACTATATACTAATCCAGTTTGCCATTTTGATGCTTCGTCTAACTTGTTTCACTGCCGGAGTGAAACAGATGGACAACTGATATAAGTTCGAGATAACCAAGGATATGCCTATATTGAAATAATCACCTGCTAAAACCCATGGGGTACTCTTGTTTGTTTTATGCCTAATAATAATTTGGCATCACTACCGAATTGATCATAGTACTCATGGATACAATTGGTGACACATGATAGTGGTTGAATGAATTGAACTGATTCCAGAGTAAGACGCAACTTCTGAATTTTGATTTGCATATACATTGTCATGCAATTTGGATTCCAGTAATGTGAATTCATCTACCTTGGGCACTTGTTTCCAAGTCCTTGCGAGTTGCAACATGATCATTTATAGGTAAAAGAGCAATGCGGCCCCATGTAATAGATTACTTTTTCAGCTGAAATTTATTTGTCATGCGATGGTTTTTTGTCTTTTTGAAAAATCTCTTTTTAGGGTTAAGCTTTTCTCTTTTGTAGCTAGAATTTTTTTTTAAATTCTAATTTCTCTTTTTGTTTCCTCCGAAATGTTTGCAAAATTTCTTTTCTTTTCTCCTTCTTTTGTGTTGTTCCTCACAACCTCAATTTGTTGGTACCTCTAAGTACATAAATTATCAGCTTCTTTAAGTTGTTTCTTAGCAGCTTTGGCTCTAATATTCGTTTTACATTGTTCCCTCATCAGTTATATGATTCTCTCTGCTGCTCCACCAACAGAGAGTCGTTGTAGATGTTTGACATTTATGCTCTCTTTTACAGCCGTCATTCACGGCTCTGAAAGTTTCCTATATAGAAGATATATCAAATCTATATTATTCAAATCTCCTTGTAAACACGAAAATATCTGCGACAAATAACAGAACAACATGTGTACAAAAAATAATTTAATTTAATCAATGCGAATGCGGGTTACAATCTTTGTGAACTCCTCTGATTCTATCTCCGAATTTAGGTTTAACTCAAGGGTGACAAACACTTGTTCTTGAGAATTACGCGGGTTGATCACGTAACAAGTATTTGGGATTTGTATTTGGATTTGGTGAAGAACTGGCTGTTTATAGAGCTTGATAGTTCTTCAAAGGTTTAGAATTTGGTGAAGAACTGGCTATTTAGGGAGCTTGATAGTTCTTCAAGGGTTTAGTGAAGAACTGGCTATTTGGGGAGCTTGATAGTTCTTCAAGGATTCAGAGGAGACTTCTGAGCTCATGGGAGGGATCTCTCTCTCTCTCTCTCTCTCTCTCTCTCTCTCTCTAGTCCGTTGCTTCTGTTTATGCTCCCTTCCTCTTGGTATGAGAGGAAATATTTATAATGTTAACATGCCTCCACTTAAGGCACGTAATGAAGATTCCGAATCAATAATATTTCCTTAATCGAATCAATGAATCTTGACTGATTGATTTACTTGCTGATTTTAACACAATCAAATCAATCAAATCTTAAGATTTAGATATGCCCAGATCGCTTTGGATTAATGTCCTGTTTTGATCAAGATTATTAGTAAGGGGCGAGCCATCTCACGGATAAGGAAAGTATCTCACGAGGAAACTTAATTTCCAAGCAAGCGGTGATTTCTGATCCCACTTCGCGGATTCCCCCACGCGAGGCCATCTCGCCTCGCCTTCATGTAAATTCACGCGCGCGGAACCATTTCGCTTCGCCTTCAAGTAAATCTACGCGAAGTCCATTTTACCTCACGAAGTCCGTTTCGCCTCGCGAAGTCTAGTTCGCCTCGCGAAGTCCGTTTCGCCTCGCGAAGTCTAGTTTGCCTCGCCAAGTCTATTTCGCCTCGCCGAGTCTTGTTCGCTTCGTGAAGTCTATTTCGCCTCGCTAAGTCTTGTTCGCCTCGCGAAGTCGCATTCGCTTGACCAAGTCTTGCGCGCCTGGCAAAGTCCATTTCGCCTCGCGAAGTTCAGTTCGCCTGGCAAAGTCAATTTCGCCTCGCGAAGTCTACTCTCTAGTTCGCCTGACCGTTGGCAAACCATCACCAATTATTTTTTGGATGTCTGACTTCTTTGTTTTGATAATTAATTTAATTTAATTGATATCTGATCATCAATCGACACTTGATAATTGATTTCAATCGGGATTTAAGTTTATGTTGTCAGCCGACTATTTCCACGTTGCCACGTGTTATTTCCAACGACTTTCCAATTTTGTTGACTCACGAGCCACGTATTTGCTTGGATTATTCAACCATTATTATTATCGTTAAATTTTATATGTCTACACTCCTATGGTGCAGTAATAATCTTGAAACTCATTCAAGTACTCTTCAAAATAAGCCATGTTGCATATCTTGAAAGCATGTATGTTGGTTCTGACTGTTTCTCTAGCTTTATTACCAACAAATGATATATCTCCACAAAATTGCTCATAGAACTATGTAGCAAATGTTGTTGGAGATTTATCATCTTTTATGCTTTCTAGCCATGTTCTACCCCTTTGGGTTTCTTTCCATGCAAGATAAAATTTCTTTGTCACTCCTGTAACAGTAGCTTGATAGATTGTTTGTAGGTCTTATGCCTCAAACTTTCCATAAGTTGTGCAAGTTGCCATAAACATAACATTAACTACGTCATCTATGACTTTCCTCTTATCTAAAGCCTTGCCCAGATCTAACCAGTTACCATGCTGTGATATTAGCATTTTTGATATGTTTGGTTCTGGGACAAATCTTTAAGAGTTCATGTCGTCTCTCTTTCCCGTAGACCTTTTTCTTTTAGGAAGTTTTGTAGCTCTACCAATTTTGATAATGGTAGTCTGTGGATATCTTAAGGAGCTTTTTCCTTCTTCCATTTTGACATCACGGTAATTAAGGAAAAACTTTTCTTTTGACTTTTCTTCTTTTCTCAAGATTAAATTTTTTTTATTTCTTCAATTAGTTACAATAGACGAACTGGATATTTACATTTTTCTACTTCATCATAAAGCTCATAAAGACCTTCTTTCAGGACCCACCCTGGATTTCACCTTGAAACCCGAGGTAAATCCTGCGGGGTCCACTCTTAAGGAAAATTTACCGAAAATTCGGCTAAACCTTCTTTGAAAATGAACAACCCTTACCTGAAAAATCCAACTTGACACTTCTATATCCACACATCCATCCTCAACACCTGGAGTCTTCTTGCTCCCCAAGTTCATCACATCTCCCAATAAATCAATTACTCAACTAAAATAATCCCACAACCAACAATACTCAAAATAAATTCACTAACTGGTTATCAGAGCATATCTAATAACTAAAGAATAACAATGAATAAAGATTAAGTGAAAGCAGCCTCTGGCTATGCCTCGACTCCATGTACGCTCGACCTCATCTAAACTTAGCCTGCACACTAGGCATTTAAAACCAAAGGGCCCAGGGGAAAGTAATTTAAAAACGTTAGAGTGAGTGGACAAAATAATTTAAATAATTTAACAAAAACTCAATTTAAATACTTTCTCACATTTCAGCTTTAAAAACTTAGTTGCACGTAATTTTAAACATCCTTAAAACCTTAAATCCAAATTCACTTAATAAATGGATACACCAGCCCCGCTGGTTAAATAAAATAGAAATCTCAAATGAGGGATAAACCAGCCCCGCTGGTTAATCAGTTATAACTGAGAAAAATAAATAAGGGGAAGAGTTATCACCATGTAAAAGGAGCCTCCCAGGCTCGGGTCGGTGCCTCCCAGGCTATAATAGCGCCTCACGCTAAGCACTCTACTCTCATATGATGAGGACCGCTGGTAAGACTATAATAACGTCTCACACTAAGCGCTCTGCTCACATTAGTCACATATGATGAGGACCGCTATATAATGGCTAGCTAACAACAAATATATATATATATATATATACACACACACCGATCAGTTGCCTCCCAGGCAATAATAGCGTCTCACGCTAAGCGCTCTACTCTCATATTGTCAAGACCCACCCCGAATTTCACCCTGAAACCCGAGGTAAGTCTTGCGGGGACCACCTCCAAGGAAAATTTACCGAAGAACTCGGCAAACCTCCCTTGAAAATGGACAACCCTAACCCGAAAAAATTATAGAACCACCCTCTTAACCAAAATATAAATTCTTCAGCTCAACCCAAATAACCAAATAAGATAATACACAATATTTTTCCAAAAGTATTCAGAGCTACTACAAGAAAGACAACGGAAGCTGATAAACTCCTAGTAGATTAAACAGATAACATACTAGCGAAAAGTAGGGGAAATGTGGGTGACTATGCCTCGTCGCCTCCTTCTAGACCCCACCCGAACGCTGCAGACTGGGCAATTAAAAACGAAGAGCCCAGGGGAAAATATTCAATTACATCAAAGTGAGTGGACAAAAGTAATTTCGACAAAACATTAATATTTCCCCAAGAAAACTTTATAAAATGGTCTCTCAGGCTAGAATTTTATATATATCAGTATGTATTTACACTTGTCTATTCCTTGTATGCTATCTATGAATAAGCTCGAAAAATAGATAGTCATACAAGGCTACGACGCTGACGTCTAACGCTCACGTCACCCCATAATGGCATTTTTCCTCATTATGGGGGAATCGCACGAGTGGGTATATATACGTGTTGATTCCTTGTACGAATTCTATGAATGAATACGAAGAATAGAAAGTCGTACAAGGCTACGACGCTGGCGTCTAACGCTCATGTCACCCCATAATGGAATTGTACCTCATTATGGGGGGAAATCACGTATAGCTAGCTAGCGTTTATTTATATACATACTATTCTCATAAATCTCTATATATGAGTATAATCACCGAAATTCCCAATTTCGGTTAATTTCCAACAAAAGAAATTATTCAACAATAAAACATTTCAAGAACATTATTTAAAATAAAGGTCCACTCACAACTCAGGCCTCCTCACGTCATGTTCCAAAAACATAAATAAATCCTTAAAATAAAACACCGACACTTAAAGAAAATATGCATAATTAAATATGAGATTCGCGCGCTCAACCATTCCTATCGCCCTAAATCTTAACTTCACTGTCAACCATAAAACTCCACAATCTTAACCGACATCCTAAAAACACCTTCCACCTTCCTAACCATAAATAATCACGTGGCCGGATTTTAACTTATTAATCCGCCAAAAATACCAAACTTTAAAAATTCCAAAACCTATCCAAAACTCCTCCAAAAATTCTAAAACTCATTCCAATACACTTCTCATAAAAATCCCCACTAAAAACATTTTTTCAGCGGCGGCGCCGGCGGCGGCCAGCTCCGGCGACCTCCAATGCCTACCAAAATTTGGCAGCACCTTCCTCTCAACCTCCTCTACAACATTCCTAACTATCACAAACTCTAATTCGAAGCCTAACCATGCCAATCGAACGGAAACATAATAAAAAACCCTAGAATTTTAAATACAGATTTCTCCTTACCTAGCTCGAGAGGGAGGGACCTTTGGAGGGGTTGCTGCACGGGAGGAGGGTTTCCTTTTGAGAAAATGATCGCTAGCTATGGTGGCCGGAGGAGAGAGTTCCGGCGACGGGAACTTCCGGGCAGTCGGAACTTCCAAGCTCGGCTGCAGCTTCTCGGTGGCGCTAGGGGCTCGGTAACCTACCCAGGAAGGAAGAGGAGAGGATGGTGGTTCAAACGGGACCGGTGCAACCTTCTGGGGCGGCTGGACGGTGGCGAACGGGTTGCCGGAAATCCGGCAATGAGAGAGAGAGGCTCAGGAAGGAGAGAGCGCGAGCAGGAGAGAGAGAGAGAGAGAGAGAGAAATGGGCTTGGCCCAAACTGGTTCCAACCCACCAATAAAAACCCACTCCAAAATTAATACCCCAATAAAAATTACTTTTTACTAGCTAAAATTTATCATTTTTACCGTCGTCACATTTTCCTCCTACGAATAATTCTTTCAAAATATTTGTCCTTCAACACACCTCTAGGGACCTTAGGGCTATAAACTCAATGACGAAGACGGTAAAATTCTTATTAACACCATGCTAGTAAATAAGGTAAAATTTAAGGGTCGGGGCGTGACACATATGATGAGGACCGCTGGTAAGACTATAATAGCGTCACACGCTAAGCGCTCTACTCTCATATGATGAGGACCGCTGGTAAGACTATAATAGTGTCTCACGCTAAGCTCTCTACTCACATATGATGATGACCTCTAAATAATGGCTAGCTAGCAATAATCGATATAATCGATCCTATATTATGGTGACTAAAAACATACGAAAACACTTAAATCCACTGATCTTCCCCAAGATCATACGAATGGTACGGTTCCCAACCGTACTTGAAAATCATCATAAGAAATTGTATTGAAACTCAATGACGTGTCTCACATGTCAAAATATTCTCAAACTTATAAATATAAGCGAGATTTCGATATCAAATATAAACCATAAATAATAATATCTCCACTCGAAAATACTCGCTAAAATATTCTCCAAGTCAAAACCATTAAATTATGATGGAGGACTACCGAATATCACATTTTTGGTAATCATTTAAAAATCCCAAAACCATCAAAATTAAACCGATATTATTTAAATCCATTGAACTCAGTACAGTTCCCAATTGTACCTGAAAATATTGTGTAATATAATAAATCACTTGATATGTCTCACATGTCAAATAAATTGCACAAGAGAGTTCCTGAAAAATAAATGGAACTCATTACTCCAAGAAAATATTAAATTTCTGAAAATTAAATAAACTCTAGTGCATGCATGACATTCAAATCAAAGGTCCACTCACAGTATACGGCTATGCCTGTCGTCGATCTGAGGTCTCCCAACACGATCATCCTCACGTCCTGAACAATAAATAATTATTAAGTCTCCAAACTAGGATAATTCTTTAATAA
Source organism: Fragaria x ananassa (assembly GCA_034370585.1). NCBI lineage: Eukaryota > Viridiplantae > Streptophyta > Magnoliopsida > Rosales > Rosaceae > Fragaria > Fragaria x ananassa. The sequence continues at coordinate 26,849,328 of CP139757.1, read as the reverse complement.
AATTTCTGAAATAAAATGAAGCCTATAATTTCATCTCTCTTGCCCAACTTCTCCACTTTTAATCTAACAAGGCTCACAATTTTTGTAATTACCGTAATCCATAATTTAACCTTTTTAGAATTTAAAACTTGTTAAACTAATTGCCGAAATTTCAATCTAATAACCGCCACAATTCTTAACTATAGAAAAAATCTCAAACCTTATCAAAACTCCTCCAAAAATTTCAAACTACACTTCACTAAACTCCTCTCTAGAAAACAAACCCAGAAATATGAAAAACTGCCCCTAAGGGGCAGCACCGCCGCCTGCTCCGCCGGCAACCGTGCTCTGGAAGCCTTACTCCGGCGACCTCCAATGGTTCTCAAATTTTAGCATAACACTTCTCTCAACCCGCACAACAACTTCCTTAACTAGCACAAAGTCCAATTCTAAGCTTAACTAGGCTAATCGAATTAAAATCCAAATGAAGCCCTAGATCTTTGAATTATACATTTCACCCTAACAAGATCGAATTTAGCCAATTCCTTTTGAGGGATTACTCACTTTGATGAGGGCTACAAAATGAGCCAAAAATCCTAACCTATGGTGGCCGGAGGAGAGAACTCCAGCAAAGAGGAAATCGGCGTTTCCAGGAGGTTTTCTCCTCTTCGGCGGCACTACCGGCTCGGACATTAGGCCGGGGAGAGAGAGGAGGTGGCGGGGGTCCAAACGGGACCGGTCTGGAGGTCGGTGGTGACCGGACGGCGGCGGGCGATGGTGGTGAACCCAGCGGGTTGGGGAAACTTCGAGAGAAGGAGAGAGAGAAGAAAGAGGGAGAGAGAGAGAAAGAGAAAAGAGGGGGGTTAGGCTGCTTCCCACCCGATCCACTTAAAACCCCTCCAAAAAAAGCCCATTAAATTTTTACCCCTTTTCACCAACTCAAAATTTACCCTTTTAGTTGATAACTTTTTCATGCTAACTTCAATTTTAACGTATAGCATGTCTACAAATTCGTATTAATGTCCTCTACAACTTTCATGAAGAAAGTTTTCCCATAATAATTTTCCTACAAAAAGTCAACCCTAAGGTCCTTAAGGGTAAACGGTTACTCATCACGGTAAAAGACTAAAGTAATACCAAAGGTAAATAACTGTAAAATAATTTAAGAACTGGGGTGTGACACCTTCAAACTTTAGCATGTTTACTTTCCTATGAAGTTCTTCTTCTAAATCTTCTTCCACTACTAGAATAGATTCTTCATTTATTACAATTCTGGTACTTCTAGAAGTACTTCCTTCTTTAGAACTATTGCATCTCCTAAGTAATCTGGAGTTGTCACTCCTTCGAACTTGAGATTGATGTCTCCTATTCTCCTATTTTCATAGATAGCTGCCCTCGCACTTTTTAGCTTTTTTTTAGGGCCAAATAATTTCCACTCTAGTGGAAATGTTACCTTACCTCATCCCAAGCAACCTTATGGATCTGTTCTGAATGGTTTCTTGAATTTGTGAGGAATTCAGTAGTAAGGTCAGGGATATTTGATAATTTGGTCCTTGGCTCTACTGTTGTACTTATTAGTTTATAGTAAATCCTATAAACTATAGCAAGCTCTTGCATGCCTTCTTTCATGGATGTGTCATATGTTTTGACTCTCAGTCTCAAACAGTGAGCTGCATCATCCAAGCTTGTTGAAAAGTTTGGGAAGCAGTTGAAGTACGCAACTTGATTACATAGAGATGCTTGAAGAGTTCCTAGCAAACTTTTCTGAAAATCTGTCAGCCTATTGTCTTGTAAAACACATAGAACTAATCAATTTAATCTTTCTCTGGCCAATAGCTTTATGTCTACTTGGACTGCTATAATGTGCATAAATTTATAATTTCTTTTTCGGGCTTTAGCTACCTCTTCAAGTGTTACTAAGAGGAGATATGTTTCTCTTGTTGTTGCTGGAGTGGTAAACTCTAGAATTTTGAATTGATGGCTATCCAACAAATCAAAATTTCCTCTTTTATATATTTGGTTGAATTCGAATTTCGAAATTGCTGAATTCCTGACATTACTTTCTATCTCATTATATTCGAATTCTTTGGAGTTTAGCAGTTGTACTCATTTCTTCTTTCCAAAGATGCTCATCATCTTTATGTCTCTTATATCCTTTAAGCTTTGGAGGTTTTGAAGATCCAAAAACTCTTGGACTCAATGTTGGTTTGAAAAGGAAATTAAGTTCCTGATGAAGAATTTCCTTGAGGAACTTCTACGGTGTGTTTGGATGCGGATGAATTTCTGGGAATTTAATCAAAAATAAGGAATTCTCAATTTTTTAGGATTGTTTCCCCCGTTTGGATTCTTATCCCGTGAAATTAGCAATTTTCACGGGAAAATAATCGTGGAATTTGGAAACCTAAATTCCCGACTTGAATTCCTCACAAAATATGTGTCATTTGTCAATTCCCTTGACTGAGGTTAGTCTAAATATAAATTCTTGTCATTTTAAAACCCTACGTCATGAAATCCAAACAACAGAATTCTTAATTAATGAAATTTAAATTCATAGAATAGTAATTCCCATGATTTTGAAATTTCTATCGAAATTGAAATTACTTTATCCAAACACAACACTAAAGTTTTGAATCCATGAGTTTTTGTGGTATTTATCTTACATTGGCTCTCATTTTTTAGCCTTTTATGTTCTCTAGCTATTTTTTGAACATATTCTAAGATTTTTACTAGCTGCTGATTAAAATCTTATATCTTACTATTGACATTTGCCAATAGTTCTTCTTTTTCATCTGGAAGAGATTGAATATAGTCTATTTTTCTTTCTTGTTTAGTCAACTGATAGACTATATTTGGAATTCTCTCTAGATATTCTATATGTCTAAATAATTCTGCTAGAGATTCCTAATGCCTCGCATCACTTGTTGTACTAGAAATTCAAGTTTTTATAGTATTTGTTCAATTTGTGTTCCCATCTTGGGATTTCTTTTGAGCACCAGCCAAAGGCTAGGCTCTGATACCAGTAAATCTATCTGAGTATTCCACTCGAGGTAATCTGCTCGAGATAGTATATCCACTTGAGGTAATCTGCTCGAGGTATTATATTCAAGATAAATAATTAGCTCGAGGCAATCTACCTGAGAAAAAGGAAACTGATAAAGTGAAATCTCCTCGAGATTGATCACTAATTTATCTTATGCTTAGAAAATCAAGAGGTTCTTGATACACTTCAAGGGTTTCTTTGATAATCCTAAGAGAAAATTTCAAGAACAGTACACCAAATATAACTCACTTCTAAAATTCGTACATCATTTTTCGAAAGAATTAAAACGATACATGAAGTTCTGGTCTAGACTCAAAATGAGTACATATTGTTACCTAATCTGTTATTTGGCATGTTTTTTGTTAAACTCCAAACGGTGAATTCGTCTTTTCAAAGGTTCTTGAAGTAACAAAAAGAAAAAGAAAAATCTTGCTCATTCTCTCATGTTTTTTCTTCTTCTTCTGCTTTCTTCTTTCTCTGAAACCCATAAAAGCTAAAACAGTTTGGCAAATTCATACGAACACAAAAAAACAGAAGCAAGACTAGACCCCCAAAACCCCAACACATTTCTTTTCTTTTGATTTGGGGTTGATGGATGGAGGGAGGACAAAGGAGTTTAAGGATTTGGGGTTTGAGTCTTTGAGAATGTTCTTGAAAAGGAGGGAAGGAGAGAGAGAGAAGGAGATTTAGAGAGAGACAGAGAGATGGGTATCAACGAAGAACTCAGAACCTGCAGTGCTAATCATATGCTCGCGGCAAGTTTATGGGTGTTTAAGAATTGAGATGGGTGTGAAGATGTTACGAGTCATTTAGTTAGCACACACCCTTAACTTTACTAAGGACACCCTCATCTGTTATGGACCACTGCCAGCTGTATTTGCTCTCTATTTTCCTTTAAGTACTGTAACCATTGCCTTTGAGAGGCCATCAATGAAAATCTGAGTTTATTTCCTTTGTTCTTTATTTCAATTTGTTTTCCTTTTCTCTTAGTTAGGGATAAAACCCTAACAATTGGTATCAGAGCCATGAATCTGGGAGCTGGGCAACCGGCATCTTTGTCTTACGATGTTGAACTGCCGTCGTGGTATTCAAACCAGTACCCATACCACTCAGTGCAGTTCTCGTCGCCTCCGCAACAGTGGGATCTACCATTTTTGTCGCCGGACTATCACCCGCCACCGCCGAGCTATCACCCACCTCCACCACCGAGCTATCACCTACCACCACCGCCTAACCCTTGCCCACCACAGCAGCACAACTATTATGCACCACCACTGCAGCATTTCACACAACCACAATCTTACCCACCACCGCAGCACAACCATTATGCAACCCTAATTAATGGGCACTTGCTTCCTCTCCAATTCCCTTGTGCTTCTCAAACTCAGGCACAATACTACCCTTCCCCTCACTCGCCACCCACTCATCCTGTTGCTCCACAACCACTCACCACCACTCCTCAAATCCCTTCTTACTACACACCTCATTCTAACCTCCGGATTCATCCTCCAATTTCCCTACACAGTTCACATGAACCTTTGGTGGTTCACTCTCATCTGTGGAGGGCTCGTTGCAAGCAAGTCGCTCTCAAGTCGACTGCGACCATTGGAGGAGTGAAGAAGCCCAGCCGATTTAGGCCAGGAACTATCCTGCCTCGCGAGACCGCTAACTCCCAGAAGCGCAATCAGCTCTTGATGCGCAAGCCCAAATTTCAGCGCCTACTCGGTGCAATCACACAAGATGTGAAGACCGGTCTGAGACTCCATAGCTCATATGTGGAACAACCAGAGACTATGGTCAAGCTCAAGGGGAGTGGGACACTACTATCACCGCCAAGCCAAGTTGATAATCCATTGAAGTTGGGCTCTCTGCCGCCAATGACAACACCCGAGCTTGTTAAAGCTACCACTGCAGTGCACACATCTGTTGTTACACCATCACCCACTGTGGCATCTGTTAAGGGTAGTGTTCTGAGAACCTCTCCTAGACCAAATTTAAATTTGAATCATACTGATGTGAATTTGGGTTTTGTTAGTGAGGTTGGTATTGAATATAATGGTGTTACAACATCTGCTATTTCAAGTGGTAGTGATCTTTCTGATGAGATTTTGGGTTTGAATGATGATATCTCTACTGTTATGCTATCTCAAAGTAGTAGTGAGGATAATCTGGCTGTTGATATGTCTGACAAATTGAGTGTTGAGAGAAATAACATCAATGTTAGTATGGGAAATAGAGAATCTGCGATTATAAGTACTGATGGGCTTGTTGTTAAAGTCATATCGAGTAGAAGACTTCGGGATGGTAGAGAGATTAATGAGCTTGGGAGTGTCACATCTCGGGAAAATACTATTGTTTCTTCATGTAGTGCACTGGTTCATAGTTCAAAAGGTATAGAGGGGGTAAGAAATGCTTCTGCTCCTCTATTTGGGTCCTTAGTATGTGCTCATTTATCTACTGAAAGGAATTCGAGTACTATCATTCCAAACTTTGGAATTTTGTTGCAAGACAGTGGTGGTACTCATAAGCTTGTGGGAGTTAGAGCTAAGCAAGATGATCAGAAGATGAGTCTGTGTGGGAAAAGTGCTCTCCACTTGTTTGATGAGTTTTCGAAATCAGATGGGTTATGTATTGCAGGAAAAAAGATTGTTGCCCATATATATGAGCATTCTGGAAAAAGGTGGGGGATTTGCTACTCATTGTATAATTGTTGATGTTCTTGACATGTCAACTGACCTTTTACCTTTTCCTACTTCTGTTCCTATGGAAATTTATGGAGAAGAGAGAAGTGTAGTCAAGACAGATTGTGGAGACTCGTCCAAAATGAATAGTTTGGGGCAGGGAACTAAACCATCATCTAATTCTTCAAATGCTAAACTATTGCCTCCCGATTGGTTGAGCAATGTTGTAAGCATTCTGGAAACTATACTTCAGAATGGGGACACTAGTTGGGTATTTGGAGAAAGAAAGGGGTTAGAAGCTGTCATGCAGTCGTTTATCTTGCCTTCAATGCCTCTTTATGTTTCAGTTGGTCAGAGTATATCTGTTGTGAGCTCTCTTGTTGATATGTATGCACACTGTGGAACTTTGATGAATGCATACATGTATAATTCTGCCGGAAACAAAAGTCTCAGTTTTTGGACTATTATGATCAATTTGTTTGGGATGCATGGTCAAAATTTATTCAAGAGGCTGCTTCTTGACCAAAAGAGTGTCCCTGATTATCTAACCTCTTTGGTTCAAGTCTTTGACATCAATGGTCAAATGGAAACTGATAAGGGGCTGGCGAACAATTCAGAGGAGATATGTTTGCTTATTGCAATTTTAATTATTCAATTGCATTTAAATGAAGGTATTGAGATATGCAAGGAATCAGATGTGATAATAGGAAGTGCACTTGAGTTTGAGAAATTGTGGAAAACAGGAACTGGTTCCAGTGTTTGCAGTTTTGCAGACCAAAAGAGTTTGGCCTCTTCACTGCAGAGACATCTTTCTGATAACCTCTCACAGCTTGTTGAAAAGACATCGAGCAACTTGGAGATAGTTTCACTAATTCAGCAATGTCTATCAAGGAGGTTCTTAAGTGGTGAAGTTGCTGACTTTATCAAGAGCAATCCAGAGTTATCTTTTATGAGGTACTCTGCTGATTCACTTCATTCAAGAGATTATGACCTCTTCTACATGAGAAATATTAAAGCTCCAAAACAGATTATGGAAGCATTATCATCATCAGCAAATGGTAAAGCTGTGAAGGAGTATACAAATATTAGAATACGTGATGTTGCACTAGACACCCAGAGTCTGGCACTTGGATTTGAGTTGTTGTTTGCAGGTTTGAGTTTCATAAAAGTAGCGCGCATGGAAATGTTTGGCAATGTTCTGAACCAAGGGGTGAATTATAAGGATATAATTGTTTCAGAAGCTAGGAATCAAGGCCACAAGCTACATGACCAGGTGTTTGAATTTTCCTTCCAGCTCAACCATGCTAATGCTTGTGCAATATCAAGTAATTATGGTAATGGGGAGATAAGAAGGCTTGTGCAAGGGACTAATGAAACATGTTCTGCACATGCACATGCACATGTGATCATTCGAATGGGAAAGGCAGATTTTTCATTAGAAGAAATTGAACAGCTTTTGTTTCTGAATGTCAATTTCCAGTTCATTGAGGCTACTTGGGCATCAAAGCTAGATGGTGACTCTCTTGTTATAATGGGTGGGGATCTGTACAGACCTGTTACTATTGATCAGCTTGCTATTCTGAGGATTCAGGTATTAATGATGACTTTTGAGGACAAGCCAACAAATGGTTGTTTGAATTCCAAACGGCACTTCTCGTATACAGTTTTGCAGCTATTGGTATGGAGATTTACCTTCCTATGCAGATGTCTTGGTATGGAGCTGTTGATGCTACTCTTGCAATGTCTCTTGAATTTGAACTTGAGGAGAAGTTTCTGTTGGACTATGATTCTGTAAGTGAAACTTGAGGACAAGTTTCTGTTGAAGGGGGAAGAAATGTTACGAGTCATTTAGTTAGCACGCACCCTTAACTTTACTAATGACACCCTCATCTGTTATGGACCACTGCCAGCTGTATTTGCTCTCTATTTTCCTTTAAGTACTGTAACCATTGCCTTTGAGAGGCCATCAATGAAAATCTGAGTTTATTTCCTTTGTTCTTTATTTCAATTTGTTTTCCTTTTCTCTCAGTTAGGGATAAAACCCTAACAGAAGATTAAGGAAGAAGGAGAAGCACCTTTATTATATTATGGATGTTTAAGAATTGAGGTGGGTGTGGTTAGAGTTTTCTGGGTGGGTATGACCTTAGAGAGTGATCTGGGTCTGAGATGAAAGAGAATCATTGGAGGATTTAGAGCGTAATTGGATATTTCCAGCTTGTTCTTCAATGGTTGGAATTCAATGTCACCGTCGTTATCATGCACAATTGAATCTTGCAGGTCTCTCTTCTCTCTAAATTCTTCAGTTTTGCTTTGAGAATTACGAGCTTCCAAATTCAAAATTCAGACGTGGCTTTGTAGGGAGATTGAGCTGCATTAGATTCTGGGATTTAGGGAGAGGGTGGAGGAGAGATAGAGAGTGTTGAAAACCTATAATACCCCTTTGAAAAATTAATAATTGCATTGGGTTAATGGTGTTATCGACGTTATGTACTAAAACCGTGTCCAATTTTGAAGTTCATGTACCGTTTTGATTCTTTTGAAAGATGATGTACGAATTTTAGGAGTAAGTTATAATTCATGTATTGTTCTTAAAATTTTCCCTAATCCTAATGTTCTTTAGAACTCTATAGATTTTTATCTAAACCAAATAGATATTATCTCAATAATTATGATCTTCTCTATCAAAGTGTTGATCTAAAATCTTTTAGGATTGTCAATTGGTTATGTTCTTCTATCAATTCTTCTCTAGTCTCTTTGCATATAGAAAGCAATTATGTTCTACTAAAAAACGAAATTATGATAATGTGAAATTAATTATTTACCTTCGAGTTTAGAGGATAAATCAGAGCTGTAAAATGTAAAAATAAACAAATTCATGAATACAGGCCCACTACATTCCGTCAAAATTTCAATTACAAAGATAAAAAGTAAGAAGAGAAGTTAAAAACTAATTAAAGAAGATGGTGGAACCTGTGAACTTGCTTGTCCGGTTACAACCTTTTGGAAAAGGTAGAGGATGAGTGGTCTACACAGTTTGATATCAATAAACAATCAAGGGTGACCCTAGTGTTTTCGACTGACAAATGAAAGGTTGACAACTGTTTCTGTGAAATTAGAAAAATGCGGACGTCCAAGAACTATATATATACTTCTGGAAGGGGAACTATATACTCCAGAACTATATATATATATAAACACACGATTCTTTCACTAAGGAATCTTTTTTTTTTGACATATATGAGATATGGGGGATTACACCAACTCTTCGATCACAAAATCACATCTTCTGTCACGCTCCGACTCTTAAATTTTACTTTATTTACTAGCATGGTGTTAATAAGAGTTTTACCATCTTCGTCATTGAGTTTATAGTTTAATTGGTCTCCAGAGAGGTATTGGGGGACGATTATTTCGAAGGAATTATTCGTAGAAGGAAAATGTGACGATGGAAAAAATGGTAAATTTTAGCTAGTAAAAGGTAATTTTTATTGAGGTATTATTTTGGAGTGTTAAATTTTGGAGTGGGTTTATATTTGGTGGTGTTGGAACCAGTTGGGCCAAGCCCAAATTCTTTCTCCTCTCTCTTTTCTCTCCCCTCCCTCCCGATTCTCTCTCCCTCTCCCTTTACCCGGAAAATTCTCCCGAGCCCGATCGCCGCCGTCTGGCCACCATAGGTTGCCGCACCAGTCCAAAACGGTCGGCCATCTCCTCCTCACCCTTCCTGGAGCGGTGGCAGCCTCCCTAGCGCCACCGTGAAGGAGAAATCAAGTCTGGAAGTCCCAACTGCCCAAAGCTCTCCGTCGCCGGAACTCTCTCCTCCAGCCGCCATAGCTAGCGATCCTTGGCTCGTTGGAAAGCTCTCCTCCCGTGTTTCAATCCACCAGGAGGTTTCTTTTCGATTCAACTTGGGTAAGGAGAAATCGGTGTTTGAAATTCTAGGGCTTTATTTTATGTTTTCGTTCAATTGGCATAATTAAGCTTGGAATGGAGGTTTGTGCTAGCTAGTTAGGAAAGTTGTAGAGGAGGTTGAGAGGAAGGTTCTGTCAAATTTTTGTAGGCAAAGGAGGTCGCCGGAGTCGGCCGCCGCTGTTAAGAGGATTTTTATGGTTTTAGATGTGTTTTCTTGAGGGGAGTTTAATGAAGTGTAATTTGGAATTTTTGGAGGAGTTTTAGATAGGTTTCGGATTTTATCTAGGATTTGTGATTTTTGCTAGTTAATGAGTTAAAAGGTGGTCGTGGGTTAAATATTGTTAGGACTGTGGAGGGTGATTTTAAGGATGTCAATAATTATGGTGAAGTATGGTTTTAAGCTAATTTAAGATTAAGGACGTTAGGCTTAGTCGAGCGTGTGAAGCTCACTTTTATTTCTGCTTATGTTTATAAGCGTCGGTATTTAGTGGAGGATTTAAAATTATATTTTTGTAACAGGACGTGAGGAGGCTCGAGCGAAGGAGGCCTCTGACCGACATCAGACTTAGGCCTAATTTGTGAGTGGACTTTTGTTTTAAATAATATGCATGCAATTGTGTTTCTGCAAGATCCTGCAGGCTCTGTAGAAACAATTGCACGTGATCCGATCTTGAGGATCTTCTTCTTGTCTGCAAAAAGGAGACCGACTGGGACTTTCCGGTCTTTCTCTCTCCGATGATAAAGTCAGTATTGGTAGGTGAGTATTAAATGCTAGGAGATGTTTCTTCTGACCTTTTTGGTTGACTTCAACTGTATTTATAGCCCCGCGTTGACTTATACCTTGCATGTTCTTCAATGTGGGACAAGTATTCTGTATATGTTTAGTTTCTGTGGAGGCTTCCCCTCTCGGCCCAAACTGCTTTAGCACTCAGGTTGAGGCTTGTTCGAGCTGCCTCATGCTGGGCTTTAGCACCCAGGGAGGTATTTATCGACTACCGACTACAAGTCCCCCCAAGTTCCCGTTCAAGATATGTCTTGAGTGGGGACTTGAAGAAATGGTCCGTGATGCGGAAATATCAACGGGTACCCGATCCTAGTCCCCCCAAGTTCGTGCTCAGGACACGTCTGAACGGGTTGTGGTTACGATGGAAGGTAGCGAGTCTTTCCATGTTTTAGTTGTTGATGCTCGAGCGCGAGGTATTATCCCCGCGTGGGTTATCAGGCCACTATTCTCCGTGTGAAGGGAATGATATTGGCATGCCCAACTCCCACTCTTCGGGAGCTGTACAAGGGACTTACAGTTATCATGGCTCTAGTTGTTTAGCCCATGCTTCCCGTTGGTTCTTGCTCGGGTATAAGAATCTCACGAAACAGTTGTTGCATTCTTTCTCCCGTTAGTTATTGTCCGGGAATCAAAATTTTCCTTAGCAGTTGTTGTCTGCTTCCTCCCGATAGTAATTATCCGGGAGTCAAAATTTTCCCTAGCAGTTGTTGCCTGCTTCCTCCCGGTAGTTATTATACGGGAGTCAAAATTTTCCCTAGCAGTTGTTGCCTGCTTCCACCCGATAGATATTATACGGGAGTCAAAATTTTCCCTAGCAGTTGTTGCCTGCTTCCTCCCGGTAGTTATTATACGGGAGTTTTTTTTTTTTAGCAGTTGCATTCCTCCCGATAACGTGCGCGAGTTTGGGATCTTGCTCACGGTGGAATATCCGGGACAAGCCTTCTCTGCACGCTACGACATCCCTGATGGCTTGACCGATTAGTCCGGGAAATTTCCCGGGAGCTCGATGACTGCCAGCGAGTTTTATACACGAGTGTCATTGGGTTGGTAACTTGGGTAGGTGGGGGTGTCAGGGTATTAATTGCATATCCGCCAGGTGGCGCTGTAGGGGGGAAGGGACGTGCATTTAATGCAAGTCATTTCACGCGTCACTTCTTCGAGAAGCTACCGGTTAGTGAGGCACGTGTAACGATCCTATGGTGGGTCACGACGGATACGATTTCCTCGTTTGCGGTGAATAGGCTTTGGGGGGGATCGAGGCGTTATTTCCCCCGCTTCGTATATATGTTCCGTCTACCTTCAGAAAAAAAATCCTGCCCTCTGGTTTCATTCTTCTTCCATTCTGTCTGCTTTCGTTTCTCTGTTTTCGTATTCCTTCCATTGAAACGTAGAAGGAGCTTAGAAGAAAGGCGTGTTCTTGCGTAAGGGGGAGTACTGCTTCTCTGCTACAGCCGGTCCGATTGCGAGGTGTCATCCGTTTGCTGCTCCGGCGTGTCTCCAGCCTTCACTTTCTGGTTAGTTTCTCTTCTCCAGCGCTCAGTTATGTTTCTGAGCGTATTAGGTGAGGCTTGTAGATCGGTGGATTTATCTGGGTTTTTGTTTTGGGTTTCTGGGTTTGTTGGGAATTTTCGCTATGTTTAGATGGGTGGTGTCAAAACGTCCCGGCGGCGGCAAGCGATGTAGTATCTGATAGTTCGTAGGGTTTTTTATAGGGTTAAAATTGAGTTTAGGGCTTCCGATGCTAGTGCCTTTGGCTCATCACGGCGGGCTCCCGCTGATGATGACGAAAGGATGGAGTAATATTTGCACCGGGAGGCAAACAGAGATGCCGCGCGGGCAAAATCTAACTTTGGATCCTCCAGTTCGAGTCCCGAACAACAAGTGCTCGAAGCGATCCAGATCACACGCACCCTTCACCGCTTGGAGGACGGTAGGGTGTGTGGCGAACCTGTCTGCAGCTTCATGCCCGAGGAGATAGAGCAATTTAAGGAAGAGTGGAATATTCCCTCCAGTATCCCGATGTGTGGCTTGTACCCCGGGGAACTAGCGTGCGCTTCAAGAGACAACTACGTAGCGGTGCACGATAACATGTTCAGGAATGGGTTCTCTGTACCGCTACCTCAATATGTAAAATACATATTGAGTATACTGCAGATTGCTCCGGGACAGGTCCCACCAAATCAATGGTGACAACTTCTGGGACTTGGATGCTTGTACTGCCTATCGAACATGGGGTGGCCAACAACCAATGAGTTCCGCGCGCTCTACAGACTGTCATACTCGAAGAAGGCGGGAAGCTCCGAGTGTGTAGGATTCACCGCGCGGGACTATGAGTCTGTGATCACCGATCTTCCGTCTTCAATAAACAAGGAATGGAGGACGAAGGTAGTCCTAGTGGGGGGCCAGTGGCAAAGAAAAGCGAGACGGCACACGGTCCCCAACTACTTTCGGGCTATCGGGGATCAGAACTACACCCTGACAGCGACCGAGCGGGAGCGTATCGCGCGCATATATGCTGCCTGGCCCCACGACGAGGACCGCAGCTCATATCATTTGATGCAGTGGGCAGTTCTCGCGCACTGCGAGATGGGTAAAGTACCCGGTGGGTTCATCTTTTCTTACGCTCGACATTTGAAGTCCTTGTTATGCTTAGCTGAAATAAATATAATGTCTTCGGTTTCGCAGGAAAAATTCCTATGCGAGTTCCTCGCCCTAATCACCCTCTCGACATGGAGAAGGATCAGGATCTCTTGAAGAAGTTGCTGACCAAAGGGGATTTGGCTTCTCGCACCGAGGTCGACGTGGAGACGAACACGGTACGGGTTTTGGACAAACAGAAGGTACTTGAAGTTCCTGATGAGGTGTACTGGTCGGCGGTGACTCCGCCTGTGCCTCCTCCCTCTGTCTCGCGGGCCAACTTGGGTGAAAAGAAAAGGCACCACCACCATTCGAAAAAAGACCCAAAGTGTTGATACCCATGTGACATATACTGGCGTGGACGTGTCCGGGAGTCCTGCACCGAAATCGAAGAAACATAAGTCGGTACCCGGAGGATCTGTTTCGACTCCATCGTTGTCTATATTGGCCCCTGTGGTTCCTAGGATTTCGAAGACACCGATCCGGCAGATTCTCGATGAGTACGGTTGTGCGGATGAGAAGTTCGTCCGTGCAATGATCAGCAACCTGAAGGGGATCGAGCTCGACCGGATGAGATTCAAAGAAGGTACCCCTTCCGAGTCCGGCAAGATTGCCCGGGAGCATCTGATGAAGGTTAGTGCGCGTGACTTTTTTGTGTTTTTTTTTGGCTCGGGGACTTACTTCAACTGTTGTTTGTAGTCTCTCTTCGCGATGTACTCCATAGATACCAGCGAGGACATTGCTGAACTGAAAGAGTAGGTGGCCAAGCTCAACGGTCATGTGAGCTTCATCCAGACTGAGAAGGGGTCCCTGGAAAGGGAGAAAAATGCCTTGGCCGAGAAGCTGGCCATGCTTCAGCTTCACGTTCGGGAGGTGGAGAGCAAAGCTGATAGGGTCCCCTCTCGAAGCCGAGGTGGAGTCCTTGAGGGTGGAGCTTGAAAAGTATCGCCCGCTTGAGGGTAAGCTTCGTGAGAAGGAAGCCGAGATCGCAGAGCTAGGGAGCCTTGTTTCAACGCGCTATAATCACGCCGTTGTAGATTTCAAGGAATCCGAAGAGTTCAAGGGTCTTCTCTAGTCTGCCCGGGATGAGGCCAACACCGAGAAGTTCACGGAGTGGAGCGTGCATGGGTACCTTGACAAGCCCCGGATGCTCGCAGATCTCCTTGCTGCCCAGGAGAAGGCCAAAGCTCTGGACCTCCAGGCAATCCCCCCGGATGGGTCATCCCGGGATCAATCCCGAGAGTGCCGGTGCTGACACTAATGCGTTCGAGAGTGAGGACGAAGAAGATACTGTTGACTCGGTCGGGGATGACCTAGATTAGGGCTCTGAACCAAGTGCAACCGAATTGTAATTTTTGAACCTTTTTTTTTATATGGCTTTGTGCCTTCACGGGGGAGCATAGACTTCAACCCGGTGATCCGGTTGTCATAATTTATTTAAGTGCCCATGTTGAATTTCCCATTTTAGTGCCTTTAGTCCTGTGTTTTGCCTCTTTGTTTTGTTTTGCCCCTTTGAACCTGATGTGTGTAATCGACAGTTTCACTCCAGTGTTACGAATTTAGCTTCTTCATTTCTGTAATAGTTGTTATCAAAGGCATTCTCCCGGGTTGACCCAGTCAAACCCGGTGGGCTTAGTTTCACTCCAGTGTTACGAATTTAGCTTCTTCATTTCTGTAATAGTTGTTACCAAAATAAATGAAGGCATCCTCCCGGGTTGACCCAGTCAAACCCGGTGGGCATAATTTACAATTTCCCGATTCTTTTAAACAGGGTAGAACCTAAGGTGCTCGGTGTTCCACGGGTGCCCGGTGACTATGTCGTCCCTGTCCCTTAGGAAAAACGTGGCTGGGCCGACTTCCTCCACTATCTCCTAAGGGCCTTCCCATGTTGGATCAAGGGCCATTGGTTGGGTCATCACCCGCTTCATCACCCAATCTCCGAGACCCAAGGTTCGCGCCTTGACCTTGCAGTCATAGTGCCGGGCGACGCGCTGCTTGTAAACTTGGTTGTGTAGGTCAGCCCTGTCTCTTCTCTCCTTGATGAGATCCATGTTTAACTGTAGCCACTCTGCGTTGGTTTGCTCATCGTATCCCTCGACTCTTCCGGTTGGTACCGTCACCTCGATAGGAATGACAGCCTCTGTGCCGAAAGCAAGGCTGAATGGCGTCTCTCTCGTTGACTCCGTTGCAGTGGTTCGGATGGCCCATAGGGCTTCCGGGAGCATTTCCGCCCACAATCCTTTGGCGTCGTCCAACTTCTTCTTTAGCAGTTTCTTTACGATCTTGTTGACTACCTCCACTTGCCCGTTGGTCTTTGGGTGAGCTACCGATGCGAACACCATCCTGGTTCCCATGTCCTTGGTGAATTCGATGAGCTTCGGGTTGTTGAACTGCGTACCATTGTCGGTTATGATAGTCTCCGGGACACCGAACCTGCAGTAGATATTTTTCATGAGGAAACTCATTACACTCTCGGTGGTTATTCGTCTAAGCGGCTCTGCTTCGACCCATTTGGTGTAGTAATCCACCGCTACAATGATAAACTTGTATTGTCCGGGAGTAGTTGGAAGTTTCCTGATCAAATCTAGACCCCACTGAGGGCCATGGAGACAGCAGGATCGACAGTGCAATGGACGGGGAATGGACCTTGTTAGCGTGTTGGTGGCATTTATGGCATCTCACTGACACTTGATCTGCCATCCTCCCCATATTGGGCCAAAAATACCCTGTTCTTAGAGCCTTGAAGGACAGGGATCTCGATCCGGAGTGGTTACCGCAAACGCCCTCATGGATGTCCCGTAGGATCGTCTCACCCTCTTGCACTGACACGCATTTCAAGCTGGGCAAGCTGTAGCCCCTGCGGTACAGTTTACAGTCGACCAGCGTGTATCTGGCGCATCTTGATTGCAGCTTCCTCGCCTGCCGCCTGTTCTCCGGGCGAATGCCTTCTTTGATGAACTCGATGATTGGGTCCATCCATGTTGGTTCCTTGGGACCGGTAGTGATGGCGAATATTTCCGAGATCGTCTTGTCGATACTCGGCCGGTCCAGGATTTCGACCTTAACCTTCTTGCGCCCTTTTTGGCGGGTACCGGTGGTAAGACGTGCCAAAGCATCGGCATGGCTATTTTCTTTCCTAGGGATATGAGCCACAATTGCTGACTTGAATCCGCACAAGAGGGCCTTCGCGAGCGTCCGGTAAGAGTTCAGGTGGGGTTCTTTAACTTCAAATGTCCCGCCGACTTGGTTCACCACAAGCTGCGAGTCACTGAACACTTCGACTCTTTTCACTCCAATCTCTAGTGCCAACTGTAGCCCCCCGATCGATGCCTCGTACTCGGCTGCATTATTGGACGTGGAGAAATTGAACTCCAAGGCGTATTTGTACTTGAACCCGTCTGGGCTAACCAATATGATTCCAGCCCCACTCTTGTCTTTGGTGACGGAGCCATCTACAAGCTACTTCCAACATGGATGGACTTCTTTGGGAGCCACTCGCTCAACCTCCGAGCACTCCACGGTCCTTTCCATGGGGGTCAGTTCTGAGATAAAATCCGCAGCAGCTTGCCCCTTGATGGCTACTCTCGGCATGTAGTGTATGTCGAACTCGCCCAGTTCTATCGCCCATTTGGCCAGTCTCCCGCTCGTTTCTGGCTTTAAGAGGACTTGCCTGAGAGGGCAGTTCGTGAACAGGGTGATAGAATGAGCTTGGAAGTAATGTCGCAGCTTCCGGGCGGTCACGATGAGTGCTAGGGCCAACTTCTCTAGATCCGGGTACCTGCTTTCAACAAGCGTATAGCCCTTGCCCACATGTCAGTACATAGCCAAAATACTTGGCTAAGCTGAGAATACGGTACAATTACACGGTCGAGATAGCCCTGGTGGGCCTTTCACAGACATCCAAGGAAGGAAGGGCCGATAACAAACCGCTTGCCAAAGTCACTCTAGCGGCAAAACACCCCCAAAAGAGGAGACACTCCAAAGGAAGGTAAAGAGTCTCACATTGGAAACAAGCTCAAGGTACACAAGCTTAGCATATAAAACAAGCTCAAGGTACACACATATAGACTCTCTTACAGATTCACATACTCTCTCTCTCTTACTTTCATTCCTCTACCCGTACAAGTGCACATAGCTCACTTAAGCATTGGAGAGTCGAAGACTGGGCCACCCCAGTCCCGACCCCGTGACGCTGTTATTTGTGCAGGTACCGAGTGAAAGCCTCTCAGGAATTCTACTTCGTTCCGCCCCGCGACCACTTCTCGGCTCGGGACGTAACAGGTAGAAACAATTGGCGCTAGAAGGAGGGTCCCTATCTTGCGGAACTCCCACTTGCCTCGGAACTCAGCACCATGGTGATTATTAATGACCCCGTGGACCCTGACACTCAAGTGGAACTTAAACCCAACACATCTCTTCCCCAAACCAGCAGCCCAGCCTCCATTAGCCATCCCGACCTCGCCACAGCCCTTGAACTCCTCAAGCGAGATTTCCATTCGTTCCGCGAGCAAGCGGCGAAGGAAAGGGCAGAAGTGGAAGCGTACCGGGTACGCATTGCTGAGTTGGAGAAAGAGCAATCCTTGCTCCGCGCCACGTTAAAGCATCGTAACGTGTACAACGATCGCTCAGACTGCGCGGCACGAATTGCCGGGACCCCGGATTCCCTTCAAGACCAGACTGGTCCCGTACTCTCGGGAAAGCCTAACCAGATCGTATACATATCTCATCCCCTTGCCCATCCCTCATTTCCACTCCCGGCCCCCCAGCCATCTCCAATCCTCAATGACTCCCCCTGCCACATCAACCTAATCCATCTCCCCAACCCATCCCCACTTCCACCAAATCACTGAAGATGGAGAAGTGTAAAGGCACAACGAACCCCCATCTCCACTCCGACATGCTCTTCTCGCAATACAGTTCCCCTGGCCACAGCAACGCCATAGTCCAGAGTGGGTAACTCCACCAAAATTGTGCTCATGGCCAAATCCTAACCCTGCATGGCGGAGCTCCACGGTTCCCCCAACGCCAATCTTCTGTAACACGACAATACACGGCGCCCTCAGACATCCTTAACATCCAACGCGGTGTCACGATCACCCCATCAGCGTGGGATCAAGTGACATTCCGCAGAGATGAGGATACCACACATCGCCACCACTGTGAGCCTTTAATAATCAATGTGCAGGTGGATCATTACAGATGCCACAGAGCCTTAGTGGATACCGGGGCCGCTGTAAGTGTCATGTTCTCTGATTGTTACAAGGGACTTCGGCGGGACCGCGCCAAACTATATAACAACCACGACCCCTTGGTCAGCTTCTCTGGTGACATAGTACAAACGCTAGGCTCAGACTGCCTAACGGTGGCGGTAGGAACTACTCCTTGCCGCTCCTCCATTACAGCTCGCTTCCTCATAGTCGACTGTCCCTCGTCCTATAACCTTATCTTAGGCCGGAACATCCTGTGGGGACTGCAATGCTTCGTAGTCGGCCACATGCTCCTCATGAAAGTTCCTACCCCAGGTGGCATCTTGACAGTTCAAGGGGACCGAGCAGTCATTGAGCACTACCATCTTAACGCCATCCATCAGGGCCGCAATGCCTATGAGATGCTGCCTCTCAGCCCCTCGAAACCTATAGATGACCCGCGGGACGACCCAGAGGGGACAGGAAAAAAGAGGGCCCCACGGCCTAATCCAACTGAAGACACATAATGGATATCCCTGTCCCCCACTGCCCCGGAAAGGAAAGTCCGCATTGGCTCAAGTCTCAGCCCGGAACTCCGCCACAAGCTCATTACTTTCCTCCAAGAAAAGCAAGCAGTCTTCGCTTGGTCATACGCCGACATGTCGGGGATCTCCCCTGACATCATCACCCACAAACTCAACATTATCAAAGACCACCCCCTGTCAAACAAAAGAGACGCGCCTTCCACCCAAACAAGTATCGAGCTATCCAAGCCGAGATTCAACGGCTCAAGGAAATCAAATTCATCCGGGAAGTTTCCTACCCGACATGGGTCTCCAACGTCGTCATGGTCCCCAAGCCTAACGGCAAGTGGCGCATGTGTGTTGACTACACGAAACTTAACAAGGCCTGCCCTATGGACAGCTTCCCCTTGCCACGAGTCAACCAACTGGTTGATTCCACAGCTGGCTTCAAAACACTCAGCTTCCTTGACGCATACTCAGGCTACAACCAAATCAAAATGCACCCCGCAGACCAAGCTCACACAACCTTTGTCACCGATAAAGGATTGTACTGTTACCAGGTCATGCCCTTTGGCCTCAAGAATGCGGGGGCAACTTATCAACGGCTCGTTAACGCCATGTTTGAAGATGAAATTGGTGAGATTATGGAAGTGTATGTCGACGACATGTTGGTCAAGAGCAAGACAGAAGATGACCACATTGCCAACCTTGACAGAGTATTCACTAAGCTCCTCGAACACGGGATGCGTCTCAACCCTCAGAAATGCATCCTTGCTGTTGGAGGCGGTAAATTCCTTGGCTTCATGGTCAGTGAAAGAGGCATTGAGGCCAACCCAAAAAAAGTTCAAGCCATCCTAGACATGACTGCTCTGACGTCCCGGAGCGAGGTCCAGTGCCTTACCGGACGCCTAGTTTCCCTAGCACGCTTTATTTCCCGCCTTACAGACAGGTGCAACCCCTTCTTTCAACTGCTCAAGGCACAGCATAAAAAAGAAATCACTTAGGGCCCGGAACATGACGAAGCCTTCAACAGCATAAGGGCATACCTCGTCACTGTCCCTCTCCTCTCCAAGCCAATTCCCGGAGAAGTGCTTTATTTATACTTGGATGTTTCCGCCGCGGCCGTCAGTGCAGCGCTCACACGCCATGACCACGATCAGGAACGCCCAGTGTACTATTGTGGCAGAGGATTCGCGGATCCAGAGACTCGCTATCCAGACATTGAAAAACTTACTCTCGCCCTCATCACTGCCGCTAGGAAACTAAGACTGTATTTCCAAGCCCACACAATCCATGTACTCACCAACCAGACTCTACGGCAAATATTGCAGAAAACTGAAACCTCAGGCCGCATGGTCAAATGGGCAATTGAGTTGGGAGAGTTTGACTTGCACTACAAGCCGCGAGTGGCCATCAAAGGGCAGGTAGCTGCAGACTTCATTGCTGAGTTCATCCCATTGGCTGATAGCAGTCCCCACCCAGACATCCCCGCCGGGGATGCCATCTGGGAACTCCAGGTGGATGGATCCTCCAACAGCAAACTCAGCGGAGCAGGAATCATCATCACGGACCCCGAGGGCCACTCGTATGAATATGCCCTCCAGTTCGAATTCAAAGCCTCCAACAACATTGCTGAGTATGAAGCTCTTATCGCAGACATTCAACTTTGCCGAGAGCTCGGAGCCCGCCACCTCCACATTTTCAGTGATTCCCAGCTTGTTGTCAGTCAGGTGGCAGGGGACTTCAAAGCTAACCAGCACAACTTGGGGTCCTATAAAAGTCTCGCGGGGGCACTTCTGCAAAGCTTCACCTCATACAAACTCACCCAAATCCCGCGAGCCAAGAACTCCAAAGCTGACGCCCTCGCAAGACTCGCCACGGCCCCTCCCGAGTCCTCGCCCTCGGATGTCCACATCGAAACACGGGATAAGCCAAGTATCTCAAGAGCCTATTCAGAAATTTTTGCCTTTGAGCCCAGGGAGCAGCCCTCATGGATGGACCCATTCATTGCCTTCCTCTCGGACGGCACCCTGCCCCAAGACAAGCATGAAGCACAGCGGCTACGCCGCAAAGCCTCCCTTTACTTGCTCAGAGGTGGAAAGCTGTACCGCCGAGGCCAATCATGTCCCCTACTACGGTGCCTACCCACAGCAGAAGGGCACAAAGTGCTAAAATCGCTCCACAATGGCATTTGTGGGAACCATGCAGGAGCCCGGAACCTCATGTTCAAAACGCTTCGCGTGGGGTATTATTGGCCAACCCTAGAGCGCGATGCTAAAGCGGTCGTTCAAACATGCCTCCAATGCCACAAATTTGCAGATTTTGCACACCATCCCCCGCTACCCCTCTCTATCATCATCTCGCCGGTCCCTTTCAGCCAATGGGGACTCGATTTCATCGGCCAACTCCCCACAGCCCCGGGACAGTTCAAGTACACCATTGTCATTGTGGATTACAACACAAAATGGATTGAGGCAGAGCCCCTGGCCACAATCACCACTGAAAAAGTAATCAACTTTCTTTGGCGAAACCTGTACTGTCGTTTTGGAGTACCCCAAACCATCATTACTGACAACGACACCCAGTTCGACAATGACACATTCCGAGGATTCTTGTCCGATCAAGGCACAACAATCTTTTACACCTCCCTAGCACATCCCCAAACCAATGGCCAGGCAGAAGCTATCAACAAGCTCATCAAGCAAAACCTGAAGAAACGCTTGAATGACGCCAAGGGTTTGTGGGCAGCAAAGCTCCCGGACGTCCTCTGGACACTCCGCACCACCCCCACAACGGCCACGGGAGAGTCCTCATTCCTCTTGGCTTACGGCACCGAAGCGGTGGTACCAGTGGAAATGGAAGTCCCAAGTGAGCGAATCACAACTTACGACCCCGAGACAAATGCGACAGGGCTACGACTCAATATGGACCTCTTAGAGGAATGCCGAGACAAGGCATACCTCAAAGTCATCAACAACAAGCAGAAAATAGCCCGATACTACAACAAAAAAGTCGTATCTCGCCCCTTGAAAATAGACGACTGGGTCATGAAAGAGGTCATTCCCCACCCTACTGGCCTCAAGGCGAAGTGGGAAGGCCCACTCGAAATAGTTGACACTCCAGGACCCGCCACATTCTATCTCTGAGATTGTGATGGTCGCGTGCTGCCCCGCCCCTGGAACGTTCACCACCTCCATTTCTATCCCAGTTAATTACATTGTATATATTTTAGCCCAGTAGCGGCACCAACAATGTACATTACGCCCATTAGCGACTCACTCTAAATGCTATGAAATGCTTGGCCATGTAAACATGCTACACTTCATTTCCACAACGCCACCTATCCGCCCCGTAGCAGTCCACCACGCGGCTAACGCGGTTCCCCTAGCCACCCCTTAACCCTAGCCAGCCCGATAACAAAACTCTTACTTTAAGCTTCCTACCAACATCACAGATATATGAACCGCCTCATTCACCCCCGATAAACCCAAAGACAAAGAACGCCACCAATTCATACCGTAAAACAGTGGATCCGCGTAGTAGCAATGAAGCTGGTTGCAAACAGCCAAGCGCTCGCGCCCACTCGATCGAGGGTGAAGTGGGACGCTTTCCAAATCTGAGGTTCGTCGATCCCCTAAAATCCTACACCCTCTGACACTTCTCTTTGGTTGACAGGTTACGGGAAGAAGCCCCTACATCTGGATGATCCTCTCTCAGAGATCAAGGCAACGGCCCGTAACGCTCTGTAGCGAGTCTCCCCAATCAAGCGCGGACTGACTCACCATGTAGTGGCCCGCAACGCCACCTCGCGATAGTCCCCAACCAAGCGCGGACTGCCTCGCTTCCAAAAAAAAGTGGACTGCCTCGTCAAGGCAACGGCCCGCAACGCATAGTAGCGAGTCTCCCCAATCAAGCGTGGACTGACTCGTCACGTAGCGGCCCGCAACGCCACTTCGTGAAAGTCCCCAATCAAACGCGGACTGCCTCGCCATATAGCCTCAGTCCTCAATCAAGCGCGGACTGACTGGCCACCTCGCGACAGTCCCCAATCAAGCGCAGACTAACTGGCCACCTCGCGACAATCCCCAATCAAGCGCGGACTGCCTCGCCACATAGCCTCAGTCCCCAATCAAGCGCGGACTGACTGGCCACCTCGCGACAGTCCCCAATCAAGCGCGGACTGCCTCGCCATATAGCCTCAGTCCCCTATCAAGCGCGGACTGACTGACCACCTCGCGACAGTCCCCAATCAAGCGCAGACTGCCTCGCCACATAGCCTCAGTCCCCAATCAAGCGCGGACTAACTGGCCACCTCGCGACAGTCCCCAATCAAGCGCGGACTGCCTCGCCATATAGCCTCAGTCCCCAATCAAGCGCGGACTGACTGGCCACCTCGCGACAGTCCCCAATCAAGCGCGGGCTGACTGGCCACCTCGCGACAGTCCCCAATCAAGCGCAGACTGCCTCGCCACATAGCCTCAGTCCCCAATCAAGCGCGGACTAACTGGCCACCTCGCGACAGTCCCCAATCAAGCGCGGACTGCCTCGCCATATAGCCTCAGTCCCCAATCAAGCGCGGACTGACTGGCCACCTCGCGATAGTCCCCAATCAAGCGCGGGCTGCCTCGCCACATAGCCTCAGTCCCCAATCAAGCACGGACTGACTGGCCACCTCGCGACAGTCCCCAATCAAGCGCGGACTGCCTCGCCATATAGCCTCAGTCCCCTATCAAGCGCGGACTGACTGACCACCACGCGACAGTCCCCAATCAAGCGCAAACTGCCTCGCCACACAGCCTCAGTCCCCAATCAAGCGCGGACTAACTGGCCACCTCGCGACAGTCCCCAATCAAGCGCGGACTACCTCGCCATATAGCCTCAGTCCCCAATCAAGCGCGGACTGACTGGCCACCTCGCGACAGTCCCAATCAAGCGCAGACTAACTGGCCACCTCGCGACAATCCCCAATCAAGCGCGGACTGCCTCGCCACATAGCCTCAGTCCCCAATCAAGCGCGGACTGACTGGCCACCTCGCGACAGTCCCCAATCAAGCGCGGACTGCCTCGCCATATAGCCTCAGTCCCCTATCAAGCGCGGACTGACTGACCACCTCGCGACAGTCCCCAATCAAGCGCAGACTGCCTCGCCACATAGCCTCAGTCCCCAATCAAGCGCGGACTAACTGGCCACCTCGCGACAGTCCCCAATCAAGCGCGGACTGCCTCGCCATATAGCCTCAGTCCCCAATCAAGCGCGGACTGACTGGCCACCTCGCGACAGTCCCCAATCAAGCGTGGACTGACTGGCCACCTCGCGACAGTCCCCAATCAAGCGTGGACTGACTGGCCACCTCGCGACAGTCCTCAATCAAGTACGGACTGCCTCGCCATATAGCCTCAGTCCCCAATCAAGCGCGGACTAACTGGCCACCTCGCGACAGTCCCCAATCAAGCGCGGACTGCCTCGCCATATAGCCTCAGTCCCCAATCAAGCGCGAACTGACTGGCCACCTCGCGACAGTCCCCAATCAAGCGCGGGCTGCCTCGCCACATAGCCTCAGTCCCCAATCAAGCACGGACTGACTGGCCACCTCGCGACAGTCCCCAATCAAGCGCGGACTGCCTCGCCATATAGCCACGATCCCCAATCAAGCGCAGACTGACTGGCCACCTCGCGACAGTCCCCAACCAAGCGCGGACTGCCTCGCTAGAGTAACATTAAACTTTTCTTTTTGCCAACAGGTTTCCAGAACATCACCCCCGTCACCTCGCGATTCTCACGTGGGGACTTGGGGACTCGGCACCATGCCTCCTACTCCCGGGTAAAACCTATCCTCGGTATCTCTAGAATAACTCCCCACCCAAGAACTCTCTCGGACTGGGGACTTGGGGACTTGTTAGTACATAGCCAAAATACTTGGCTAAACCGAGAATACGGTACAATTACCTGGTCGAGATAGCCCTGGTGGGCCCTTCACAGACATCTAAGGAAGGAAGGGCCGATAACAAACCGCTTGCCAAAGTCACTCTAGCGGCAAAACACCCCCAAAAGAGGAGACACTCCAAACGAAGGCAAAGAGTCCCACATTGGAAACAAGCTCAAGGTACACAAGCTTAGCCTATAAAACAAGCTCAAGGTACACATATATAGACTCTCTTACAGATTCACATACTATCTCTCTCTTACTTTCATTCCTCTACCCGTACAAGTGCACATAGCTCACTTAAGCATCGGAGAGTCGAAGACTGGGCCACCTCAGTCCCGACCCCGTGACGCTGTTATTTGTGCAGGTACCGAGTGAAAGCCTCTCAGGAATTCTATTTCGTTCCGCCCCGCGACCACTTCCCGGCTCGGGACGTAACAGGTAGAAACACCACATAATACACCGGGAGCTCGATGGATCCTGATCAAAGCCGAGCTAACTGCCGTACTGGATGCTGCCAAATAGAGATACAGCATCTCCCCGGGAATTGGCTTTGAGAGCTTTGGCACGGAAGCTAAATATTCCTTGATGTTCCTGAAAGCTTCATCTTGCTCGGGCCCCCAATTGATCAGCTTGCAATGCTGGCTTTTGAGCAGTTTGAAGAACGGTGCGCACTTGTCCGTGAGTCTGGAAATAAATCTAGCAAGGGCCGCCATCTTGCCCTTCAGGGACTGCACATCACTCCGGAATTTTGGGGCCACCATATCCATTATAGCTTGGACCTTCTCCGAGTCTGCTTCGATACCCTGCCGGCTAATCACATGGCCCAAGAACTTCCCCTTAACAACCCCAAACAAACATTTTTCCGGGTTCAACCTCATACCGTACGTGAGTATGATGTCGAAAATTTCTCGCAGGTCGCTCACATGCCCGGCCGCAGCGGGACTCTTCACCAACATGTCATCCACATACACTTCCATTGTGATCCCCAGCTGCTTGGCAAACATCTTGTTCATCAGGTGCTGGTAAGTTGCTCCAGCATTCTTTAGTCCGAACGGCATCCTCTTGTAATAGTACACTCCTTTGTCGGTCGTGAATGTCGTATGCTCCTCATCCGCGGGATCCATCATTATTTTATTATAGCCCGCGTAGGCGTCCATGAAACTCAGCATTTCGAACCCGGAGGTGGAATCTACGAGTTGGTCAATCCGAGGCAAATGGAAGCTATCCTTGGGGCATGCCCTATTTAGACTGGTGTAGTCAACGTACATCCTCCATTGCCCCACCGCTTTCTTTGGGACCATGACCACGTTGGCTAACCATTGAGGGTATTTCGCCTCCTTGATAAATTGGATATCCAGCAGCCTCTGCACCTCTCTCTTGATGACGTCATACTTAGCCAGATCGAACGATCTCCGCTTTTGTCGCACCGGGGGCACGTCTTTACAGATTCCTAACTTGTACGTGGCTATATCACCCGGGATACCGGGCACATCGGCATACGACCACGCGAATGCTTTGTTGTTGGCCTTTAGGAAACGTACGAGCTCCTCTCGTACGATGATTGGCAATCCAGACCCGATCCTTGCGGTTCTTGCTAGGAACTCGTCCGAGATGCAAACGAGGTCGGTTCCCTCAACTGAACCAGGTCTCTCGGACTCCACCCCTTCTGCCGCAGCATTAATCCTGGGATCTTTGTACGCGTCCGAAATAAGCTTATTCGAGCTCACGGAGGCTAATACTTCTACTCTTTTTCTACCATTATCTCCGTCAATGGCGTAGCATCCTCTTGCAGCCAACTGATCACCCCAGATGGTAATGATACCCGTTAGGGATGGCAGTTTCATCATAAGCATGTGTCCCGCGATGAACGCCTTGACTTTCCACAGGGCCGGTCTCCCAAGTATCCCATTGTACGACGAGTCGCAGTTGACAATTATGAAATCGACTAACGTTCTCAGCGTGTTCCCCTCCAAACCCCCTAGGATCATGGGTATGTAGTCAGATCCAAGAGGCTGTACCACATCCCCGGAGAAGCTTATCAATGGTTCATTGTCCTGCGTGAGCTTGCTGCTCCCCCTCTTTAGCGCCCGCCAAGCATTTCTGAACAGGACATTCACTGACGCCCCTATGTCGATTAGAATTTTCTTGCAAAGATAATGATCCAACTGTGCAGTTATCAGGAATGGATCCTCGTGAGGCAGTCTGGTTCCTTGCTCCTCTTCTTCTTTGAACGTCACTGATTTCCACCTCACGTTGACATTCTGAGCGCTACAGCTTCCGAAAGCGTATATCTCTCGCCCATCTCTGATCCCGGGGCATTGCTTCTTGGCCTTGTTACTCCTATGGTCTATACGTGCTCCCCCACAGATCGTGTTGATCGTCCCATAAACGGGTTCCCCTGCAGCTTGAGGCGGACCTGACACGTATTGCTGAAGCTTCCCCGCTTTAAGTTGGCTCTCGATCGTTTTTCTTAGCTCAACACAATTGTTTATCGCGTGTGTTGCTTCCCCGTGGTATCCGCAGTACTTGCCGGTATCCTCTCGGGTCAATCGGGACGGTGGAAACTTTCTGGTTGCTGGTCCCGGAATAGCCCATTTATTCTCGTTCCACACCACCTCCGGGGTTGCCGTTAATGTGGTGTAGTTCCCCCTGGCTGCGGGAACTGTTGCCTTAAATCTGCTGTTCTGGTAGCTACCTCTATTCTTCCCCTGAGGACCCCCATTTGCTTGGCTTGGTTCCTGCCTCCGCCCTTAAACCTCTTGCTAGGGGTGAAGGCTTGTCCCTCTTGGTCCCCTTTCCAGGTTCTTACTTCTTGGATCATCTGTCCACGGGGTCCAGACTTCCCGCTTTCCTTTCTCTTACCCTCGTGCTGGTCCCCGTAGGTGTCATGGTCTGCCTGCGCGTGTCTGATCGCCATTTCCATGAGCTCATCATAGCCCCGGGGATTTTCAATTCGTATCGCGTACAAGAACTTCCCGGGCAAGAGGGCCTGGACGAAGGCTTCTTCCGCCACCTTCTTGTCGAAACTCCTGACCCTGGCCGTGGCCCCCTGCCAACGATTTACAAAAGCCTTCAGTCCCTCGGCGTGCCCTTGCTTTATCTTGAACAGCTGGGCTGTATTCTGCCCGTCCGTCCGCAGTATAAATCGGTTCACGAATCTGTTCGCTAACTTCCTAAAGCAATCTATCGATCCGGCCAGGAGCTCGTAAAACCAGCTTAGTGCTTCTCCTGACAACGTCTCCTGGAACATATTGCAGCACGCGGCATCCGAATAACCCTTCGCGTTCGTATGGGACTTAAAGCTGTCAAGGAAGAGATGCGGGTCCCCTTCCCCC
This sequence comes from Fragaria x ananassa, assembly GCA_034370585.1. Lineage (NCBI taxonomy): Eukaryota > Viridiplantae > Streptophyta > Magnoliopsida > Rosales > Rosaceae > Fragaria > Fragaria x ananassa. Next base: position 26,821,326 of record CP139757.1, on the reverse strand, counting down.
CCCCCCCCCCCCGTAGTTTAATTTAAGAGGTTTCGCCACACGAGAACGCAAGGTCTGCGTGATGGTCATGGTGAATAGCCCCCCTCTTTCTTCAAATCTCATGCTGGGCGGGTTGTGTGCCGCCCTTCTTTCTGCTTCATCTACCCTCGTGGTCAGGCACATCACACTGTCCCACATGGCCATTAGGGCCGCCTCGACTCCCGTTGTCTCCAACTTTTTGTCCTCTACGGGCGTTGGGAGCGGCGGTAGGCCTTCTGTTTCCATAATTTCAGGGAACAAGTTCGTCCCGACAACGACCGTCCTTCGGGTGTCCACAGGTGGTGTTATCGGGGAACCTCCGCCTTCACCCTGCGCCTCTCGGATAGCGTTGGCCGCCCGTTTGATCGCCTCGTCACTCTCCAGTCTTCTTGCTAACGCACTAATTATCGCTGCGTTGTCTGCCTCCAACTTTTTCTCCCGAGCAGCTGCGTCTAAGCGGTCCCGTGTACTTTCTCTATCCATGTGCGCCACGTCCGCTCTCAACATCTCCACTATGTCCTCCATTTCTTCCTGCGTGAGGTCGTGCATTGTTCCATCCGGGGTCACTTGCGGATCGTTTGTAGCAGGTGGGCACTCTTCACTTTCGTCCGTTCGTGCCGGCCGGTTATTGCTTCCCGGCGTCTGATCTCCAGTGAGGCCACTGCGCTCTCCTGATATTATCCTGCTCCCGATTCTATCTTCATTCGACTCCGTCATCGAGACAGGCTTTTTGTAAGGATTTCCACAGACGGCGCCAATTGTTTCTGCAAGATCCCGCAGGCTCTGTAGAAACTATTGCACGTGATCCGATCTTGAGGAGCTTCTTCTTGTCTGCAAAAATGAGACCGACCGGGACTTTCCGGTCTTTCTCTCTCCGATGATAAAGTCAGTATTGGTAGGTGAGTATTAAATGCTAGGAGATGTTTCTTCTTACCTTTTTGGTTGACTTCAGCTGTATTTATAGCCCCGCGTTGACTTATACCTTGCATGTTCTTCAATGTGGGACAAGTATTCTGTATATGTTCAGTTTCTGTGGAGGCTTCCCCTCTCGGCCCAGACTGCTTTAGCACCCAGGTTGAGGCATGTTCGAGCTGCCTCATGCTGGGCTTCGTAGCATCATGGGCCAAGGGAGGTATTTATCGACTACCGACTACAAATTGTTTTTGGTTGAGCAAATTATTTTGTTTGAGCATTTGACGTCATTTTTATTTGACGATTTTATGTATTTTGGAGAATTACCGAAAATGATATTTTTGGTAAATTATAAATATTTCTATGAGAGTATGTATAAATGCTAGCTAGCCATATGTGTCTGTCCACCTTAATGCCATAATATATAACTGCATTCTGGTGTGACGTGAGCGTTGGACGTAAGCGTAGTAGCCCTATATGAGTGTTTAACTCATATAGGGGGTATGGGCACATATTTATACACATGTATGTCCACCTTAATGACGTAGTGTAGCACCGCATTAAGGTGTGACGTGAGCGTTGGAAGCAAGCGTAGTAGCCCAATATAGATTATTTTAAATCTATTAATTTATATTAGGAGTATGGGCATGTGTAGATACATACGTATATTGATATATATATATATATATATATATATGAGGCCTGATATGTATGAGATAAAGGATTTCACATTTGAAACATGCATTCGTTTTCTCCGAAAAGTTATTTGGGAAAGCATAAGTGTTGATACTTATCTTTTTTCTTTATTTATTTTGTCCACTCACTCTAATATTTCCGGATGTTTTTCCCTTGGGCTCTTCGTTTTAAAAATGCCCAGTCTGTAGAGTTCGGGTTGGATCTAGTAGGAGGCGACGAGGTATAGTCACTCATCTCTCAGTCACTTTTCACCAGTAGGTTACCTGCTTAACCTACTAGGGTATTTTCTGCTTCCGTTGTCTTTAGTAGCTCTGAATACTCTTGGGATTTTTGGTTTAATATTTTCGGTGGTGTGCTAAGACCGATATTTGTTATTTTATTTGAATAATTATGGTTGAATGGGAGAATGGTTTAATTGTTAAGAGAGTAGTTCTGTCATTTTCCGGGTTAGAGTAGTCCATCTTTAAAGGAGGTTTGCCGAGTTCTTTGGTAAATTTTCCTTAGAGATGGTCCCTGCAAGACTTACTTCGGGTTTCAAGATGAAATTCGGGGTGGGTCTTGACATCTTCACCGTTCAATATGTAGTTCTATATGAGTAGATCACCTATGTAAATTTTTAGAAATTTTGGTGATTATTAAGATATTCAAAACTACGATTTATAATTATAAGCATGAACGGTTCAGGTTTGGCAGATTTGGTTCGTTCATTGATTTAATCTTGTTCAACACCTTGACGATCACCAAATTGGTTGAAAATTTGCATGATTGATCTATATGTAAGGACCAACAAACTGAACTGTGGAGATTCAAAATTATAATCGAAAAGTTGGTGTAATCCCCCATCCCTCATATATGTCAAAAAAAAACGATCTCTTAGTGGAATGGTCATGTATATATATATATATATAGAGGCCGGATCAGAGGCGAACGTCCGCACTCGGCTTAAAGTGCGGACGTCCCTCCGTTCTCCACCCTCTGACGCCGGTGACGGCGCGCCTCCACCCTAAAAGACTCCAGCAGCGTCCCCGACCACTTTCCCTCCCCGGCAAGTCCATTTTTTTCTAGTTTTCAGGCGAGATCACCCAAGTTTGAAGTTTTGGGTGATCTCGCCGGAAAATTAGAAAAGAACGGACTCACCGGTGAGGGAAAGTGGTCGGGGACGCTGCTGGAGTCTTCTAGGGTGGAGGCATGCCGTCGTCGGCGCCGGACGGAGGAGAAAGGAGGGACGTCCGCACTTTAAGGACCGTGCAGACGTCCGCTTCTGATCCTCTATATATATATATATATATATGTACATATATATACAGCTTTTCTCAGCTACAAACGTCTAGTATCTAGATAATATTGTGTAGATCATCTCTGCAAAATTTCAGTCAATTTAGTAATCGTTAAGGCCCTCAAAATTGCGTCTTTCTGTTATAAACATGAACGGTTCATGTTTTACAGAATTCAGTCTGTCCATTTGTTTTTCGAGTTTGAGGGCCTTAACGATTAACAACTTGGCTGAAATTTTGCAGAGATGATCTACACAATGTTATCTAGATACTAAACGGTTGAGATGAGGAAATTCAATCGAAAAGTGGTGCAAAAATGAAAATCTGTACCAAAACCATTGGTGCAGATGTTTGTAGCCAAGAAGCCCTGTATGTATATATATATATATATAGTTCCTTTCCAGTTTGAAATTAAAGTGTGGTGCTCCTCATTTTGCTCAATTTTGTGCCACATTTTCACATCTCTACCTTTCAATGTCTAGAACATAGTGTGTAGATCATTTCTGCAAAGTTTCATCCAATTTGAAGATTATTTGGGTACCGAATTATATTAAATGAATCAATTGAACAAAATCTGAAACAATTACGGAAGCTCAAATGATCTTCAAATTGGATGAAACTTTGAAAGAATGATCTACACACTATGTTGTAGACACTGAATTGTGAAGATGTGGAAAAATGATCTGAAAATGAGTAAAATAATAAGCATCACACTTTAATTTCAAAACGGTATTCCGCTATTAAAGGAAACTGTGAATATTCTTAACGGTTCCGGTTCCTCCAATTTATGTTGTTTTGAGAACCGATCCCAGCCCCTCTGTATGAAGAAATGATGTTAGCTAGGCCCATTCGATGAATTAAGAAATGGGGTATCGGCCAAGGCACGTTTAATTATAATTACGAGTTGCTGGAAACAAACATACTCAACGTACTGAATACTGATCGACGTGTTGATATATTAACTCACCTGTTTGGCTCACACGACACGTCTAGCTATACTAACGATCGAGCAGCTTCGGATTCTCTTCCTTTTATAAACTGTAAAATCGATGTTTCCTTTTATAATCTGTAAAATCGATGTTTACTTACAAGTTTCTAGTTCCTACAAAGTCGTTTTTACTTTTTTCGATGAGTTCTACAAGTCTTTGGGAAATGCTGGTATAATTGTATGAATTTCTGGTACAGTTGAGTGGTGCTGGAATACAAACAAGGGAACGGCGCTCCATGCCATGAGCTCAATTTCAAAGAACCTTCGTGGAAGCAGATTTAGCAAGTGCTCTGCATTTGTTATATTTCGTATTATATGCCGACGTTGATTGATTGTAAATTTTTTATGCTGCTGTTGTTGGTGAACATTGACTTGTCCTTTTCAAACTAGCTAGCTTAATATATTAGTATTGCCCTTCAAGATGGTCGAGTCGAGTATAGTTCCAAGGTCGATCAGTACTATACGAGAGCGTCTGCAAGGATTATATACGGACAGTTCGAACGTACGGCGTTGCTTCATCATTCCAATACTGGTTCGCCAGTTCTGGAAATTTGTCTCCACGCCACGCCTCCACCTCCAGGAGATGATCTTAGAGTTGGAACTGAATTCGGATTTATAAGCCATCAATTACAAAGTATATAGCTGCTTATACTATAAGTTATCTGATACAACAAGTTTACGGAGTCATAGCTCTTTTTCTTATTAATTTCCACCAATCAAGTAAGCTATTGATTAATTATACAATTACTTGGAGATTTACAGCTGGCCCTTGTCCAATACAAGCAGCTAGGCTACAACTGCAACCCCATCACATGGTACTTACCACCCCTAGCTAGCCATCTCCATCAGTTTCAATCAATCTCGATCGATTATTTTTAAACTAATCAAAATGCTTTGTTTGTTCCTGAGTCTGGATTTCACAGGCAAAAAGACACGGTTCATGTTTTCATACAGAGAGACACACTCAGAATTCTGAATAAAACAAAACAAGGGGTGTTGTGCATACATACATATATATGGATTTGGATTTATATTTATATTTCAGTTGAGGTAATTGGTTGGAAATTAGCAAATGTTTTCCAGCCGCGTACAGCCATGTTCCCAACGAGTACGTAGTATCACACCATCAGTCACATCATCATCACACCAAACCCTCGCTCTCTCTCTCTCTCAACATGTTTCTTTAATTTCAATGATAAGCCACATCTCTCTCTCTTTAACGCGTACAAGTTAGATGATCGCCATACGCACTCTATCCTCCCCAATCTCCATATATATAAATAGCCACTTCTGCTGTCTCCTCTCTTCCATCACCACTCGCCACCTGAAAACCTATCTCTCCAATCTCATACTAATTGTCTTTCTCTCCATCAGTATACATCTAGCTAGCATTCGTCTTAAGCACAAGTTCAAATCAAAGATCCAAAATCTGATGAAAATGCTGGCCACGAAGAAGAGTGAGGGTCATCGTGTTGGTCAGAGATCATGGAAGCTGCTGCGTATGGCATTGCTATGGGCGAGAAAGGGCGGCGTCTTCAAACACCGCCTCATGATGGAACTGAGGGTCGTCCCCAAGTTCCTTAAGAACCACCTTGGCACCAGTGCCTCGTCAACAAAGTCAAGACCACAAATCCATTACTTTGAGCGCGAGCTCTCCTTCGACAAGACCCCTCTTTTCAATCTCAAAATGCACCGTCCTCCATCCATGCGCTTCAACATTCCTTGCCTAAACCCCCCACTGGTACTGCATGACGACAACGACCATCTCTTTCATTATGATCATTATGGTGATGAAGGAAGGAAGAGCTTCCTTTCAAATACTGATCATGCGGATGATATTGATATCGATGATGATGGTGATGATCTTGACCTGGGAACAACATTGTCAGACGACAATAGTGCAGCTGCTTATTCATGTGCTAATTATGAGGACGAAGCAGTTGACAGAAAGGCTGATGAGTTCATCGCTAAATTCTATCAGCAAATGAAGCTGCAAAGACAAATTTCAAACTTACAGTACAATGACATGTTAAATAGAGGCACAAACTAGACAACTATTCGCGCAATATTTTCACTCTTTTTTCAAGTGTATCAATATATTTTGTAAGAGGACACTGGCGGCGCTTTCGTAGATACCGGAGTTCAGAAAACTAGTGTGCTTCCAATAAACAGATTCATTCTTCTATGAAAAAGCTTCAGATCGATTTCATTTCACAATTTATTTGTTAATGATACATTATGCAATTTACTGAGCAACTCGCTATCTAATAGGATTAGGAAGACGGGACCAAAATGAATACCAATACTATGATCGCATCCATGAGGCTAAATTATGTAGGGCTTGCCTTCCCTTGTGTGTTAGCTGTTAAAAGAAGAAATCCACTTGGCCTCATTTGACAACTTGTATCCTAAGACATTCATTCCGAGTTGTCAGACTCGAAAAGAACCTGAAAATCCAGAAGTTCAAGCAAGGAAATTACAGAGTAAAGCGAGAGGAACAACGGTTAAGATCATGCTATGGAAAAAAAATTATATTATTCCTTCCTGTAATATTATATTTCCATATTCCAGCACTATCTCAGGTGAGACATAGACGATTCAGTAATGATGAACTTAATAGCTAACCCTCAAAATGCACAGCTTTCAACAAATTATGTATTTTGTGCCAACAGTTCTTCTGAATATCCCTAACTATTCTGAAAGCGGGGCAAGACAGAAACAGCTCAACCGGAAGGCCAATTGCTATTCTTGTTCTATGTGGGGCTTCTCACATTCAATCTACCATGAGTACTCAATATTGTCAACTATTGCTTTGATTCCCCCTAAGATATGTTTCCAACTGCCCTGTTGCTGCCAAGATAAGACCTACAATTGCAATGGCAAAGGATGTCAACTCAAGTGCAGAGATCCAGTCACTTGAGAGAAATTTTCTATTACAAGGAGATTTCAAAGAGATGACGGCTTTGTGTATTGCCAACATGCAAACTCTTCTGAATCTTGATTATAGTTCAAACATTCAAGATACAGCTGATGTACATCATAATTCCCTGATGCATCAGTTTTGTAAATACTAAATAGTGATAAATGTGAACATATATATGACATCTAAGGATGGATACCTAGAAAAAGAGCTGAGGGCCTCCTTGGCCTTGATTTGAATTCTGGATGAAATTGCACTCCTACGTAGAATGGATGACTTGGAAGCTCCAAAATCTGTAAACCATTTCAAACAAAATCAGTATTTAAAACCAATATTTAAAACCATTCCAAACAAAATCAGTAAACTTACCGGTTCACAATTTTTGTTTTGTTTATATATATGAACCAGAGCACAAACATCAACCATATAAATTGCAAGTCTTCAAAGTAAACACTTATTGGTTTAAAAAAGAATAGGAATTTGTGCAACTATAAAGAACTAAATTTTGGAAAATGCTCAAGTTAAAGTAAGCAATTTAGCGAAACATCAGACCAGAAGAAAACCCACCTCCATTCTTCTTCCGCTGTCATCCTTCCCTACAAATTTTAGGCCAGCTTCTTCAAGACTTCCAATGACATCTGGGTTTACCTGCATTAGAGTATCAGACCATATCACCTACATAAAATATGCTTGTGTAACATCATGTTTCCACTGGAACTGAACTAACAACTAACCTCATATCTATGCCGATGTCGTTCATCAACATACTCTGAGTTCTTGTACCTAGTAATTGAGAGCAATAAATAATTTTAGGCAAGTAAAAGAGTGGATCCTAATCAGAGTACTCTTTTAAATAGCGAATTCTTAAAAGATGATCTAGTGAAGGCTGAACGTCATTAAAGACTTCCACAAGAACCAACTAAGAAAGTATTGGACTTCAATAGCATGACCCATGTGTGCTTCTAGACTGCAGGAGTTGGGAACACATGGCACATGCTTTGATTTGTACAAATGCAACAAAGGTAATCAAATTTGCAGCAACTGTTAATTAATGTTTTTTCTAAAACTGAATTTAAAGGATCATACACATACAGTTTTGAAGTAATGCAATCAGGAGTTTGGAAAAGCGTTCTTCTCGATCCTAACCTCATGGTGCTTCCCATATGTGTTCTTGAACCCTATGGCAGATATAAGACAAGAGTTACAGATTGAATGCACAAGCCACATGTATTTCATAAATGAAGAAGACAATTCACCCTAATTTTATACCTCAGGCATGAAAATTACAACAGGATTAGGTGTTTGTGCATCAAACTCGGTGCTGTCTGCCCTTTCTAGACCCAGAACCTAAAAGAAGTAGTTAAAATAGATCTGATATATGATCTTAAAATTAGAAGAAAACATGTTAGAGAAAGAAATGTCACTTACAGCTCTAGCAAACTCAATCACGGAAATCTGCATTCCCAAACAAATCCCAAGATAAGGAACATTGTTTTCTCTGGCATATTTTGCAGCCAAGATCATACCTCTTACACCACGATCTCCAAATCCACCAGGAACCAAGACACAAGCTGCATTCTGCAAACGAAGACTAGAGATTCAATGCTAACATTGCTCGTAATAACCAAAAACCAAAATCTTCTTTGGTAAACTTAGCATGAAGCATACCCTTAGAGTCTTCCATGCGGCAGCATGTGCTTCTGGGGTCTGTATGAGAAGGGAAAATTTTAAGAAAAGACCAATTTAAGACAGTGAGCTAAATTCTGCATAAAAGCTGAAGGTAACAGATCAGTACCAGTTTAGCACTATCATCTTCCAGGTCCGAAGCAGCAATCCAGTCAATTTCTGGCTTTAGAGAACATGCAATGCAAGCATGCAAAAGGGCCTGAGGAATATTGAGGTTACAACTGAGTAATGTATTAGAGCAGTAGAGGTTCATGTTCTTACGAATTTCAAATCAGCAAGCAAGAAATAAGCTTTGATAAGGTCAGGCAGCTATAAGTCGTTATGTAACCAATCTGAAAACATTTCTCGTGTTATGAGATAACAGGGTCTCTTATGATCTAGCTAAACCATTTTCTAAAAGAGGAAATTACTATGAGATGTATCCTAACCTCACATTTTGGCATAAAAGAATCACTCTAATCACTCCTCTAGGCTAGCCATCCAAAAAGCAACTAGCATGTACATGAGGATTCATAAAAGAAAATGTAATAAGAAGGGCTGAGGCACAGTGAATCACAACACCACCTAAATCATAAGGTAAGTAAATTGATAATCAACCATAACTCATCACACCTTCACTACAGACAGATATGAATCTGTAAGGCCAACATATTTTCCCACCATAGCAATCCTCACCTACAAATATCAGAAGATCCTCATAACATGAATGGAAAAGGAAAATATAAAAGGAGGAAGAAGAAGGATAAAATGATCCGGCGAGCATTGGTGATCTAATACTAACAGAATTGGTGAGATTATCATAAGTCTCTGCCATCTTGGTCCAATCTTTCAAATCAGGAGGTGTAGCAATGCTGAAACAGCAAATTGAACATAGCAAGTGAAACCAACCAAGCTTCCGGTAGCCAATGACAATAATGTTAACAGTACCAACATCATAAACAGAATACATCACCATCAGAGGGAGATAGCAGTGAACATATGTATCAGCCTCAAAAATCCAAGTCAGACAGAATTCTACATATAGATATTGCCTTGGTCTCATTACAGTGGACCATTTTCCACAAGCTGATGCTGGCTAGCCCTCCAGAAACAAAATTTAAGACTTGATGTAAATGAATTAAACAATAAGTGTTTACCTTAGTAAATTAAGTTGTTGAAGAATTGACCGATGAGCATTTTGGTTCTGACAGCAGTGTGTCATAGAATCTTTAGAATAAATAATTTTAGATTAAAGCATAAAACAAATATTTCCTCATAAGAAACAAAGAGTTATTACTGAACTTACCCTAAGTAAGAGAGGGATGTGCCAGATGTTTGGAACATCATGAATATTAAGAATATTACCAGCCTGAAAGAGACCAAAAAGGAAACTTATTGAGTTTGGTTCAAAATTTCAGAAATAGAAAATCACATTACAATAACTTCAGCAACAACTTACTGCAACATGACAAAATTGTGAAAGTTTCTGCTTTGTATTTTCCAATAAAGGCTGCAATAGTCACCAGGAAAACAATGATTCATCTCCAGTTCTCCACAATAAAAAATAAATAAATAAAAACTAAAAAAATGGGGGGGGTGGAGGAGAGAGATATAAAAAAGAGGGTGCCACATTATCTTACTAAGATGGAGTCGGGTATATCAATAGGGACTAATAAAAGCATTCTAGTGACTAAATTCTCTATTCATTTCACTTGTGTGAATATAGAAATGAGAAAGGTGGGGGGAAAAGGTACCTGCGCAGATCGACATGCTAATAGATGAGGAGTCAAGCCTAATGCTCTTAGCTCCCGCACACTATGTTGTGTAGGCTTTGTTTTCTGCACGAATACACAAACACACACCGTGAGAAAGAGTCATTCAACTAGAAACAGGACAAACACATTCTTCTTTAAATAAAGTCATCTTTAATATCTAGAACTGCAAACTAATATGGTAAGGAAAAAACATAAGATTCGACAATTGAGGGGAAAAATCTTACTTGCTCTCCTACAACACCCAGTACCGGTATCAGGCTCACATGGATAAGACAAAAATTTTCTTGCCCTGAACAAAAAGTAGATGGTTGCAAATAGCTATCATTTTGCAAACTCACAGTTCATATGAACTCTATATGGAGACTAATAAAATATTTTCAAATAGGGTATTCTCATCACACAATAACATCAGTGGACCAGGAAACTGCAAGCTCTCAATACTTTAAACACTTGGACTATACTAACTATACGATAATGCTCACTACATATCAGGCCATAATCAAAATGCTTCCTAGTCAGATCTTATGGCATTTTAAATAGACTAACAAATAAATGATCAATATTTAATCACTGCATGCAAAGATAATAAGCCAAGGGGGAGCACGCATGTAAGTGGATGTAGAGATGATCACATAAACAAAATCAGCAAAAACCCTTAGAAGAAGAGATTATGAAAACCTTACCGACAGAAAAAGACAATTGCCGAAGAGCCTCAATGAATGGCATTGATTCAATGTCCCCTAAGAAGAAAGAAAGAAACTTTATCTCTTGCAGATAAAGAATAAGAACAAAGATTCATGAAATGTACTTAAGTTTTAGCTATTGCTTACCCACAGTTCCTCCCAACTCTATAACACAAACATCTGCAGGGCCTTCTTTTCCATCCACGGGAATGACAGAAACAGATTCAATCCAATTTCTGATGGCATCGGTGATGTGTGGAACTACCTACATCCCACTCAAACAAAGCCGAAATCTAGTCATCAGTACTCTAAGCATTGAAGAGAGAGAGAGAGAGAGAGAAAAAAAATATTATGAATGCCCAACATTTGTGTCATCATCACCTGCACAGTCTTTCCAAGATAATCTCCTCTGCGCTCCTTGTCAAGGACAGACTGATAAGACAAGACAGAAAAGGAGATTGCAGTTTAGTTTTTGATGTCAAAAACAGAAGTAGAGACAAGAGTGATAGAAAAGATAAAAGCACCTGATATATCTTTCCAGTGGTAATGTTGTTGTCCCTGGTAAGAGTCACATCTACGAAGCGTTCGTAGTTACCCAGGTCTAAATCAACCTAGGAAGAAAAGAGTTTTAATTGTAAAGCATAATAACGGATGGTAATGTAGAAGAGTATTGGAAAGAGGGAAATACCTCTCCACCATCATCAAGAACAAAAACCTCGCCGTGTTCAAAAGGAGACATGGTACCGGCATCAGTATTCAAGTAGGGATCTGCAGATTGTTGGCAAATAGAGTAAGCAACATGTCCAAGATTATCATCCAAAATCAACAAACTTGGTAACGGAAGGGTTTAGAGATAGAAAATGAACCAATTTTGATGCAGGTGACGCGAAGGCCACAGGCTCTGAGAACGACGCCGATGCTGCTGGCAGTGACGCCTTTGCCGAGCCCACTCACCACACCTCCGGTCACCAAAACGTACTTCATTCTCCTCTGCGACCAACTGCTCCGGCTGCCAATGGTCTTATATAGATGGAGGGAGTGTCACTGTCAGAGTCACAGTCGGGTCGCTTTCCTCGCCTTTTCTCCCGAGAACTGACTATTCAACTCTCTACCAATTTTATGAATTTATCATTCTTATTGAAACAACAACAACAACAAGTAAAAACCAATCACTTACATACTTGGTGATTACATACTTGGTGATTACTTAAGTGGATAAGATAAGGACGGTCCAAATAAATAAGATTATTAATCACCACGAATCTAATATATCATACGGTATAACATGTTTCATAAAATAAGTGACTATTATTGATTGAATAAGCAACTAAATGACTATATAATGATCATTTATCCCTTTAAAAGTCTCAATGTGTCATACAATTAGATATATTTGCAATATATATGTCATACTATATGGTATGATAGACAAACTCAAATATTGGACTAATTTTTTTGATACAAACTAATACTGGATTGATTGGGATGTCTAAGAATAGGCATCAAGGTCAATGTGTGATTCGATAAAGGATAATCCGAGCTAAAGCCTAAAGGTTAACCATAGTACACACCGTGTAGGTATACAATATTATATGGATAGTTACGTGTAGATGATTTTAGATATAGATGTATAGTGATCCCTACATGAGAATGACTAAAATTGTATCGTGTACTAATGTACCATGTATACAAGTATTTCTTCATATTTCCCATGTGGTTGATGATTTATTCCCTTCCCCTTATGCAATTACTATCATTATTTCCACGACTATTATTTCTTTCGAATTTGGCTTCTCTACTTGGATTTATATTGTTTGAATTTGCTTGGATAACTTCTAACCATTAGATTTAGTGCAATCTAAAACCACAATATCATCCTTATGCCATCTTTACTTCATCTAATGGTTATAAGACATCCAAGCAAATTCAAGCAGAGAATCCTGATCCATTTCTTTCATAGCCACATTTACTTAGTTGGATGGTTGATTCCTAAACTCATCTTACCCCTCCCCTATTTTCATTCGTAATCAAATTCATGAGTATTCAAGAATCAATAATAAGAAGGTTGAATCATTCACGTGTAACAGCATGCATAGCGAGACATAGTCTATATTGGGTCATACACTCACAGTTTTGGGATCACGTGTAACAATCCAACACGCATAACGAGATATAGTTCGTTTTGGGTCCTATCTATACAGATTTAGGATTGGAACAATAAGAAGATGAGACATACACCCATTCTAATTCCTTCATGTATAACAGCCCAGCACGCATAACGACATATAGTCCGCTTTGGTCTTGGCCATCACAATTTTGGTCTTGGGTTCTTATCCCAAAGTGTCTCATTATGTGTAGGTGTGTTTGCACATAAATGACACATCACCTCCCTTCCATGGGGCAATGTGGGATCTCAAAATCCATCCCTTAAGATGTCCTCGTCGGCACAATTCTGGCGGGGGAGAGTGTAACAGCTTGGCCCAGTCCATTGAGATATTGTCCTTTTTTGGCCCAACGACCCTCACAGTTTTTCTCTTGAGGTTTCACCCCAAAACGCGTCTCAATGTAAGGTGTTAGCTCTGTACATATAAGCATAGCAACTTGTCTCTCCCGGGCGATGTGGGATTGACGCACATACTAGCTTGCCTGCCTAGTTAGGTCATCACAGAGAGGTTATGATACCATTAATTTGTAACAGCCCCACACGCACAACAAAATATTGTTCGCTTTAAGCCCCGTCTACACGAATTTGTTCTGGGTTCCTAACCCAATCCTTGTCTCACTATGAGGAGGTGTGTTTGCACATCTAAGACATATCACCTCCTTTCCCGGATGATGTGAGATCTATAAAAAAATGCAAGAATATTTTTCTTCGTTATCATTCGATTTTCTTCCAAATAAGTAAACTGTCCTCGCTTCTAATTTTTTGTGCTTCTACAAAGAGTTGCTTTAGAACAAAGTTGGGATAGGATCATGGGAACCTAAAGAATAAATAGTGTGGAAGTTAAAAAAGAAATTTGTCACACATCGTGCATAGCGGTGTATTTAGATACAGGTGAATTCTCAAGAATTTGATCAAAAATGAGGAATTCTCAATTGCTTTGGACTCTTTCCACTGTTTGGATTCTTATCCTGTGGAATTTGCAATTTCCACGGGAAAATAATTGTGGAATTTGGGTACTTAAATTTCTAATTTGAATTCCTCACAAAATATGCGTCATTTATCAATTTTCTCAACTGAGGTTAGTCTAAATAGTAGTTCTTGTCATTTTAAAATTATACATCATGAAATCCAAACAATGGAATTCTCAATCAGTAAAATTTAAATTCATAGACTTTTAATTCTCATGATTTTAAAATTTTTGTGAAAATTACAATTACTTAATCTAAACATAACGTAGAAGAATTTCTGTTTATTTGGCCAAATAGAGTGGTGTGAATATAACAATGTTCTAACAAATGTTAGGCGCTAGTCCGGCGGACATATGGTAACTTGACAAAATATACACCTAAACAAGTTAATCGAGAGATTAATCGATTTTTTAGATCTCTAGACGAAAATATAAAGCACCGTCTCTGCCTGGTGTCTAGGCGATGATTAATCGGTTCTAACGGGATTTTTAGAATATTGGAATATGGACAACGAAAGAAACCAGAAAAATAATAAGTGGGCGGGGGAAACGATGTCGTCTGGTTTCTACCTGAGCCATACTGTAGTTATAGTGTGTGTGGTGAATGAGAGAGAGAGAGAGAGAGAGAGAGAGAGAACAGAGTAATGCGTCCAGAGCCGAGCTCAGCAGGAGGAGCAGCCTCAGAATGTTCATCTTCACCATCGCCATCGACATCATCCCCCGCATCTGGAAAGCGAAGCCGAGATCCTGAAGATGAGGTCTACCTCGACAATTTCCACTCTCACAAGCGTTATCTCAGCGAGGTCCATCTTCTCCTTCTTGGTTATTTTTAGGGTTTCATTTTCATTCACTTTGATTGCTTCAATCAATCTCCCTTTTTTTCCTTTCAAGAATCAAACTTTACTGGGATTTAACTTTCAAAGAATCCTCTTTTATAATTGTTGGCTTATTCAATTAAAGATCATCCGCCACTAATACATTGAGGCAGCATTGCCCAGTCGAAACTGATTCTTTTGATAAACATGACATAGTGGTCACTTGTATGGCTGTTTCAAAATCCCTCATTATTGGTTCTTGTGCAGATCATGGCATCTAGTTTGAATGGACTTACAGTTGGAGATCCACTCCCTGACAATCTCATGGAATCTCCAGCAAGGTCTGAGACCATGTTTTATGCTAGGTAACTTCTTATACCATACCCTCATTTTCTGCATTTTTCGTCCTCACTTCATGTGGTAATGAACTTACTACTACACCTTTAACTGTATCTGCTTGAGTTTGCAAGTATTAGCTTGATTTGCAAGTGTATCATAATATATTTCTTAGTAAAGTGAACTCAATCTTGGTAAACCAGCAGGGTAATTTCAGTTTGGGTCATAGGTAGGTAGTGGTACACAACTCTTGAGAGAGGACATAGGTAGCTTTCCTTTATGTTGCTCTGAATTAAGTCTGCCTGCTTTGAAAAATTTTCTGGAAATGCAGATAACATTGTTTGCACGTTTGGTATCCTTTTCTCTTTCCAAAATTACTCTAATTGCATATTTGCATAATAGTATGATTTTGTTGTCGAACTTTTCTAGATAATTAGACAGCTTGAATTAAGTCAGATAGAAGACATTAGCATCGATGATCTGAGCATCCGTTCCTGTCCTTGTTTTCTTCCTTAAATGTTACATCTGCAATGATGATGACATTGCTTTCTCTGTTTTAATCTTCTGCTCACTTTATTTTTGTTTTGTGTAACTATATGTTTCCAGGGATGAGATGCCCTTGGAATACTCACCAATGTCAGAGGACTCAGATGACTCGAGATTTTGTGAGAACCCCATAAACACATTTTCCTCACAACCTGACAGCACCCCTTCTAGTCCAGTCTCTCCATATAGGTACCAAAGACCACTTACTGGGTTTCCTTCAACTTGCATGACTAGTTCGCATCCCTCACATAGCTGCGCTCTCACTAATTTTAACTGCTCTCAGTCCCGTCAACGAGGCTCTGATTCAGAGGGGCGATTCCCATCATCACCTAGTGACATTTGCCACTCAGCTGACTTAAGGAGGGCTGCACTCTTACGGTCAGTGCAGATGAGAACACAACCTGTTGGTCCACCATCTTTTGAGTTGACATTTGGTTCAGGGCAAGAGTCAATATCTAGTATTGAAGGCGAGGAGAGGTCATGCTCCTATATGAAATCTTTAGTTGATGAAAGGGATTACCAGATTGGTGAGTGTTCTTCTATGGGTATCTCAGAGCCCGACTTTAAGGCAGAAAAATCATGCAGGATGATGAATGTGGATGTGAAAGGGAATCACTCTGCTCCAGATTAAATGCTTCAGCTCTCATTAGGTGAGGCCTTGAGCGACTTGAAGATTCTAGAGTGCCATACAAGCTTTATTTGCAGATGGTGCTGCTAACTGTAGGGTTTAGGTATGGGGATAACTCATCTAACTGTTAATATGTTCCTCTTAACAGTCAATGTTCCACTATTCAGTCAATATGTTCCTCTTATTCTAGGAGTGGGGATAACTCATCTAACTGTTATGTTATTATTGTGAATCAGTCATGTAAATTGTTGGTTACGGAGACCTACAGGTTCAAAAGATGATTCCCACATGTAAATTATTTGACATTGTTAACAGCTTATCCCTCTTCTACCATGCTCTTGAAAATCTAAATCAATTTTAGTGTATCCTTCGTACGGAAAGAATCTTATCTTTCTGAGCAAACTAAATCATTTGCTGGGATTTATTAGAAGAGTTGCAGTATCTGGAAATGTGTTTGAACAACGAGTGCCCTATTGCAGGAGTGTTTGTCGATGTCTTTCGAAAAAGGAAAGAACAATTTGCTTTATCGGATTGTAGAGACATTATACTTCAGAGATATCCACAAATCCCTAAACTCCTACAAAACCTCAAGACACTACATGTCAATTTGAACAAATAAAAAATAAAAAATCAGCATCCAAAGTATTACGGTCCCTTTCACAATTCTCTTGGTATCACTATATGAAACATTGGCAATCACATGGTTTCCAAGCTCAGTCATCCTTGGAAATACTAGTCATGCTGTCAGGATGAGCCTCAAGGTGCAACAAGGCATGATGCAGATACTCCAAATCTTCTACGCACACGATCTTCATGGAGACTTGCCTTTTCACTTCAGCCAACTGATGGCTTATATGCAATCCCACATTCAAGCTTGCATTACTTTTCTTGCTCGTCACAGCAGGAATGGAGTCTCTTTGATGTAAATTAGCAGACCATTTATGGTCATTCATGACTGTATCATTCAACCTGGAAGCCATACACATAATAGAAATGAGAACACAACATGGAAACTTATTCATGCATAACTTAACTAATAAATAAATAATAGGTAGCAGCAGAATATCATCTCCACCTCAGTTGAAACAAATGCTTCGGTAAAGTTCTTGCTGCTCTAGGTATCCAATCTAGAACGTCACCTAGAAAAAATATGCTATGATACCCTCTTCCATCTAAAGTATATATAATCAGGGTGATGAGTGTTGACATCCCCCTACCCCATAGTGACTACTCTTAGAGTAAAAGAACATATAGTATAATTCAGTGAGTAACAACTGCTAAGCAACAATGCAAAAAACCTCGTGGAATAAAAAGAATATAAGTTGTTTCATACTTTGCAAGTATGCTGCCTATGTCAGCATTGTCTTTGATGTGAAAGAAGGCATCCACCACATCCTCTTTTGTTCTCACAAGCCCCTCCAAGCTGCCATAGGACGTACACATAGAGTGTATTGCGGAATCAGTGGCTTCTAAGTTGATGTTTGTAATCCTAATGTTAACTGCCCCTTTATCACCTAGTGGATGAATTGTAGGATCAAAGCACTTTTCAGAAACCGCATCAGACAAAACTGGTCCCTTGCTTGCTCCTACAGTCTCTGAACATTAACATTGAATACTTATCAGACAACAATGGAAAACAAGGATAGGGGAGTGAAAGCAGACTCTAATAAACATCCACTAGGTATAAATATCACATGAATCTAGCTTATTGGTTGGACCTGAAAGAAAGCATGTGGAATTTCAGTAAGAACATAAAGAGCTTTTTTCAACCGAGGAATATTGATTGCATAATGCATGGTTTTATCACTAACAACGCTAGACTGTGAAAAGCGGTGAAACATTGTTGCAGTTATGAAGCCTGGAATGACAGTTGGATAAGAGTTACCCAGTTTTGTGGAATCACTTTTCAAGCTGTTGCTGCTTTCTAACGGCACTCGAGACAGTTTTTTCCTAGCTTTCTGATTGAATTGAAATTAGTAAGTACGAGTGACATGTCTCAATTCACTGATAATCATGGAAATTGAAGCATACAGAGTAACGGCATTGGAAGATTGAAAAATAACAAAGCCCGAGCCAAATACACACACATCACAGAGTATACCTTACTATAAGGCTCAGGCTTCTCCGTCATCAACTTTGGAAGACTAGTTGCAGCTTTAGACACTGGGGATCCCAATTCTGAGAAGTCATCATCTCCAGATGACGAAGGCAATGCCCTCGTACTGAATGGGATGATAGAATTATCTATCCAAGCATTACATCTGCCAAACAAAGAGCAAATTTATAGTTTCTAAGGCTTGTTTTAGAAATTGTCATAGCCAGAAATAAAACAATTGCGGTGGGATTTGCTGAATTGTTGACAACACTAGCAAGCTTCAGAAATGATTATTGCAAGGTTTCTAAATAATTAAACTTGGAAATTTAATATTTAAAGGAAGCAAAATCATGAGACAAAGTGGAAGCAAATCGCCTAGTAGAAATTGGAAAGCACAGAAAATATATGAACTCTGATGGGAGAAAGTTAGAACCGAAGCTTTAGTGCTGCGAGTGAAAGCAAGCCATGTTTACCTGAAAATAATCAAAAGCGTTATGAGCAGAATGTGTTGAACTTTGAAGAAGAAAGGTAGAGAGAGAGAGAGAGAGAGAGAGAGAGTGAGGCGTCTTACCGGTGATGGCTCGGAGGCGGAGCCTATTAGGGTTAAACATCCCCAGGGGCAGCGCAACCGCGCCAAAAGAGGGAAATGGCAATGCGCCGTCAAAACCACTCTCGATGTATAAACAAATTAGTGACAGGCTATGTCCTTTTTAACTCAACTGGTCTGCCTGGGACAAAGGTGGGCCAACAAAAGCCCATTTGGGTTTTGGGGCCAAGAAATTTTGAAAAAATGCCGATGTAGTACTAATTTAAACCCTTTGGTGTCGGCGTCGGTGCGTGTCGAGGAGAGAGAGAGTCTGGGAGAATTTTGATCCGCAAAAAAATGAGAATTATGATATGAGTATGAGTGTTATTATTAAAAATGGTGAAACTGTCTTTTTGTTAAGAATCATTGATATGGGCTATGGAATTTTTTTCCATTAGTTTAGGCATTTGTTTTGTTGTTTTTGTGCATTTGGGCATTTTCCCTTTTTTTTTTGCAATGAGAGAATGACTTGGACTGAAACCAGAGGTCGTTGAGTTGGTTAGAGCCTAAGTGTGGAACTCCATACACATGTTTGAATCTTGTCGACTTTGATTAGAGTTAAATCTCAATATGTTTTTAGTGATCAGGGAGGAGGAAGGGTTCTTACATGATCTTCATACACGGATTAGTCTTTGGGCCTTAAAAGGCTTTAAGGAAACCATGTAATCTCGACCAAAAAAAATCTCCAAACTGAAAGTCCATGGGATTTTTTGAGCTGCATGAAAATTGTTTACGCCTAGATTAATATTTTACTGGACGTACAGTAATTGTTTATGTAAATATTAATTACATTCTTGGTCTTTCTCAGTCGACGGACTCAAGTTTCCTTTTAAGTTCAAATATTGGCCCGCCAGCGAGACTATGCGAGGAGGAATGTAAAGTCCACGCGCGGAAATGACTCCGCGCGGACTGAGGGATCTCACGCCCTTCTTGGACAATAGCTTAGCTCGCGCGGACTACATGTCTCGCGCGGATTAACGGTCTCGCGCACTATCAGACAAAAGTCGAGCTCGCGCGCGAAATGACTACGCGCGGAGTGAGGATCCATCTCGCGTGCTTTGCGCGGAATACAGTCCGCGTGGAATAACTTTAGAGAAAGGCGAGGCGGAAATGCATTTTGGCATCGGCGGACTGGTTTGCAAATAGACATGTGCGGAGTCCGCTCGAAACCTTGTAATCGTTTTGGATTTTTTACAGTCTTTGACATGCTTTGGGCCAATCCCTGTGGCCTTTATCAAATTAAAAACCTTCTTTGGGCTCGCGAGCTGCAATAGCTCGCGAGGTGCAATGATCCGCGGTTTGCGAGCTAGTATTCTATTTGGATTCTTTTGCCTCACGGGATAATGATTATATCTCATTCCATTTCGCGTGGGAGTGTAAATCTTGGGCGGATTGTGCTGAATGGACACGTGTCACGCAAGGACTGGTCTGCATGGGATGAACAGTGTCCGCATGTTTCACGTTGCAGAATCCAAATATGATTCTGATTGCTTTTCTTCCATGGGATAAGGATTACTTCACTATATAAAGGAGCTCGCGCCCTCTTTCTAAGGACACACAATCAATCAATCTCAAGCAAATACAAACACAGCCTTCAACCAAGTTAAAAACCCTCTCGACCTCGTCGAAACCTCCAGCGCTCCCAGGAGCCGATCTCCCTTCGAAGCCTCTTCGAAGCCCTGATTCTAAGCGCTCGCCGCCTAGAATTCCTTAGAGCTCTCCGGAACTCGCCCCCGTTTCCTCGGAAGCATCCCTATAGTTGCTCTGCTCACCCCGCCGTGAGTATCGACCGCTTGTGCCGTAAATTCCCCGTCCGCGAGGTGGCATCTGGAACTCACCCCGCCTGATTCAAGAAGTCAAGCAAGCACTCCTTCAACACCTTCCTCGTCCGCGAGGTGGCACGCCCGCAACTTCTCCATCCTCTTTGGATCGCTATCTGCCTCGGCTCCGATCCGCACGCTGAGGATCGTGGCCAAAACAAAAATAACGGATTTGGAACTTGGTAAAAATTATGAAACGTTTACTTAGAGCACACTACCAGAAGAAAGATTATAGCCGACGAAAAAAAAAAAACCAGGCCGACGAAGCATTTTTTCGTCGGCTATAGTGGGCTTTAGCCGACGAAAATTTCTTTCGTCGGCTAAGGTAAATTTTCGTCGGCTATGATGTCCACTTTAGCCGACGAAATTTATTTCGCCGGCTATTTTAAATTTTCGTCGGCTATGACAAACTTTAGCCGACGAAAAAAAATTTCGTCGGCTAAAGAATTAATGTCGTCGGCTAAAGTTCACAAACCATGGCCGACGAAATATTTAAAGGTTTAGCCGACGAAATTCATAGTCGTCGGCTAAAGTGCTTTATATTTGCAGATCTGGGCAGCAGCAGCTCATTTCGAAAAAAACGGAAAAAAAAAACGGGAGAAGAAAAAAGGGGAGAAAAAGTTTGGGTGTTGTCGAAATCTGTCCATAATCAGTTTGTGGAGCCATATATAGGTACGTATATGTATATATATGTTGATTAATTGAGTTTTATTTGAGTTGATCGATTTTAATTAATTAGTGTGATTAATTGAGTTTATTGATTTTGATTGTGATTGAGTTGATTAATTTTGAGTACGTTAGATGTATATATATATGTGTTGATCGATTTGGTTGATGATTTGAATTGATAATATATATGAATTAATTTGTTGTTAATAAATAGTAAATATATATATATATGTTAATATTAATTTATAATATTATTGTGTTGATATGGTATGAAGTTGTTGATGATATATATGAGTTCATAATGATAATTTTGTAATTAATTAGTTGTAGTACGTACGTAGAATATATATATACTAAATGAATAATTGAGATTTTATATATGGCATGAAATTTTATTAATAATTAGCTAGCATCGTTATAAATATATATATATTTTGTTATATTTTCAGGATATGGATAAGAGTTGGATTTCGCTTCCAAAATGGGACAAAAGATACGGTGCAGGAGTTATGAGTTTTCTAGAATATGCGATGGATAATGCTAACGGGAATACAATTTTCTATTGCCCGTGCACGAAATGTCAGTGTCGCAGCGATATGTATCGATTTCCCATTGACAAAGTATGGCAGCACCTGAGGAGTAACGGGTTTTGGGAGAAGTACACATGTTGGTTATATCACGGTGAAACATCATCAGGGGGTCCGCATGATCATGGCCAATTTTCCGAGACGGGCAGTGCTAGTACATCCAACGATCCAACAACGACATTCATCAACGACATGTTTCCTTATGAGAGCGGTGTATGCGCTCAAGGACAGTATATGCCTGACCCGGTGCAGCCCTTCCCTAGAGCTGTGAACACTGCTGGTATTGAAAAGTACAACAAACTGCTTGCTTTCCAACAGACCCCTATGTACCCCGGTTGTCAGAAGACCGTTCTTGAAAGTGTGATGGACGTAATGAGGATTAAAGTTGAGACAAAATCGACCGTGAAGGCTGTTGATGAGTATCTACAGTACACTGCTTCGATGCTGCCCAACGGTCATCGTCTTCCTACCACTCATCGGAAGGTCCGATGTATCCTGAAAGATCTTGGGCTTTCCTACATCAAGATCCATGCATGCAGATATGACTGCGTTCTCTTTTGGGGTAAAGATCCAGAAGGGAATGACCTTGGTGGCCTTGACGCATGTCCGGTATGTCACACTGACAGATATAAGCTGACTCCTGCAGGCAACAGGAAACCTGTAAAGGTACTTCGGTATTTCCCTTTGACGGATAGGTTGGAGCGGTTGTACATGTCTTCACACACGGCCGAAGCGATGAGATGGCACGCTGATAGGGAATTGCATGACGAAGATACCCTTATACACCCTGCTGACGGGGAGGCTTGGAAGCATATAGACAGGGAGTTTCCTCAATTTGCGTCAGAGGTCCGAAATGTGAGGCTCGGGCTCTCATCCGACGGGTTCAACCCTTTTGGGAACATGAGTCTGCAATACAGTATATGGCCGGTGATTTTGGTACCGTACAACCTTCCCCCATGGATGTGCATGAAGAAGGAGTACAATATGTTGAGTTTGTTGATTCCGGGGCCCGGTTATCCGGGGAAGTGTCTCGATGTGTACTTGAGACCTTTGATTGAAGAGCTTAAATTTTTGTGGGACGTTGGTCATCCCACTTATGACAAGTACACGCACGAGATGTTCCAGATGCATGTCATGGTTGTTGGCACCATCAGTGATTTTCCTGCCCGTGGGATGTTGTCGGGCAACGTTGTTAGGGGATACAAGGCTTGTCCAGAGTGCCTTAGCGATGAGGGGAGCAGCAGTCATTGCAACAAGATATGCAGATTGGGTCACCGTGCTTTCCTTCCATATGATCACGAATGGCGGTTCGATGAAAAGGCATTTGATGGGACCGTAGAACACGGCGTCCCTCCCAGAAGATGGACGGGGGAAGACATTTTAGCGGTGCTTAATGAGTACGATTTTGGGCAGCTCAGCAATCACCCCAACATTGTGGCGGCTATACCTGAAAGACCCGACAGGTACAAATTCTGGACACATAAGAGCATATTCTGGGAACTCCCATACTGGAGTAAGTTGTTGATCAGGCACTACCTGGATGTGATGCACATAGAAAAGAATGTGTGCGACAGTGTGGTTGGCACAGTGCTGAATTTGGAGGGGAAGACGAAAGACGGTCCTAAGGCACGCATTGATCTAAAAAAATGCGGAATAAGAAGACATTTGTGGTTGAAAGAAGGGAAGAAAAAAATGCCTCAAGCTCCTTACACCGTGAAGCCTGACCAGAAGAACCTAATTTTCAGGTGGATGAGTTGTGTGAAGTATCCTTCAGGCTATGCAGGAAATATTGCCCGGTGTGTGAACTTCCGGGACAATAAGATGTACGGGTTGAAGAGTCATGACTGTCATATCCTGCTGCAACGTCTCTTCCCTGTTTTCATTCGACCGTTCCTTCCCCGTCAGGTGGTGGAGCCGTTAGTAGCGTTGGGAAGGTTTTTCCAGAAGTTATGCACACGGGAAGTGTCTCGATGTGACCTCCGGGAAATGCAAATGGACATCATTTATATCATGTGTAAATTTGAGAGGATATTTCCTCCAAATTTTTTTGACATCATGCCTCACCTGATGATCCATCTTCCCGAGCAATTGTTGCTTACCGGTCCAGTACACTACACTTGGATGTATCCCATGGAAAGGTACGTTTTTTACTTTCATGAATTCCTCAATACATATACATGTTCAATAATCATAACATTTTGCAACTTGATTTACAGGCAACTTGGAGACTACAAAGATTATGTGGCTAATAAATCCGCTCCTGAAGGATGTATAGCTGAAGCATATATTGCGCACGAGTGCGTCACCTACATGAAGTTGTATTTAGGAGCGTTGAAGGAAACTCCGCAAACCATGCCGGTAGATGTACCGAAGTTCAATCTTTCCATAGTCTCTAGTGATGTTGAAGTGTATGGAATTTTGCCAAACTCCTACAAGTTGCAACCACATGAGCTAGTCATTGCCCACTGGTGGGTATTGATTAACTGTCCAGAAGTTGAATACTGGAAAGACATCCATCTCAATCATCCCAACATTGCCGGTGATCTCGAGTACCACAACAAGGAGTTCGCAGATTATTTTGGCGGTTGGGTACGTAATTTAATTTTTCTCTACGGGTTTATGTTTATTGAATAATTATCCATATTTACAGTTGAGATGGTTGGTTGCAGATGAACCATATTCAATCTGATGGTCACCCAAATTGGTCGCACGAACTCAGACTTCTAGCCATGAAGCCGATAGTCTCAAGAGTTTATCCGATGTGCAAGGTGAATGGCGTGCAATTTATATGCGAACAAAGAGACAGCAGAAAGAGAACACAGAATTCTGGGGTCATGGCACATGGTGGGCGGAATGGAGTTGACTATTACGGTGTTCTTGATTCAGTGGTGGAACTCGTTTACGGTGAAGGCATGACAGTGCACCTCTTCAAGTGTAGATGGTTTGATACTAGGCCGCAGAGCATGAAGACCGATCAGTACGGAATATTATCGGTGAACACTAGTACAAGTTCTTACGAGGATGACCCCTTCGTTTTTGCCACATCGGTAAAACAAGTGTTTTATCTTGATGACCTTGCTAAGGGTGACGCGTGGAAAGTAGTCAACCTTGTGCACACTCGAAACATTTATCGGGCGGCTACACTTGGAGAGGCCGAAGACGAGGAAGAAGATGTTGCGTATCAAGAGCCCAACGCAATAGGTATTCCTAACTCCTCTACCATTCGCCTTAATAATTTTAAAGCGGGTCGTTCGGTGCGAATTCGTGATGAAGAGCCAAGGCTTGTTGATGTTGATCCAAATCAAGAGTCAGACGAAGACTCTGGCGATGAGGAAATACATATATTACCAGAAATTAATTCTGACACCGAAGAAGACTCATCGGATGATTCCGATTACGAGCCTTAGTTTTAATGTATGATTCCGATTAATTTGTATAATTTTTCAAAGACTTTTTCCTTTATAGTTTACACATGTTGAATTCATATTTCAGTTATGAATATATGAGATTTTGGTGATACATGATGAACAGGGTTTTTTAAATGTATGGTTTATGAATATCGTCTGTTTTTTTTTTCCCTGTTTTTTACTTTAGCCGACGAAATATACTATAATTCGTCGGCTAAGATGTTTTTTGCCGACGAAAAAAGCCTTAATTCGTCGGCCATAGATGTTTTTTATTTATTTTTATTACACACTTTAGCCGACGAAATAAACTGTGATTCGTCGGCTAAACTACCTTAGCCGACGAAAAAAGACTTAATTTCGTCGGCTAAACTTGTTTTTTATTTTTTTTAATTACTCACTTTAGCCGACGAAATACACTGTAATTCGTCGGCTAATATGGTTTTTGCCGACGAAAAACCTAATAATTCGTCGGCTATAGTTATTTTTTTTTTTTTAATTACATACTATAGCCGACGAATATGTTAGGGTATTCGTCGGCTAAACCCTAAAATATTTCTATTACCTACTATAGCCCTATGTTCGGTGGTTATTTTGCGTAAAATTTTTATACGACTTGTTGCGTGTCATCGGTTTAAAACTATTTTCAGTTGGAGGTCCGGCCAAAATACGTAATTTAGACGGTCGAACGACCTTTTCCGTGCGTTTAGGGGTTTGACTTACGAGATTGACCGTCCGGATCGAGCCCTTATTCTTTTCGGATGAAGTTGAATTTTTTCCCATACATGTATTTTATCATGATGGTCATATCTGACGGCTGGATTTGTGTTTCTCAAGTTTGATCATCACGATCACAACATGTGTACTAATGTTGTATAACTTGTTTACCAAGTGTTATGTAAATGTTCCGTTTCAAAAACAAACTATACGTAGATCCTTCAAACGTAAAAAAGTCGTGAAATAAGACATGACTAGAATGGTGAAATAAGTCTACGGTTGAAAAATCACGGTATTCCGGTCATGTCTCGGTGCCGATAGTTGCGGTCAATTCAATTTTCCATTCTTTCTCCCTATGGGTAGCCCCGGGTTCGGTGGTTATTTTGCGTAAAATTTTTATACGACTTGTTGCGTGTCATCGGTTTGAAACTATTTTCAGTTGGAGGTCCGGCCAAAATACGTAATTTAGACGGTCGAACGACCTTTTCCGTGCGTTTAGGGGTTTGACTTACGAGATTGACCGTCCGGTTCGAGCCCTTATTCTTTTCGGATCAAGTTGAATTTTTTCCCATACATATATTTTATCATGATGGTCATATCTGACGGCTGGATTTGTGTTTCTCAAGTTTGGTCATCACCAGAACAACATGCCAAATGTATGAAGGTTTAGCCGACGAATTTCAAAGGTTTAGCCGACGAATTTCAAAGGTTTAGCCGACGAATTTCAAAGGTTTAGCCGACGAATTTCAAAGGTTTAGCCGACGAATTTCAAAGGTTTAGCCGACGAATATATGTATAGCCGACGAAATTTTAATCTTTAGCCGACGAACAAATTATTTCGTCGGCTAAAGTCCTCGGGTTTTAATTGCAAACCCTAGCCTCCTCCCTCATTTCTGCAGTTTTTCAACCCTAGCTCCTCCCTCCCGGTCTCCTCCCTCCTCCCTCCGGTCTGCTCCCTCCTCCCTCCCGGTCTCCTCCCTCCTCCCTCCTCCCTCCCGGTCTCCTCCCTCCTCCTCCCTCATTTTTGCTTTTCTGAATTGCTACGAAGGTAAACTCTTTTTTCTGTTCCTTGAATTCAGTTTTGTCTATTTGTTTTGGATGCTTCAATACTCGTAACCCTTTTAGATTCTTTTTGAGTCTGGAGTTCTTGGTTTGTTTCTGATTATTTCGTTGATTGTTGATTCGTTTGGTGTGATTTCTAAGATTGACTTTTTGTATTGATTTGCTATTTGTAAATTTATTTATAGGTGTTCTAGGTTTGAAATCTGAAGATATCTGTTTTCAGATTAATGAATGAGATTAGTGAAACCTTGGTGATGAGAAAAAAAAATGATATTAAGATGTTGAATTTTATAATTGTTATATAATGCCGAAAACCTGTATCAAATGTATTTACAGTAATTTAGATGCATGTTGTAACCGGATTGATTTGTGGATTTTTCGGGATGATTAAGTGTGAGGCCCAAAGATTCTAAAATTGTCTCCTGATTCATCCTACATTTGTTTGGCAATATTATTTATTTTCTGCAAAACGAAGTTGTTGTGTCCAGTTGGCAACCGTTGACATGTTTTACTTTACATCTTACATAATAATTGTGCTATGTGTCTTAGGACAGTTAGATATAGAGAGCAAAACAAATAGATATAAATTATTAATAAAATACGTAAATTATTAATAAAAGAACATTAATAAAAGAACATTATTAATAAATTATTAAATTTATTAATAATTTAACACTAGATTAACTAGAGAATCGGGATGAAAACGCGAAATTGAAGAAAGGAATAAATGTGTTAATTTATTTTTGATTTCGAATTTAGTTTTACGATATGTTAGTTAATATATAATATTGTTATGTAAGTAAAATATATATATATATATATATATCTATATATATATTGGTATGTGCGTGTAAATTTTTATTGAATAAGTATAATTTTAAAAATGTATAATTTTTTATAAAACAAAGACAAAATAATCTAAAGCCTTTAATTAATATTATAAATAGGATGAGCGGCTTTTTTCGATCGAAGAAGAGTTCGAAGGGCCAAAGGTCCGAATCGTCTGAGGGAACCTCTAGCAACCCTCAAACGACGTTTCAGGGCCACATGACAGCCCGACGTGCGAGCCTTCTGGAGACGGCGCCGGAGGTGCCCGTTTCATCGAGGCAGGCGGCCGTCCCTCGTTCCCCGAGGCCCTTGACGGAGGTGTCTGCACCTCGTATGCCCGAGATACACCGGGCGCCCACTCCGGGTCCTACTTCTTCGGATAGTGGGTCATCTGGGGTACAGATGCCGCCGCCTCATCTGTTCCTTCCGCAGATGATACCGGCGATACCTGTAGTCGATGACTCAGGGACGCCGATTTATCCACTGCCCCCGCCAGTGGCTCCATCAGCGGCGTACCGGTTCCTGCCTTTTGATACGCCTCTTATTTCTGCGAGGGTATCATCATCGGCGACAGAGCCGGAATCCGTCGCGAGCTCCTCAGGTAATGAGTCAGGCAACTTGATTACTTTTAAAGGGTCATATATATATATTTTAATAATCAATTTGGCCGAATCATGTCATAGGCACAAAGAAGAAGAGAGGCCCCGTCACAGGGAAAGCTCTCGAGAAGATGGTGAGTACCATGGGGAGGATCCCCATCGATACTGACGGGGATGGCCACGCAGTATCGAGCGGGAAGTCGAGGATGTACTCCGGCCGCGTGGGTGCTCTCATCCGGGATAGAGTCCCTATGCTGTGGTCTGACTGGGGCGAGGTCCCGCAGGAGGTTAAGGACATGGTCCACAACGCGATGTCGGTGAGTTTACAAAATAATATTATGTATTAAATTGTTGATTTTTCGAAAAGCTAAACTAATAATAATCGGTTAAATACAGGTGTGGTTTGAGGTTCCCGAGCACCTGAGGGACAGCTGGGCCGACGTTACGCATGGGGGAAGGTACGTTGGGAAGTTAATGAAAAACAATTTTGTATGTGATATTAATAATATTTCTAATATTTTTGTTGTATCTGTAGGTACAAGGAGTGGAAGAACGAGCTGCGGACCCATTGGACTAAGCACGGGAACGCACGTTCTGGTACCCCTACTGAGTTCCAGTACAGGGAGTACGAGTGGCGTTGGCTTCTGACATCAGAATTCAACAACCCTCGTAAACAGGTATTTAAATAAATTAGTTAGTTAATTTAAAAATAAGTACGTGCGTTTTAAAATATTCTACTAATAGTTTACTTTTTTCTTTGAAGGCGGTTTCCCGGGTGAACGCTCAGAACCGGCAACGCAACACAAGGAACCATCATGCCGGTTCTAGACCGTTCGGTGTCTTCATGGACGAGGCGGCCAAGGAACATCCAGAAGTCAACCCCTACGTCTATACGTACGAGAAGGCATATCCTGACTCCCAGGAGGATATTGTAAGTCACTTTACGTTTTTAAATTTTTAAATTTATGTAAAAATTTTAATTAATAATTTTTTTCCTATCCATATAGGCGAGGGTGAGGGAGGCTAGTGACGAGGTCCTCAGTACCTTAGTGAGGGAGGGATGGCCGGACACGCAGGATTCCGAGATGTCAGAAGCCATGTCCCGGATCGACAATTCGGATCCGACGATTGGGGCGAGGATCATGGGCACAGCCTTCCCACCGAGAGGAAACAACTTCTACTGCCGAGGTCTAGGAAAGAGAGGCGAGGGGGTCCTGAAGAACACTCCAGGATTTCAACGAAAGGCAACCTCGACCGGGACCAGCACCACATCCACGATGCACAGGACGACTCAGCTAGAGTCGGAAGTTCAGAGACTACGAGAACAGCAAGCTGCTCAAGCTGCTCAGGCTGCCTCGCATGCTGCCTCGCAGCAAGCCTATATTGCCTCGATGGCGGCCTTTAATACCGCGCAGGCAGCCTATGTTGCCGAGCTATATGCCATCCAGCAGGCCCAGCAGCAGCAGATGTTGCAGTACATGCAGGACTTTGCATCTGCCCAGAGTCAGGGACTTCCGCCTCCGCCCATGCCTCCGCCCATGACGCTACCCCAGCCGCCGCAACCTCCGCAGCAGCCCCCAGAAGATGACTTCAATTTAGACGATATAGACTTTACGTAGTTGATAATATACTTTTATGTAAATTGATACTTTTATGTAGTTCATATATTCTTTTATGTGTTTGTTGTTGGTTATATGAAATGGTTAAATATGTCTTTTGCAGCTTGCATGGAATGGTAATTCAGAAATTTCGGGGTTTTTTTTTTTTACTGAAATACACTTATAGCCGACGAAAAAAGCCATAATTCGTCGGCTAAAGTTTTTTTTAAAAAAAAAAAAAGGTTTAGCCGACGAAATAAGCTTTAATTCGTCGGCTAAATGTCTATAGGGCCGACGAAAAATACAATATTTCGTCGGCCATAGATGTTTTATATTTTTTTTTATTACAAATTTTAGCCGACGAATAATTTAAACTATTCGTCGGCTAAAGTTTGGAAGATACCCGACGACATTATTCGTCGGCTATAGTTCATACTTTAGCAGACGAAATAATGTCGTCGGCTATAGTATGACTATAGCCGACGACAGTATGTCGTCGGCTAAAGGTTGGACTATAGCCGACGAAACATTATTCGTCGGCTATAGTATGACTATAGCCGACGACATTTTTTGGCTCGTCGGCTAAAGTCATTACAGACGACCCTTTCCCGACGACACTATAGCCGACGAACCTTCGTCGGCTAAGGTTGCAACCGACGAATTTTTTTAACAGGCCGACGAAAATTTTTCGTCGGCTAAACTGCCTGTTCTGGTAGTGGCATCTCTAAGACGAATTACAAAATTGATAGTTAGGATTTGCGAGTTTGCCTCCAACAAGGATAGTTATTTCCATAGCTAAATTAAATTTTGAAAAATAATAATAATAATAATTGAAACAACGGCTAAAGTATACAATCAAAAAAAAAAGTATACAACTTCTAGTTCTATAAAAAGACGTATTTTCATCTTCAACCATCTTCAATCTTGAACTTTGTTAATACCCAAAATTTTGCAACCCGTTTTCTAAGTGGGTTATGTTCTCGTTGGGCTTTCGAGGAAGCCCATTACAATTCAAAAGAGGCCTTGTAAAAGTGTGAAAAGTTCAAGTTTTCGAGCAATCACCAAGCGAATATGACACACAATATTAATACAAATTAGTAGACGCAGCATATGTCCATTGAGGATTACCGTGGGGATATGGTGTAGAAGGTAAAGGACCCCGTGAGGCTATCGTTAAGATCATGTTTGTCGATAATTTTGGGCTTGGGGACCAAAATTCATGCATGATAGACAAAACCTTAACATGGGCTAGTGAGAGAAATGAAGAGCAAGCCATCATCGACCCAAAGAAACCTCAGGCAAGAGATCAAGCTTCATCTTTTAGACCTCTGTCCCTAATACCCAGCCAATCTCATTAAATAACCTTTAAGTAACCTAAAATCATGCTCTCTCACTAAACTCACAAGCTTCCAACTCCCCAGCACATCCATATGCAAGCTTCGTTCTTGTTGAAAGATAATCGTTGTTGTTACAATCAAGCTGAAACATAACAAATCGCTCCTAGGACTCACCCTTGATCAATTTTGGACCTGGTTTGTTTTTTTTGTAATTCACAAGCACAAAAAACACCCTCACATTTCAAGTGACTTCAAATGGCTCCACCACGAAGAAAGAAGAATAACACTGGTGTGCCTTCTCAAGAGCAACAAAAGCTTCCTGATTCAGTTTCCAAGATCAACCAGAGTAGGAAGAAAGTCTTGAGGAGGAGGAAGAAATCACTGCTTAAGATATAACAAACCTTCTCAATGTCTTTAAGAGATCTCATAGGGAAATGGTTGACACAATAAAGCCGTTGGTAAGTTTAATCAAGGCAACAAAGTAGTAGGAGCAACCAAATAATGAAGAGCAGCAAGAGAAAGTCTCTCATGATGTGTCTAATGCAATTAAGGAATCTACCGCAACCAAATAATCTAATCATAATGCTTCCTCATTTGTCACCTAAGAAGATGTTGTTGCATGTTGGAAAGAGTTGTGTCGTAGCTCTGAAGACTGGAAATCTGCTTCTCAACCTCCTTATCCATCGAGCATAACACATTTGTCATATCCAAAAAATTATGAGACACCTATATTCACTCTTTTTTATGGGAGAAAGGGCATTCTAAAAGAGCACACCAGTCGATTTATCAACGCTATTGGTTCTCATGCTAGCAACCACAACCTCAGGTCAAGGAATTTTCTAAAACCCTCACTGATCATGCTAACTCCTAGTTATGTATGTACTTGGGAGGAAATGGCACACAAGATTTGTAGGAAGTATCTCCAAATATGAAGAAAGGGTGACCATTACTCAGCTGAATAACACCAGACAATGAACATGGGAAAATCTGGTAAATTTTGTTTGCCATTTTCGTGAATAAGTGATGGATTGCCATATATGATGAGAAGGATGAGGAGTTGTTTGTGGAAATTTTGTCAGAAATATTTTGCCAGAGTAACGAGTCTATTTAGAGAACATTGGCATCACTCAGTTTTCAAGGCTCACTAGAGCTGTGAGAAAGATAAACATGTTGGTAAAAACACAACAAACCAAAGGAGTTGGAGATCAGATAAGAAGGTCGACACATCTCAGAGGGAGACAAACCATGCTCTAATGGCAGATGAAAGGCAATTGAAGAGGAAGGAAAAATATGGAACTGTCCCAGCGATACCTAGTTCCATTCTCAATACTTTGTTTGTTGCAGGGTGGTCAAGCCTATGTAGCGAGAAAAACCTCCCACCAGGAAGGATAAGAAGAACCAGTGGTATTGCCATTATCCAAAATAGATACATGACTAAACAAGTTAAATGAATGTGAAGAAAATTCAAAACAATTGAAGATTTAAACCTTAGTCAATGGTTAGTTGAAGGAAAATTTCACAATAAAAGAAGCCATCAGCAACCTCAAAGAACCTCAGGCAAGAGATCAAACTTCATCTCTAAAACTTCTGTCCCTAATACCCTGCCAACCTCATTCCATAACCTTCACAGGCTTCCCGCTCTCCACCACATCCATTTGCAAGCTTCATTCTTGTAATCGTTGTCTTTACAATAGAGTTGAATCACAACAAAATCGTTCCTGGAACTCACCCTCGATAGATTTTGGGTCTAGTCTCACTTAATCAAGAGGGCTTTGTTGTTTGAAATTCACAAAGCACAAAAAACACCCTCACAAAGTTCATGTCTTCATTCACTACTTATTATATCTTTATCAAGAATAAATAAGAACATAGGACTCCGACCATATAACACCTCATTGGTGGAGATGAGAAAATGAATCATATGTGAATAATGCAAAAATGGTCCTAAAATGAATATAGGACTTCAAAATATGACTCCTTGTTGGAGTTGCCCTTATGAGCCGGATCCCAAAAAAACCCACACATAAGTGTAGCTTTCCCCTCCTAGCCATATATGAATGGAACTTTGCTCCTCTTAACCACATAAGTCTAGCTTTTGTGTGTGTATTTTAAACAGGATCCGGAACCTAACCACATGAGTCTAGCTTTTGTGTGTGTATTTTAAACGGGATCGGGAATTTAAAGACCCCATTTAGTGTGTGGTTGTTGCTTACTATTGTTGTGGTATTTAAGTTTTGAACTAATTTCAGTTTACCCCCATCAACTTTAGGTCGATCATCATGGTAGTTATTCTTTTTTCAATTTCATCAAAAACACCCCTCGACTCCCAATTTTCATCAGCCGTGTCCAAACCTCTGTTCTTCATCCAATTCCTCCGTTAAGTGATGACTGTGATAACGTGACATCAAGAAGAATGTCAAATTCTGAAAATAACTTTTCTGACCCTTTTTTCTCATATCAATACACATCTTAGTTCTCATCACAACCCCCTTACCGTAGTGATTTCGGTGAGATTGAATGCAATTTGTCTATTTTGTCATTTATCTGTGGGCCCAAGGATTTCAAATTTGGTTTTCTTCATAATGTCACGTCATCACATGATGAGGAAATTGGATGGAAAATGGATGTTTTGACACAATTGATGAAAATTAGAAATCGAGAGGTGTTTTTGATGAAATTGAAAGAAAAATGACTAACATGATGATCGACCTAAAGTTGATAGAGGTAAATTGAAATTAGTTCTTAGAATATTGTTTATTACATACCTTAGACTATTGTCATATAGCCAGTACCTCGGTTGTTTTGATGCGTGGATATTCTATATTATTGGTACAATAGTACGTTTAAGCACCGGACACTATCAACATTTCTCCCCAACATCACCATGCAGTAATTAAGCCAGTAATTACTACTAATCAATCATCCTGATCTCGGTTATGTTTTACAGCTTCTTAATAGTATCACTATCAACATCGAACACTTAACGTTATATAACTTTTGTTTCTCCCAACTTGAACACAAAGAATCACGATTACTTTTCAGTATTGTTATATAACGTACAACACTACAACGAGTGTGTGCACATCTGGATAGTTGTATGCTTGTTCTTGCTTATTCTTCTGGATAGTGTAAGACGTCAATAACTAGTTAACAGTAGATACTACAATCTACACTACACAGGAACATTGACTTGACAGATACCTACATGCGTATGTAATGAATATAATTGCCCTAGCTGCATGGATATGTGGATCGATGTTGATCGTCTGGTGAATTTGGTTCCTGAGGACAGCATGCCTTGGAGGAATTGTCCAAGTCCTTGTAAAGTGCTGATAATGAAGTGTTAGAATTTGGAAGAGTACGTAAGAGTGAGTTATTGCCTTATTGGTCCAGCGCTGCAGCCTGGTCCGGCCATCTTGAATTGTCTCCTGTTAGATGAGTCCCGCCACTAGCTTTGGCTAGTTATATATGCATGACATTGACAACATATCTTTAAGTCTCCAGCCCTACCTAGGGCTTCTCCCGAACTAACCGTCGTCGACATGCAGAGGTACATGGAGGTGTGGTGAGCTATTGAGATCTTTTAATTTGGTCGACTTACCTACATGCTCGAACAGATTTTCTATTTCACAATTCATTTTTGGAATCACATCGTCGGTGTGTGCGTGTGTATAATATAACATTATATATGATAACAGTACGTGTTCAATCTTCTTTCTAATTTCACGATTGTCATTAATGTATATACTCAAACTCTTTATCTGACAAGACAATATGATGTCGATCTACGTATAATAATTCACGTCCTTTTCGAACTAGTTTTGTAATTAACAATCACAATGACAATTTTCCGAATCTGCATGTTATATGACAACATGGTGTGTACATGCACCATAGAATTGTCATAGTTCACGTATTTTTCATTCTAATTTTGATTCGGAGCCTTCATACTTATATCTATGATATGAACCTTTTGTTTTGATATCAATAACAAACATGATTCTGCAGTAACAAAAAAATTGAAGTAAATGAGATTACAGGTTCAATTTCTTTCTCATATTATCTTAGCAAATATGATCAAGATATCTTTTGTTTGTGGTAATTATTTTCTTCTTGTAGCCGACATTCCTCTCTTCTAGAAAACAAAATTTTATCAAGGCTGAAAGGTATGCGTGTAAATACAACATTCATGACTTGTGATGCAGTTGGCCCCGCCCAGAAGGAACAAGCAGCGGTCCCTTCGTTTATT
Organism: Fragaria x ananassa; assembly: GCA_034370585.1. Lineage (NCBI taxonomy): Eukaryota > Viridiplantae > Streptophyta > Magnoliopsida > Rosales > Rosaceae > Fragaria > Fragaria x ananassa. The sequence continues at coordinate 26,785,388 of CP139757.1, read as the reverse complement.
TACAGCTAGTGATATCACGTGGTTGTCTATATAACATATGGTATGACATGTCTATTGCAAATGTGTCTAATTGTATGATACATGAGAGTTTTTGAAGGGGTAAATGGTCATTACATGGTCATTTAGTTGTTTCTTCAATCAATAATAGTCACACATTGTGTGAGACATGCTATACCATATGGTATACTAGAATTTTCCGTGATATCACTGTCAATCACTAAAAGTTATTTGAAACATGCAGCAAACCTAATTCAATGATTTATGGTGAAACTTCATGAGAGCCTAGTATACAAACTGAAGGGCTAGTTTCTAATGATTTCCGCAATCCTAAGTAAAGAGAAAAAAAAAACTAGCTAGCTTTCAATCAAGCTTTTGTTGTGTATAAAAACTAGGAAGCAAGAACTTGTCGAAAAACTTGGAAGCGACAAAACTAAGAAACAAAGATCGATGGATCAAAAGGGCACAGTACGTAGAAAATTAACTGAACTCAAGAAAGAAGCCAAGCCAGAATAGCATTATGCTTGTCAGCCGGGTCACAGTCATCATCGACCACCACGGCCTCTGATCTCGATTTATTGCTATGGTCAAGATGATGATCATCTGCAGCCTGCTGCTCCCATAACCAAGAGAGCATATTCTCATCATCTTTCTGATCAACATTCCATAAGTAGTCGTGCCTATGGATATCACTCTCCCAATCCCATCTCATTTCATCATTCACTGTTCCATTCATTCCATCAAGCTGCTGCTTCTGCTGATCAAACTTACAAGTAGCAGCAGCTGCTGAGCCTGGTGAGTAATTAGAGCATGAATTATACCAGTCATCCCGATCAAACGCAGCTGCTTCCGCTTCTCCATAACTTGATTTGGAATTTGAGTTTGATGATGAGCTTAAATTAGTAGCACTAATCTGATCGAGCTGATGATGTTCCTCTTCATGACTAGCCGCTGCAGTAGCATTAGTCATCACTTTATTTGGACCACATAAAAGTTTGCCGGTGTCCTCGTCGTCCCTAATAACGCCCGTGTCATCATCACCATCATCGCTTTGTCTTTCACCAATTAAAGTCAGCACCCCAGTTGGATCCGATATTATTTCATTGGCGACGTCCATCAACAAGTCATTGAAAGCCACCTCCCCACCGTCATCAAGTTTACCTGCAGCTGAGCCATCAGATGGTCCTCCTCCGACTAATGCTTGTGTTTCTTTTTTTCCGGTGCCAGCCGCAACTGCTGCTGCTGCGGAAAGAGGCGGAGGGGAAGACGAGCTCGTCATCGTTGCCGATTTATCATCATGATTATGAGAGCATGAATCCAAGTGGTGGTTGATGGCTGTAGAAGTGTAGGTGACTTTGTTCTTCTTCATGGCCCAGCGACTGGTTCTGCCACCTCTTCCTCTTCGCTTGGACGAGGGTGGTCCTAATTTCATCGCCATATTGATTTCATCTGCTGCGGTGGTGGTGGTGCTGCTACTACTAGCTGCTGCTGCTGCTGATGCTGAAGGCATATGGATCATATTAATAGGTCTCCTGAAAGCGTCTATTTTTCGAGTCAAGTGCGAGTTCCAGTAGTTCTTTATCTCATTGTCCGTTCTTCCCGGTAATTGACTAGCTATCAAAGACCACCTGCGTAATATATTGACGGTGTGAAAAAAGTTAATATAATCACACAAGCTTTACACAACTAATTACTAACATATAATCAAAAAGCATTTCTGGTGAACTAGAACGTACGTTACACGCATATATCATATATATGCATGTACGTTCAGTTTTCTCCGTCTCTGTCATAGCAATAATTAATTAGTAGTAGGAGCGAGAAAGACAACAAGAAAGAATCGACCAGTAGGTAACCAAGGTAATATAAGATGATTCATCATACATAGCTTTTCACTGAATAATTTGAATACCGCCTTACGCTTATGAAGTCGGTCTATATATTCCTAAAGTTTATTAACATATACATAACAGACAAAAGCAAATTTATTTCTGTCTAATTATTGACAGAAAAACCATAAAAACGTTCAGACAACTTCTCAATCAACCTGTTTCTGGTATACTAAATTACTATTAATGGACTAAAGAATATTAATTGCTAGCAGCATTTAAAATCTTGCATCAGAACACAGCAACCCGGCCGGGAAGGTAAATATCGATCGAGTCAGTGAGAACAGTACGAACGTAATAGCTAGTATATATAAAAGAAATTCACACATACCTATTTCCCAGAGAAGCATGCAATTTGATGATGATATCTTCCTCTTGAGGAGTAATATTTCCCCTCTTTAAGTCAGCTCTCAGGTAGTTTATCCATCTCAGTCTGCAACTCTTCCCACACCGCAGTAACCCTTCAGTTTACAACACATTCATTTTATTAGCTGTTAATTAACTTCCACACCAAGAGATATTTGTATGAGGTAGCTGCTGCCGGCAAACTACCTCGATCTATGGATTGAACTTGCAAAAACTGAACATCTGATAGATCAGACATTTAACAGTTTAACACTACTAGCGAGCTTAATTACAAAGATGTGTTCACTGTGTTGGTGATTATGGCATGTACCTGCATTCTTGGGCAACGATCTCCAGGAGCCTTCCCCATTAGCACGGATGTAGTTGATTAAGGTTTGATCCTCCTCTGCTGTCCATCTTCCCTTCTTCAACCCAACTTTCTCGCAGCACGGAGCCCTCCCCATTTCTGGTTTGATCTATATATACAGATCGATCACTATTACAGCCCGCAGTTCAAACTACTCGATCTCTCATTCTCTCTCTCTCTCTCTCTCTCTCTCTCTCTCGTTATGTAGAATACAAGACTGATTATATATAGTGCCCAGCAATGCCAGTAAATGCTCAGCAAGGAAACGAGGGGAGCTAGGGCGGAAGCTTTTTAGATCATAGAAGGACGCACAGTAGCTGCGGCAGCAATCAAGTTAATTAGAAGGAGCTAGCTGGGCTAGCTAGGGTAGCTAGCTAGCTGGTACAGTAATTAACAACTGAGCTAGAGCAGGATGAGCATTATGTATGTGTAGACTTGAAGAGTGAGGACAGGCTACCCAGAGAGGTGCAGGGTTTAATAAAAGTACGTGATTTACAAAGGGAGACAGACATGATCGATCGAGAAGGACAGAGATGATATGAATACGGGTGGGGTTTCCGATAGAGAAATTAAGTGTGGTGTGAGATTGTGCCACGACGGCCTACAAGTGAATACCAGAGTCGTGGCCTCTCCGTTGTCGACAGGCTCGTGAAGGGGTTTTGCATTTCCCACGTCCATATATGTACGCAAAGCACGCACGCGGCTCAACCAGTCATCCCTCCTTCTAGCTCTTCCTCCTCGCTCGGTCTCCACCTCCGATCTAATTCCACCCTCTTGCAGCTAGGTCAATATTTCAGCTCCATCGGTTCCCACCAAATATCTCATTAATTGTTACTTAGTTCATCTATATATCTAGTTATGACTTTTTTATCTTATCTACGTATCCCATACGACGTCGACGTAATAAGTACCCTTGCGGCCGTACCTAATTACTTATATATAACTATTAATAATTAGTTAGCTAGCTATAGAACAAGAATTATATATAAAAGTGTGTGTAGAGAGTTCGTTGTTCTTTTCACACCTAGTGAGGTATATCAAGTATTGCGATTGCTGACTGCTGTGCCAGCTCCCTTCCTTATAGGACATATGGATTTTTCTTTCATAAGAATTAATCTGTGTTTGAATTTTCTATTGAGGTCATGGAACATGAATCCGAAAAAACTTATGATCGGGATTCTGACAAACCATACTTGATTGCGCATTTATAAAAGTACAACACATTTAGGCCTATACTGCACGTTTGTTTGTCATTAACCGCTTTCCTAAGATTAATTAGAGCAAGCTTCCTGCTATAGCTAGCTAGGGATCTATTGAGAGTTCTTTTTCTGAAGCAACAAGTTTGTCTCTATGTTACTACAACAAGTTGGTGATCTTGGTCTCGGTGCCTGGCTGAGTTTGCTTTAACTTCCTTTTGTGATTCTCATTGTATCTATATATACTTGTTATTAAACCTTGTAAAGTTTTTATCAAGAAATATAGAAGAAAAGCTTCCGCAATCTTTGTGTTTAGATTTCTTCAGGATCTATGGCATGCAACAGGCACTTAAACACACATGTATATAACAATTAACTTAGCATACGTACGGTGTGGGATTAATCTGCTGAGAGCTAGGCAATAACACATATTCACTAGCCAGCGGTCTTTGTTAAGTTGTTTATATAAAACAAAACAACAATCACGTATATTAATCAGTAGGATCTAACAACAACTCGCTAAATATAATTTATTATAATTAGGTGATTAATTCATTGTTGCTTTCATTCGATATGCATGGAACAAGAAATACGTACGTGTTGTCAATATCGATCATGAACATCTGGGATTCTTACATTGTCATGTAAGCAGAAACAAGAGGACCCGATACAGCTCAATGATTTGAACTAGGATGTCGATAGTACGTGTTTCTTTCTTGTTCATAATAAAAATGAATAAGCTAGCTAGATCGAGAAATGACAAACCAACCGAATCCAACAACCACATTTACTATATGCATGTCGTATATGCATGCTCGATCTTTCAAGTATCACAAAATTAATTAACTACGTACACTTGGGAGGCAGCCTGCTGATCAACGTATTGATCGTATCATTAGCCAAACTGATCGAGTATCAAGTGTGGAGTTGGCTTGATTTTGAACAGGTTCAACAAGTGGTACGTGTTTGATCTTGGTTTACAATTTCGATCTTTTCAAAATTAACTTGAGTTTGGTTTGATGACTTTGGCTTCAAATTATAATATCTTGCTTCAGTAAGTCCATTTTCTCTTGTCTCAAGAAAGGAAGAATATCTGTCTCAATCGAGAAAGAAGGATTCGAAGGAAGAATTGTCAAGGATTACCAGGACAGCAAGAGACATCGAATTCCTTTAACCAAAAAGAAAAAGAAAAAAAAAAGAGTTGGGTAAGCAGCGGCGGGCCGAATCCAAAGATTTAACGGGCTACATTGGATCGGGTCCTCCATGTTTGGATGTTCCGGCCCAGGACCTGAATTGTCTTCTTTGCTTATGATGGCGTTCTTTCGAGTTTCGACAGTGTAGTGTAACTGAAGCTGGATCTGAAATGGGTCTTCTCAGCATCATTCGAAAAATCAAAAGGAAGGAGAAAGAAATACGTATACTCATGGTGTAAGTCATGCCTTGTTTAATTATAGGGAGAACTCAAATTCAAACTGGCTGTTTTTTTTTTTTTTTGCTGAGATTTTTGATGTTGATGCAGCGGGCTTGACAATTCTGGAAAAACTACGATTGTGCTGAGGATTAATGGGGAGGACACCAGCGTCGTCAGTCCCACTCTCGGCTTCAACATCAAGACCCTCACTTACCAAAAGTCAAATCTTCTTTCTTTTCTGCAACAACTACTATATCTGGGTGTTGAGTAAGAGATTATTGAAATGCTGTTTGTTTGATTTTCACAGGTATACACTTAACATATGGGATGTTGGGGGTCAGAAAACCATACGATCTTATTGGAGGAACTATTTCGAACAAACTGATGGTCTCGTTTGGGTAGTTGACAGTTCTGATCTTAGAAGATTAGATGACTGCAAAATGGAGCTTGATAATCTCTTGAAGGAAGAGGTAACCACATTGTCCATTCTCCCCCATTTTTTAACTGAGCAGCATTGTGTTTTTCAGCTGCTTTACCTAGTCTCATGTTTCGAGTTTTCTTATGCTTACCATTCTAGTAATGTTTCACCAATGCCTCATATATGTGCATGTTGTGAAGGGGTTTCTATGGAAATTTTTTATTCATGGTGAATTGCTCTAAGATGCCGACTTGTTTTGTTCATATGACAGAGGCTATCAGGATCGTCCTTATTGATACTAGCAAATAAGCAGGACATAAAAGGTGCCCTTAGACCAGAAGAGATTGCCAAGGTAAGGCTCTAGCCCCGCCTGTATTCATAAGTGAATGAAGTTGTTGTTGGAATGCTTGTTGGCTTTTGTATGCCTTGATTAGCAGTCACCCATAAACAGCTTCATTCTCTTCTGCCTCTGCTCTTTAGATTGTTGTATTAACTGTTAACGAAAATAAAACGAAATATCGTCAATTCGTCACCCATAATTTCCATGGATTTTGTAGGCAGCACTATTGTTTGACATTTTGAGATTCTTTTCCCATCCGGATGAAACCAATTTATGTATAGAAATCAATGTGAAATTTTATTTTTTCTATCATGAGTATCTAATATAGTTCATATTTTACTTGTCTAGGTTTTGAACTTGCAGGCTATGGATAAAACTCGACACTGGAATATTGTTGGCTGCAGTGCATACACGGGTGAGGGGCTGCTTGAGGGATTTGATTGGTTGGTTCAAGACATTGCCTCTAGGATCTATGTGCTTGACTAATGCGTATGTTCTGTGCTTCTACATTTGTTAGTGTATTATGTGACCTTGAATCATGTTTCAGTGAACACTAGACAATCATCCAAGTATATATATGCAGTTGACTGCAGTTTCCAGTTTGTGTTGAAGTAAATGTGTGTGTATGTTGTGTGTCGCTCTCCCTCTACCTCAATACATTTTATACTCTCCTTTGCTATATATATTCTCTTGCAGATACTTCATTTTAAGGCTACTTTAGAGTTTTTTATTTTATGTTTGGGTGTGGACTCGCCTAGCTGTACATGAAGTTCAGAAGTTGCTAACTTAAAGGTTAAAGTAGGGAAATCCCCTTAATACTCATGCTTGAAGAGCTACTAGTTGCCAGATTAACGGTATGAGTAGATCGTCATATGCACAATGTTTCTGAGATTTAACTCTCATTTTGATCACTGTGTCTAGTCGATTTTTAGATGTGTAAAATCCATTGTTGTAGCTTTTGCTTATTAAGGAATGAACTCATGGTTGATCTTTCTTGTTCTGTGAACTTTGATGTGGGATGTTAATTACTGGATCTATGATGCCCAATTCCTTGCAAATTAACAATCTCCTTGGCTTGTTAATCTAATCTAGAGAAATACTGCCAGTTTTTTTTTGTTTCCTTTCTTTCTTAAAAAAAATAAAAATAAATAAATAAATCGGTTGAAGTAGTATTAGGCCATTGGCCGAAAAAGAAAAGGGAAAATGTCCAAATGCACAAAAACAGCAAACAAATACCTAAACCAATGAAAAAAGTTTTCCATAGCCCATATCAATGATTCTTAACAAAAAGACATTTTCACCCCTAATCAAAATAACCTCACTCTCTATCTCTCCCTCTCATCCAGTAACCCGATCTAACCTCTCTCTCTCTCTCTCTCTCTCTCTCTCCTCTTTGTCTTCGCTCTCTCTCCCTCTCTCTCCTGCCAAACCCCACCGATCAGAATCTTGCCCTTCCGCTACTGCAAGTCACTGGCGTCGACATCAATCCAAGCTTCGCTAAATGACGCCTTCTGCTTTGTTATTGAATTGCTTGGCCGCCGCCGCCTACTGCTTCGTCACCGGTGAGGAAACCGACATATTGGGACTCGAATCGAACCTCACCTGATTCGCCTTCAAGTTGAAATCCCTGAGCTGCATCGTCCCACCTTCGCCTTCCATTTCTCTCTCCGTCGTCGTGGTCTTCAAATCTGGATTGCAGTTTCTCATGAAGACCTCCATCAAGGAGGTGTTGTCGATTTGATTCCACTGTGGAAGCCGAATTCGAAGTTTTCGGCGTTGACTGCGGTGGCGTACCGTCCTTCTTCCCACTCGACTTAGGCTTATGCCTTCTAGACCACGCCGTCGGCAACGTCTCCAATCTCACCACTGCCATGGATTACTTGAATGGCTTCGCTGGGTTCCACGAGTTTGCAGAGTTTACGAGGGAGGACTGGCCTACAACGACGAGATGGTGCTGCTTTTGATGAACGAGCCGATGATGTACTGGAGGTCTTGTTGATCACTTAGTTTGAGGTAGAAAAAAAAAAAAGGAAAGCAACATGAGTCCTGTTCTCAATTTCCGATACTGGAGGTCTTGGTTTTTACTATCAAAAACCTTATTAATGGTTTTATTCATTTCTACGGAAGTATTCTCTCTAGAAAGTTATTACCTCTGTTCTCAATTTCCCTAAACCTTATGAATGGTTTTGATTACTGGGGGTAATAAATTTCTTGTGGCTTCGGAAGTTGTTCGTTGGTGTGAGCTGGGTGAGGACCTCTATTGTTCGTTGGTGTGAGGGTGAGGACCTCTTTCTTATTCTTCTTCTATTGTCTTTGTATTTTTTGTGTTTTAACTAATTACTAGGGATCATTAATTGATTACTAGGGGTCAGTAATTGATTACTGATCGATTACTGGGAGGTTAGTAACTAATTACTAGGGGTCAATAACTAATTACTAGGGGTCAGTAATTGATTACTGAGGGTTAGTAACTGGTCAGTAACTGAAAACAAAATGATTATTGGGTGTCAGTAACTGAAAACTAAAAGTTATTGGGGTCAGTAACTCGATTATTAAGGTTAGTAACTGGTTACTGAGGGTCAGTAACTGGTTACTGGGTGTCAGTAACTGAAAACAAAGTGATTATTGGGTGTCAGTAACTGAAAACAAAGTGATTATTGGGTGTCAGTAACTGAAAACTAAGTGATTACTGGGTGTCAGTAACTGAAAACTAAAAGTTATTGGGGGTCAGTAACTGGTTACTGGGTGTCAGTAATTAATCAATAACTGGTTACTGGGGGTTAATAACTGGTTATTATGGGTCATTAACTGGTCAGTAACTGATTATTGGGGATCAGTAACTGGTTACAGGGGAAATTCCGGTGACCGGAATCCGGCGGCCGGTGACCGGAGTCCGAGGTTCCGGCCAAGTCTTTTCATGTTGAAGAGGTGGGGGAAAAATAGTCTTGAAATAATATGGTTTGTTAAGACTTTAGTAAAGATTTGTGCATTTGGGCATAAAAATGGTTACCTTATATTGGAATGGGCTAATGCAAAAGATTATAATTAGAATGAGAAATAAGAGGTTTGAATTAGTACTAAATGGGCATTTTCCCAAAAGAAAAAGGAGCTGGTAAAAGTATCAATCATGGCATGGAGTATTAGATGGTATGCAGAATCATATACACAAGACCATACCATCTCCATCTATACATTTAGATTTATTTACAACATCATTTTCAGTATTGGTTTCTTATTTTCAATTATCAATATCTCATTCTTATCAGCGGTGTAACCAAGTTTAAGATAATTATTTGTAAAAGAACCACAACCAAGATATTTTGAATTTGAAACAAGTTTGATAATAACAAGTTTGCAACCAATACTAACCAAAAGATCTACAGAAATCAATGCAATAAGGTAGTTTCAGAATTCAAAATATCTTGGTTGTGGTTCTTTTTCAAATATTTATCATGAGCATGCTTAAGTTCTACAGAATATAGTTCTCCTAGCTAGAATCACCGGGAGTATACCTTTGTTGGGTCTCCAGTCTCCCTTCACTACAATCTTGGATGCAACTGTCTTGACAACTTTCTAAAGCAACTGCACACGCACAAAGAGAATCAATAGGGAGATGCAAGCCTTATGTGCTTCTGAATCAAGCAGCACAATGGGGATGCTTAAACTCGATGAAAAAAAAAACGATGCATAACACAGACTTAGCCTTCTTTATATAATGATCAAAACCTGATCCAATCTCATAACTGAATACTTGAACAACTCAATGTTAACAACTGTATTGGCCTAATCCTATCACAATACTAATTTGATGTAATTCGGGTTAAATACAATGACCCTCTTTGTTCTCCAAGTGATATACAACTAGGATTACTTATCTGAAACTAAGTTAAACTCTTAAGCTTCTTGTTGAATGATCCATGTCCAATACTGATTGATTCTAATGCTAACAGATAGTGTTTGAGTCCAATTTTGTTCCTACATGGAAAACCGATAAGATTAGAACACCTTACTATCTTGGTTACAGCTAAGAAGAAGCAGAAAGATTTCTTTGTTCTTTGTCAAAATGGATTTGGCTAAATGGCTTCAGTAACTTGCTAAGTTCATCCGTAACTGACACAAACACCTCGGTGTCCACACCTTAGCCCAATCAGAATTCAGAAGTGTAAAAAATTTCAGGCTTTTCAGCTCTAATATGGATATCCTATCAACTGTAGTCAGAATCAGAATTGCAGTAAACCTGTAACAAATGTAATGGAATGGATTCATAGATGGTAAAGGAATATAATACAGAGCAATCTCTTTATTACTGACTTTGGCCGATTCAACGGCAACATGGTAAGGTTCAAGACTTAAGACGGGCAATACATTTCTCAATGCTTGTTTCTTCAATTACATGCATGATCATACAAACTAGGAGCTAAATCCCCCTCGAACAACAGTTGATCAAAATGAAACACAGCTGAAGCATAGGGGAGGAAGAGAGTGATGCTTATTTAGTAGCAAGAAAGAAAATCCAACCAAATGTGGAGAAGCATTTGAGAGTAAACTGAGAAGCAAAGATAGTTGGGATTGAGTGTGCTACTTGGATTTCTTTCCTTGTTTCTTCTTGATAACTTCATCAATGTACATAATTCCCTTGCCTTTGTAAACTTCAGGCGGCTTACAACCGCGGACGGCAGAAGCATACTGATGCACCCTATTCTTATCAATTCCGGTGCAGCAAACCACATTGTTCTTGAAGCAGAAGACACGAACTGCAGGAGGAACTGTGAGTTCAACTTCATGACTGTACCCTAATTTCAGATACAACATCTTCCCCTGAGCTTTGGCTCTTGCTTTTTACCCCACTCCCACGATCTTTATAAACCGAAAGAACTGAGCTTCCATCTATTAACCAACCTAACCTTTTATCTCAATCAAATTAAGCTAATTTTAAGCCCACAGTTATGAGAAAGTAGAAAAATTTAAACAAATTCGAGAACAATATGATCGTAACAATTAAAACTTTTCCAATGTTATCAGAGATTGTAGATATACATACCTGTTGAACCCTGCAATCGTTCCCGGCGTCGGAAGCGTAGGGTTTAACTGGCACGGCATGGGTTCACTCCGGTGTTAAGCACCGGAACTAGACTCCCAGTCGGGCTGAGCCCACTAATGATTCAACCCGGCCCAATATTGACTTGTGCCTGTTCCAGGAAAACACAAAAGAAAAGCGAGAAAGACGTGGCGAGCAGCTATTGGACGGAACAACCAGAAGCATACGATGATTGGCTGGTTTGGGAGGAAAACACGTTTCGAAGTGAAGACTGGGAGATTCACAGTCCTGAATTCCATAACGAATGAACTCAACTCGGAGATTCCTTCCAACTGATTTATTGGAGGCAGAGAGAGAGAGAGAGCGGAGAGGGATTTGATTTGATTTGATTTGATCTGGTTTGGTTTGGTTTGGATCAATCAAATCGAAATCCTGCTGGAATGGCGAAGTTGCTGCTGCTGGTGCTGTGCGCGCTCTGCACCGCCATTGCAGCGGGCAAGAGCTATTACGAGATCCTCCAAGTCCCAAAAGGAGCCTCCGACGAGCAGATCAAGAGGGCTTACCGGAAGCTCGCCTTGAAGTACCATCCCGATAAGAACCAGGGCAATGACGAGGCCAATCAGCGATTCGCTGACATCAACAACGGTACTGTTCTTATTATTCTCTATCCAATATCTAACTTTTGTTTCGTTTCTGTTTCTATTCATCATTGTTGTATTTGATAGCCTACGAGGTGCTTTCGGATAGCGAGAAGAGGAGCATTTACGACAGGTATGGAGAAGACGGTCTCAAACAGCATGCCGCCAGTGGAGGAAGAGGCGGTGGTGGAATGGGAATGAACATCAATGACATTTTCGCCGAGTATGTTTCCTCTTCTCTGATGCAATACCTTTCTTTGCTTACTAGCTCATATTCCTTTAGCAGCAATTCAAACTGTGTAAATACGAATCTACTGTCTTTAATAAAAACTCTAAAAAAGCATTAGCAAACTTGAATGTTTGCTCTAGTTTCTTTGGTGGTGGACGCTCTGCTGAAGAGGAAGATAAAATAATCAAGGGCGATGATGTAGTCATCGAATTGGATGCATCATTGGAAGACCTCTATATGGGAGGTTCATTGAAGGTAATAATCTTCCCTCCCTATGCAGCTTCTCAATTCTATGGTTTTCTGAAACTTGTATCAACTATTTAATCTACCAATTGAGAACTCAATCACCTGCAAGTTGGAAATATTTTCATTCTGCTGTTTGGTAACTTGCTTTGAAGTGTCTGAATCATGGGCCATAGACTAAATATATCCCCTGAATGATAACGCATATCATTTTTATCTGTACACATTGTGCTTAGAATTATTGAAGCTGCACACCATATTGTTGGCTACTTTCCAACAGCAGGGAATATGTATGTGTGTGGTTTTGGTTACTATTGTTCTCTGACTTTTATTCTTATTACTAGAAAGGAGACACTAAGTTTGCCAAAAGGGTGTACTGGTTGACCTATTTATGACTTCTTATGTGGGCTTTGTCAGGTTTGGAGAGAGAAGAATGTTATAAAGTCAGCACCAGGAAAGAGACGTTGTAACTGTAGAAATGAGGTATATCACAGGCAAATTGGTCCAGGAATGTTTCAGCAAATGACAGAACAGGTATATAAATGAACAAGCATTTCTTCTGTTACCATGTGATTCAAACAAATAAAAAAAAATGGTTTGGAGAGAATGACCATATATTTAGCTGAGTAGAAAAGTTGTTCTTCCATCTTGATAATGAGAGTTGTCCTTAGGGAAAAAAAAAATCTCTGTTTGTACAAGCAAGCACGCCCACCTCTTCTGCATCGGATAGTTTTATTATTTTGTCTGTCACTTTATCATCTACTTTTACCGTTATGCTGCTATATCAACCTTAATATATACTCTAATATGTGCTTTCAGGTCTGCGAACAATGTACCAATGTTAAATATGAAAGGGAGGGATATTTCATCACTGTTGATATTGAGAAAGGGATGCAAGATGGACAAGTAAGCTTTCAGTCTTCATATTCTTTTTTCAAGTTTTGGAATTTAGTTATATCACTTAACAATAGATACTTCTTCCTTTTGCATTTACAGAAACCAAATCCTATGTTTGCATATGTTTGGTTTTGTTTCATGTACATGTTGGTTAACTTATTCCGCAGATGCCTAATTTAAGAGTAAAGAGTATTTATTCATCTCAAAAAAAAAAACAGAGTAAAGATTATTATTCCATAATTACTGAAGTCAGTGAAATGTATGCATTTGTTATGCATAGTAACTTTATTTTCTTAACCTTTGTTGCAGGAGGTGGTTTTCTATGAGGATGGTGAACCCATAATTGATGGAGAACCTGGAGATTTAAAAGTTAGTGCTCTGACCTTACCACCTTGTTTATAAAATTCTAATATCCATGAACCACATTTTGACAATAAATAACACATTGTTCCAACAGTTTCGAATCCGCACAGCACCTCATGACCGATTCAGAAGGGAAGGCAATGACTTGCATACAACCATCACCATCACACTGGTATGACATAGATGCCACTAAATTTGGGGGTCAAGTTAATGCTCTTATTTCTATTTTGTTATTCTTATTTTGCATCAAATAAGTTCCAATAACACAAGTAGCTTATTCTATGTATATAGGTTCAAGCTCTGGTTGGCTTTGAGAAGACCATTAAACACCTTGATGATCGTTTGGTGGACATAAGCTCTAAGGTTAAACATACTTGCTAAAAGTTCAATATATCATGGCAATATATGTGTGTTTTATATGTTGGGAGGCTGTAATTGACATTATGTCCGTAACTACGCAGAAAATTACAAAGCCCAAGGAAGTCAGAAAATTCAAAGGGGAAGGGATGCCTTTGCATTTTCACTCAAACAAAGGAGACTTGTACGTCACATTTGAGGTTCTATTCCCCACTTCACTTACAGAAGAGCAGAAGACAAAGATCAAAGCTGTTTTTGGTTAGAGTAGGGATGCATTTTTGTTGGTTCAAATTTGTAACATGATGAGGCAAGTACAGAAAAGTTAAAAACAACTCAAAGACGAGCTAGTATATGTATGCAGCTTCTTTTTTAACATTACTATTACTTTAAAGACTAGCATTTACATTTTCATTCAAAATATTCATTTTCCCCTTTCCTGTGCATGCACTCTTTTGTCTTATTGAAAATCCTGACTCAAACAAAAATCATTAGCACAATAACTCTTTCTTTTCCTCTTGCTCTTACTTTAAGAGAGACATTTTCCAATCCAGTTTTGCCAACATAACAAAAAATGCAAATAAGCACAACTCCATTGCATAATACAGTTGCAGCTTCTCCTATTCATGATTCCTCAGCTGATAAGGGTCCTATTTCTGATAGATCTGCCGATGATGGCTCTCAGAATGTTGTTGCCACTACTAATAATATTGGAAGTGCTATTGGAAATAATCCTACTTTGAGTGCAAATGGTGATCCTTCCAGTACTGCAACTGTTGCGACTTCTGGTAGTAATGGTGGAGGTGGGGTTGATATTAATAACATTGATAAGAGTGTTGGCATAGGTGATACTACTGCAGGTTGTACTGACAATGTATTTGAAACTCATTCTACTCCAACTGATATTGCTGATACAAGTACTCCTAATCTGCATGTTGGTAATGTCACTAATGCTCTCAATCAAAATGAATTGAATGCTTTACAGTTTGGAGGCATTGATGATGCCAATCTTCTTTAAGAGCTTGATTTTATTATGAATCAAAATTACAATGACCATTCTATGATGACTCGAGCAAAGAATGGCATTGTTAAGCAGAAAACTTTTGAAGATGTCTACTGTACTAGCTTATAAACTCTAAGAGAACAAAACATCAAACAATCAGCTGTCAAATTCCATATATAGAAAAGCAGTTATGTGCATAGGTTCTCAGAAGAAACTGTATAACCACAAACAGAAGAGACCTATTTAGCACTTATTGCAAAGAATGGAGTCACAGACTCACCAGAAGATAAGAGAACTATTCAGTTTACAAAGCTCATTGACACACTGCCTCTTGTCTGGTTGAGACTGCCTCTTCCTCAGCTTCTGACCCATCATTACTGCCTCAAATCTTCACCAGGGGACTCAAATGTGTCCCTGAACCTTATAGCCTTGAGATGTGTCATCTTGGTAGTGAATCTGGCAGTGGGAAGGTCAGGAAACTGTCTCTTAATTCTCTCGTTCTCCACGTCGTAAAGCTCCAGCCGTTTATGATTGACCAATAACAACAGAGATGTTTTCCTTCAGAGAAGCACAGTGGCTCAAACTCTGCTCCTGAACCAGAGAACCCATTTATTTTGATCTTCTCAAAGAGCCTGCCTTCAAAGTCGCAAAGCCAAATGGAGTCCTTTCTTTCTCTCTCCCAGACTCCCACTATGTCATCGGCAAGGCTCCTCAAAACTAATCCAGGACGGTTTAACAACTCAGGTAACTCCATAGAATCAAAGAGCTCTCTCTTTCCATCATACATGATAATGGAGTGAAAGACACGATTGTCCCGGATACCTCTCCCCAGCCAGGCAAAAACTCCATTCACAAAGACCCCTTCATCTTGTGAAATCGCCTCGATCTTCCAATCGGAATTTCCATAAACAATGTTTTGGTGGCTCCACTCATTCGTTTTAAGATTTAGAATCCTCATCTTTCGAGAAATAAGATCAAGCACCACCACTGCATGAAAACGAGTAGAACAAGCACCATATTTCCATCCCAATCCATAAGCTCTGTATATAAGAGAAGAACCTACAACCCTTCTATATTTGAGGTTTCTCGGGTTCAGAACAAAAAGCCCATATTTCGAATCTCTCACAAATATCAAACCATCGCAAGTCCCTATACTAGAGGGAGTCTGATCCCAGGGAACCATCTCTGATTATAAACCACCCTATCCCCATCCTCATCTCCCAACAACGACTGTAAATTTACAACATAGAAGGCATCTTGACTTACCATAAAGATGGCGTCTTTGCCCAGAATTTGGTATCCAAAGTCGGGTGATGCGATTATCTTCCTCCATTCTCTGTTAACGAGCTGAAGCTCCTGTATTAATTTCCTCCAATGGCCAAGTTGATATAATCCTCCTGATGATGTCATCGACTCCTGGGCGGGATAATTAGTCGCTCATCCTTATTTTTTCAACAAAGAATGAATCTTGAAATCTTTAAAGGTGAAAAGATGAAAAATTGATGATCAAGTTGGTTTCAATCGTGAGGATGAAGGTTGAAGACACGAAAGAGGGTAGAAATGATGATGTGGGTAGGGTATAAGAAATTTAAATTGATCGGTTTCTGGGTTTAGGGGTTTCTGGGTTTCTGGGGGCGAATTACAGAGAGAGGAGAGGATTGGGGAAGATGAAGTTTCAAGAGGGAAAAAATAAAGTTTCAAAGTCCCCATTAAGAGGGAAAAAATAAGGGTGGTGCTGACGTGGCAACACTTTTTGGGCCCACCCGCCACAGGTGGATTGGAAAAACTCGGATCTAGGGAGACCCGAGAGACCCAGCTTTTAACGGCCCGTTTCCTCTTCCCCCAATTCGGAATTCCACTTGTCGGACTTGAGTAGAGACTCACCGATTTATGCAAATCAAATCCCATGGAATACGAATTATTTTTGGTTTTTTCAAAGATTTCTGATTGGTGGATTTGGAGTGTGATACTACTGGTGTGGTTTGAGTCTGTGAGAGAAACACTGAGTATGGTTTTCGTTTTCGACATATCTACTTGGAAGTTAATTTTGTAGCAGATAGAATTGTTAATTTCGATCTTCAGGATCGTTTCATAGCTGTTTGACATAATTGTCTTATGCTCTTTGTGTCTTAAGCGTTCCATTTGAATCAGTTGGGTGAGGGTGTAAGCTTGTAGCTCGAAATTTTGTGTTTTAGTTCCGTTTGTATTTTTGTCATCATAAACAAAAAAGACATTTTTATTTGGGAAAATGCCCATTTAGTACTAATTTAAACCCCTCATTCCTCATTTCAATGACAATCTTTTTCATTAACCTATTCCAATATAAGATAACCTTTTTTATGCCCAAATGCACAAATCTTTACTAAAGTCTTAACAAACCATATTATTTTAAGACTATTTTACCCTCACCTTTTAAACATGCATAGAGAGAGAAAATGGAAGAGAGAATACTTGGCCGGAATCTCACCGGACTCCGGTCACCGGCTGCCGGACTCCGGTCACCGACCGCCGGATTTCTCTGGTCGCTGGATTCCAGTCACCGGTGACTCGGTTACTGACCCCCAGTAACTAGTTACTGACCCCAGTAACTAGTTACTGACACCTAGTAACCAGTTACTGACCTGGTTACTCATCCACAATAATCAGTTACTGACCCCTAATAACTTGGTTACTAACCCCCAATAATCAGTTACTGACCCCCAGTAACTTGGTTACTAACCCCAGTAATCAATGACAAACATCCGATAATCATTATTGGCATTCAATAATCAAGTTACTGAAACTCAGTAATCAATTATTGACTATCAGTAATCAATTACTGACTACCAGTAATCAATTACTACCCCTCAATTAACAGTCAAAACATAGAAAAAAGAAGAAGGTAGAAGAAGAATAAGAAGAAAGTAAATACTGACTTTAATTTCAATGAAAGTATTGATAAATAACAGTGAAGTCAAAATGAGAATACAAGTTAACACCAATCCAAGCTTCTCTGGTGATTTGCTGGCCACGATCGATCTGAGGTTGGCAATCAAAGAAAGAGAGATGAGAGGTGATAATTTGAAACCGATGGAGTATATAGGCGCTACACATCTTGATCTTCATCAGCTAGCTTCAGGCGAGAGAGCGACTGGGCTTAGACGAGCGACGAGTGCCAAACGGCGAACGGCGACTGACGAGCACCGAACAGCAACCGACGAGAGCCGAACATCGACCAACGAGCGCCAAACGGCGACCGACAAGTGTCGAACAGCGACCAACGAGCGCCGAGGCCGAGCACCAAGAGACGAGCGGTGACCGATGAGCGTCGAGAGACGAGCGGCCACCGACGAGCGGCGTGTGGCGAAGCCTCGATCTCCGGCAATTCTTGTCTTCCGAGGCGGCAGCATCTTCGGTGAGGACTTGAGAAGACATCTCTGCAACAAGAGAGAGAAAGAGGTAGAAAAAAAGAAGAAGAATTCAGATCGGGAAACTGGGAAAGGAGAGAGAGAGAGAGAGGGTTAGTTGAATAGAAGGGAGGATAATTTTGTCTTTTACTTAAGTTTCATTGGAATGGGCTTATGAATTAGATTTTCATTGAAGCGGGTTCTAGTTTTGCTGTTTTTGTGTAAATGGGTATTTTCCCTTTTTATTTCTCTTTCTAATTTCTATTAAAAAATAATAATAATAATAAATAAATAAAACCTTTTCTTAATAAGTTTAGGTTTCCTCTTCCAAATGGAAAAAATGAGATTTGCATTATACATAAAAAATAATGGAGACCAAGAAATCCAGGGAAACAAGGATGATGAGTGATGATGCAAAGAGGCGGCAGCTGATGGAACTACCGATGGATACACTGGTCGATATTCTCTTGAGACTGCCTGCAAAGACACTAGGTCGCATCCGATGTGTGTCTAGGACCTTGTTAAAGATGGTGAACAACATCTCTTTCTCTACACTTCACACGAGTTTACTTATTGCCACCAACTCGGCTGCTGCTGCTTGTCAAGTACCTCAACTTATGTGTTGCTTTCGATCATGGATTGATGAGAGCGATGAGTGTTCAGTGACTTTGCAATCACTGAAATACAACGAAGAGAACGCCTTAACAAAAGACAGATATGCAATTACTATTTCGTCACAATACTATGTGTGTTTTGTTTTCTGCAACTTGTTTTGCTTGCAATCCAACGATAATGGAGAATGCCTGTTAATCAATCCTCTTGGGGAAAGGGAAGTTGTAAGGCTCCCGGAGAACAGTTTTGTACAACCTTTAGAAGACGGAGGAGCAATTCGCAATTGTTGGTTAGGTATGGGATTTGATAACAAAACCAATACCTACAAAATTCCAAGTGTTACCCATGATTCTAAATTCGATGATGGAATTAGACTTAACTATATGACCGCACAAGTTCTTGTATTGGGCACAGACTCATGGCGGGAAATACCTTCATTACCTCCTCGGGATTTTATCATGGCGGACCAGGTATGTGCAAATGGAGATGTGCATTGGTTGACATATGAAAGATGTAAAAGAATAATTTCTTTTGACTTCACAAGAGAAGAGTTCTATTGCATCCCAATTCCTCCCACGTTACAACGCTCGAGAAACTCAGACTCGCGTTTGCTTACACTGAAAGGATCTTTGGCCATTGTGGAGACAACTTCTTCAAATACAAGAGGTATGATTATGAATATTGAGATATGGGTGTTGAAAGATCTTGATGAGAAACAATGGCTGAGATACTACAAGAACAGCAGCATACCAGACTCTATTCCTTTTGAATCTTATGGTGCTCCACGGGAATGGGAACATGGCATATTTTTCACAAGATACTCTTTTTGGGAAGTTAGTGTGTTCTTCTTAGATCTAAGATATGGTTCCGTCAATCGTGCAATATACTCATTATGTCGGAATGAAAGTTATATGAGTATACGTAGTTACACTGAGAGCTTGATTTCCTTGAAAGATTATGGCAATTTGGAGGATGCTCATGAAGTCATTGCTTGATTGAAGATTATATCCTCTCATTCCTCTCCTATATATCATTGATTATGTTTTACTCTATTCTATTACTTGTATTTCGTAGTGAATATAACAGTTTACCGAACATAAAATGGAGTTTTTCTATCATTGATTATTTTAACTTCAACACCAAATTGAGCCTAAATTCAACTTGCCTACATTGAGGCAAGCAGGGTGAGGGTGAGAAACAAACGACTCTGATTGGTGTTGAGAGTTTGGATAAATGAAAATAAACATTCTTTTCTAAAGTAAAGAACATGGTCTTGAACATACTTTCAGCAACACAATAATGCAGTAGGGATCAAACCCAATGTGTGCAAGTATGGAATTAAGTCTGGACATCATAGTCAGATTTCTTTGAACCAAACATACAATGTACAGAAAAATAATCAGCCGCTAAGATAGATACTAATCAGTTAGTATTACTCTGTTGATCCCAGCTTATCATCATCCGCCTCAAAAGCTTTCCTCAAGTTCTCTTCATCTGTCTCAAAAGCCTTCCTTGCTTGTTTTAGCTCTTCATTCATAGACAGCAATTCTTTACAGCGGTTAAGTTTTGGAGGATCCTGAGGAAATAATGTGTAAGTCTTTTTCTTACTGGTTATCCGTGAAGAAGATACCAGTAAGATCGATACCAGACATAAAACAGGCAACATGTTATACCAAAGTACAGCTGCTAAAGAGTATTCTAAACCAAAGACTATCTTTCGATCATTAACATAGGAGAGTTTTTAGGCACTTGTGTCCAGATATCAAGAAGAAACAGACTCCAAACTCTAGAAGTCTTCAGACAATTCAACATTTGACATTAGAGACATTCTATTAGCCTGAACTGTTTTAACCATTAGACTTGCCTCTTTATTTTCATCTTTGATGTTCAGAGCATGGTATATTCCAATTAATTACCTATTTCTTGTAAGGATTTTCCTAGCCGAGCATAGTATATATCCTACTGAACTAGTTGACATTAAAAGAAATTTTACAATAAAAGTAGCATACAAGTTTCTCATGGATTAGGATATATACAGCACTGAAGATACCTTGCGGAT
The DNA here is from genome assembly GCA_034370585.1 of Fragaria x ananassa. Classification (NCBI taxonomy): domain Eukaryota; kingdom Viridiplantae; phylum Streptophyta; class Magnoliopsida; order Rosales; family Rosaceae; genus Fragaria; species Fragaria x ananassa. Next base: position 26,764,603 of record CP139757.1, on the reverse strand, counting down.
TAGGTAGAGAAAATCTTCCACTGATAGCTTTCCCCGATTTGACCCAGTATCTTGGGCTTTATGTACCTGAGAAGTTTTATACTCTGGGTTTAATACCTTACCATATTTACCCTACTATAGATCAACTAGCTCAAGTGTACTTACCAAATCTGTAATGTATTCAACCACTATGTCCTCTATGAGAGCCACACTCTCTGGAAGAGGCTGCCAGCAACAAGATAAGTAGTCAGTAAATTCAACATGTCAAATGACAAGGTGAGAACAGGGTAAAATTTCATTGTTCGACGTAGAAGCTGCATACATTGGGATCATCTCCAAAACCATACATCATGTGCTGCACTGCAAAGGATTTAACCAAAAACCATAAGAAAATTACAGGCCACTATGTAATTCAATCAAAACGAAAAATGCTCAAATATCGCATAATGGTTAAAACAGGAGGCAAGCATAAAGGTGATTACTAACATTCTTTTTGGAAAACTCCACGTTTGCGCTTAAATGAAGTTTCTGCTGGCTGTGAGGGTCCAGCTTTCGCTTTTGAGGATGAACCTTCCCCTGCGGAAGACTTGCTCATCGAATGATACAATCTGTCGAAAGAAATTGCCTCACATTATTTAACAGTATAGAATTATTTCGATAGAAGCCAAAGTTTATCAGGTTCAATTAGATATCAAAGAGAATTTTCACTCTCCTGTTCACAAGTATCAATGGCCAAAGAGAATCTGCAACCTCTGACCTTTTCAGCTTTCAATTACACATAAATTTCAACAAGCATACATCAATAGAAAACAAATACTAGCACAGATCATGGTATAACTTCAAATTAAGAATTTAATTCATCTCAGTTCCTGAGCATCTCAAAATTAAGAAACCCATCGAAATTTTCCAAACTATAAAGCCATCTCTGTGATTCCATTAATAAAAGAGCTCAAGAAAGACCTAAAATTGAACCCAAATTTGAACAAGAACAAAAATCCATAGCTTCTCAATCAACAATCCCTATGGCTTACCGGTTTGGTTCGAGTTGGATCGACGAAGACGACGCAAGGCAAGTTTGGATCTGCGATTTGGTTTTCAAACTCGCCTATTTTTATACCCCAGTTTATCCTTGCCCTTCTCCTTTTATACATCACCTTCTTCGCTAAACGGGCCTCTACACCTAAACCGGCCCAATCCATTCTCATTTTCATTTTTTTTCTTTAAAAAAAAAACTAAATTACAACGATGTGCCTCTTAAACGACCAACACAAGAAGAATATAGAAAAAGAATCATCTGAGCCTAAGGGGGAACAAAATTAAACCAACACTTCGACGAATGAAGAGAGTGACCAACCGAGGCCAGAGCATCTGCAAGAAAATTTGTTTCCCTGAAAATATGGGAGAAGGATATGTTGACGAAAAAATCAGCTAGAGCCTTAACATCTTAGATTAGAGACTTGAGCTTCTAAGGAATAAAACAAGAACCTTTGACACAATTGATGATTTAGGGACGAGCCTAATTCTACTTCAATTTGATGACAATTGCGTCTTTTAGCAGTGAGGAGCCCATCTCTTAGAGCAATACATTCAGCTGGCAAAAATGAGGAGTTGCGAAGGTTCCGCGCACCTGACACAATGGGGGAGCCAGAAGAATCTCTGATAATAAAACCAGCAGCTGAGGAGTTGGAGATTACTGAGCCATCAAAGTTCAACTTAAACCAGTTAAGAGTTGGAGGAATCCATTTAATAGATTTCAAACTTCTTGGACAATTGAAGCATGACTTCTTTTTGATGAGACGATAAGCCGAGCTGATAGTAGTTGCATCATTCACAATAGTTGTAGGGGTGATGTAAGCATAACGGAAGATGACATTGTTTCTAGCCTTCCAAATCTGCCAACACACCATAAGGCTATCTTCAATAGTGAGAGGTTGACCATTCTGAATAGTAGAGACCGACCATTCCTCAAAATTAGAGACTGAGGAAGGATTAGGCAAGTGATCAGTAATATTCCATACATCAAACGTTACTGTACAAGTTGAATATAAGTGATTGATTAGGGTCCTCAACTCCTAAACCACAGAGAGCACAAGAAGTATCAATAGAGTTCATAAACCGAGCCAAGAACGCTCTAGTTTTTAATCTGCCCCTAATAAGCAACCAAGAAAAAATCTTAGCTTTAGGGGGAATATTTAACTTCCAAATCTTTTTCAATAAATCAGCCTTAGAATGAGCAAGCAAGTTATATTGCATATGAGTAGCCGACTTAATAGAAAAAAATACTTCATTTGGAGTAGGACCCCACACAAATTCATCGTCGTCATTTAAGAGAATATTAATGATAGTAATTTCATTAACAATATCTTTGTCAAGAACAGAAAGCTTATTTAAAATTCTCAATTTCTTTTAAACAGGAATCTTAGTTATATTTGATAATTATTTTGAATGACAAAACTCCCGAAGTAATTGACGCTTGAAGCCTTGTGAAATTGCTTGAAGCTTGCCATAAAAAAATCACCGGAAATCATTGGCGGATAGCTGCCCGGCCTGTGCAATGTTGCCTCACGACTCACGAGAGCGGAAAAAATATTTCTACGGACAATGATATTTTTCTTTTTTTGCTATCGACTCAAGAGCGTGCTAATTAATGACGTGTAACGTGTTGAAAGAAAAACGTTTAGCAAAGAGAGAATTGAGAGAATTATGAGATGTGTCTTATTCATTAATAGAAACATCTGTTAATATATAATCAGTAGTGGAGCCAGGATTTCAAAGTTGGAGGGGGGGGGGGGTCCAAGTAAGAACTCAAGAACAAATATTTTTTTCCTGTAAGTTTACTATGAAAAGGAAGATAAAAATACAGTAAATCTCATTAAGAATACTAGCTAAATGGAAAATAAATATAACAAATATGATATTATGATTAGATAACATAAAATTGAACCTATCAAATGTTTAAGTTTGAACTGATAAATATTAATATTTGAATGAAATCAGATTTGGCTATATGAGTTTATTAACAAAATTAAGGGTAAACTTACTATAACTAAACTATCCAATTAAAGATAATTAAGACAACTAAAAACCTAACGGGTGGTCTAAACCCTCCCTGGCCGTAATGTAGCTCCGCCATTGTATATAATTACAAGGTCCCATAAGGTAGCAATAAAAAAACTTAATTCTACGATACATGTATACTATACATGTTACGATCTTAATTCTAACCATATGTATAGCAGCCAAACCCCATACTTCAGGCTCCGTGGTTTCTATTCTGTAATTTTCACGTCAACTTATTGCATGCATGTTGATTAATTACGTACTCGATCAGATTTGCAGCAGCACCACCGTTGATGACCGCCCGGAAAGCATTTCCCGCCCAATAATTGCCATTCCCCCAACGATCACCCCACCCCGCCCAACTACTGGATCCATCGAGCAGCTGGAACATCAAAATTTAATAATTTTCTAGATTCTATTCTACACTCTGGTCCAACTTCCACCTGCCTTTGGACATTTTAGATTGATCGACGAATTTCCTACCTATACAGAGTCAACAGTTTGCCCCAAATATATTAAGCGATTGGTCCCCATTAGAGACAACATGCACTCAAATTAATCACCAGGTCGATATGGTTTTGCTTATAATAAACCCTCCCCTCTCCTCCCAACCTCTAACTGCTAGTTTTCAAGATTACAACCAGACCTATCTTGTCCTTCCAATCATCTCCCAACCTCAAATGGTCATGCCTCTCGCCGAGGGCCAGCCTTCCAGATAGATACTAATGGTTAGTATGGTACTGGTACGATTCCGGCAGAAAAGGTGGCAGTCATTAAGGCAATTGATATCGAGTTTGTTGAGATTTGAAATATAATTGATTAGAGGTGAACTCTAAAATGGTGCTGGACTATCTTCGTCCTCAATTGTTTGCGCTGGATTCCAGTGATGCAATTTTGGTCACCTATAAATCTAGCTAGAAGGAAATCAAGTAGCCGATCAATGTTTCAAGATGCAATGGTCCATTCATTTGTTCCCTCAAAATGGTGGTGGTGAGCTACCACCCGAGGGTCCAGAGCAACTTGGATATGGATGTTTTCACAGCCTGCAGTTCAAACGAGTGAACTCTCATTAGCAAGAAAATCTTTACAGGCCTAACATGTTTTTAATAGACCGAGCTCGTTAGGTTAAATGCCATAACTCATTGCTACACCGTAACCGACATATTTTTGAATGAGAAACGAACAGCACTTAAACCAAGTTTGTAGGCCTGTATCTCTCTTTACGAACTTACTTTTATTTGTCTCGTCTTAAAAAACAAATGTTATTAAAATTTAAATCGGAAGCACAGGCATGAGACAGGTGTCAAACTAGAGAAGCGAGTACGGGATGTACTCTACCCGACACGTACAAATAGAGTGGATATTACTATTTTGGCTAGCTGACTCGGGATGTGCATCCAATGACGTGGCGCGTCTAGCAAAACTTTCGGAAGAAAATAAAATTCAGTCGTAGACAGCGAGACAGAGAGTCCTGGGTCCACCGCGCGCTGTCGTATGAAATTGGGTGAAAGCTGCGACGGTACATTACGTCGTTTCAAGAAGAGAAGGGGGTTTTAGATATTTTAGTTTTAACAGGTTAAAAAGAGTGTGATTCCTCAAGTTGGTGGTGAGCAAACAAACTAGAAAAAAGCGTCGAGAGAGAGAGAGAGAGCATGTGCCGCTAGGACACCCCACCTCCCTCCCTCCCACCTCTTTTATTTCTTTCAATCTTTCTTTCTTCTTCTGTCTTCTGTCTTCAGAGTTTAAACACTGCACGGTCTCTCCTTCCTGGTAACTTCTTCTTCATCTACTTGTACACCGTAGCAGACCACCAGAATAGAAACACCCGATTCATACATTCGCATTTGTTGTATCTTGTGCATGTAGCTAGCTAGCTAGGTTAACAACAATTTCATTGTATTTTAAGGTCTAGGCCGTTTACTTAATTTATACAAAATCCCCTCTGCTCCTCCTATATTAAGGTCTAGCACAGAAAGGTAATTGGAAGAACGATGATGGATAGTCTTTGTTTGAAAACCACGACGGGAATAGCTCCGACGATCACAGCCGTCGACGCCCGTACAAGCCCGTCGTCTCAGGTGAGCGCGCTGGGTAGGTCCACCCTCGACAAGCCCTTTTCCAGGTTCTCCTTCAATTACTACCCTCTGAAATCTCTCTGGCCCGGCGCCCGAAGAGCACCCGCTCCTACGAGTCCTACCTACAACGGGCTGCCTCTGGACGACGCCGTTCCGTTGGCCCATGAGGAGGAGGAGGAGGAGTCCCAATCCCAAACACATAGTGGGAACTGGGTTTTGAAGATTTTGCACGTCAGGTCTCTCTGGGGAGGAGGAGGAAGAGGCAAGGCAGACCAAGTCGCAGAAGATAATAATGACGAAAATGGTGATGATGACGAAAATGACGACGAGGACGAGTGTGATTGCTGTAGAATTGAGCAACAGGAGCAGGTTGAGTTTGATAGAGATTCGTTTTCCAGATTGCTTCGGAAGGTTTCGTTGGCCGAAGTCAGGTTATATGCTCAGATGTCCTATTTGGGCAACTTGGCTTACTCCATTCCCAAAATCCAGGTACGCAATGATCATTTCATTTGTTATAATGTCCATGTTCTATGAGGAAACCCCGTAGGGATATCAAAGTGTTGTGCTTTTCTGCCATCATCCTGCAATTTAAGATATTTGGGATTTGATCTCCTGACTAATTGGTCAAAATCTCTCTTTCTCTCTTTGATTTCCAGCTTGGAATTGCATCTTTTGTAAAGTTCTGATCTTGGATTCAGTATCTCCAAAAACTTTTCAACAATCTTTCTCTTCTTTTTGGGAAATCCAATTAGAGATTTAAAAGTTTGTATTCTGATCTATGGAATGTCTTTTAAGGTGGTAAATTATGAATTTCATTCCTTTAAGTTGTATAGATATGAGTTGTCTATAGCCGTTAGGGATTGTTTAGTCTTCTGTTAGTTTGGTGTGGTTCCATTCCTTCCTGACTTGAACATATTAGTATTCTGTATTGCATTGGTGTTATCTTATGATATAATATTATTTTTGCATATCATTTGTCTCTGTGTTGTAAACTATCTCGTATATCCAGTTCATCATTAGACTTTATACCCCGAAACTTTACATATAAAAAACCTAAACTGGATTTATTTTACGTTCAGCCACAAAATCTCTTGAGACGTTATGCTCTGCGGTTTGTTACTTCTTCAATAGAAAAGAAGGAACTTGCTGCCAAAATTGAGAAACATCAAGAGCCGGCTGCAGTTGAAGATACCGAAGGCACCATAAAGGAAGAAATGGAAGATGACGAGGAAGGGAAGGAGCAGAAGAACAATGGATACAGAATAAGTCCCGCTGCTGCTTATCATATTGCAGCCTCTGCAGCTTCCTATCTGCATTCCCATACAAGGAGTATACTTCCATTCAAATCCTCAAAGGATGAGACTGATCAAGATTCACCAGAAGAAAGCAGAGGAAGAGACAGTGTTGTTAATATGATGAACTCAGACATGGCTTCTTTAATGGCAACCACGGACTCAGTAACTTCTGTGGTTGCTGCAAAGGAAGAAGTAAAGCAGGCTGTTGCAGATGATTTAAACTCAACACACTCATCCCCGTGCGACTGGTTCATATGTGATGATGATCAAAGTGCCACCAGATTCTTGGTCATTCAGGTAATGATACTTGTTCTCTTTATTCAAATATTTATAATTAATCCCTCGAAGGCCGAGTGCTTTCTTTGTATTCATACTCAAAATAATGCAAAATCCCATTTAGCCAATGATCAAAGAAAACTATCTGTGCATATTCATTTCTTAACACCTGGTATCTATTCAACTTACCCATTTTCATTTTCAGGGGTCGGAATCTCTGGCATCATGGCAAGCAAATCTACTTTTTGAGCCCATTCAGTTTGAGGTACATTGTTTAATATTTGTTACAATTCTTTTTTCATAATTTCTTCTATTTTTTCTACTGTTGTATGTATTCAGACTGTTAGAGATGATCAGTACTAACCAGGTGTTGGCACTTTTAGTAGTTAGTAGATGGATTTGATTGGGTACTAAATGTACTGCATATGTTATTTTCCAGGGACTGGATGTGCTTGTGCATAGAGGCATATATGAGGCTGCAAAAGGGATTTATGAACAGGTGTTGCCTGAAGTTCAGGCTCACCTCAAATCTCGTGGTGACAAAGCAACCTTCCGTTTTACTGGGCACTCATTAGGTGGAAGTTTAGCACTACTAATAAACCTCATGCTGCTTATACGGGGTGAAGTGCCTATCTCTTCATTACTTCCTGTTATAACTTTTGGTTCACCATCCATCATGTGTGGAGGTGATCAACTGCTTCGCAAACTTGGACTAGCACGGAGTCATATCCAGGCAATTACATTGCACAGAGACATTGTACCCCGGGCATTCTCTTGCAATTATCCTAATCATGTGGCAGAGCTTCTCAAAGCTTTAAATGGGAACTTCCGGAATCATCCCTGCCTTAATAATCAGGTAAACCTTTTAACTTCTGAGAAAAAAGCATCAGTGTGAGATTTTAAAACCCTGAATTGTATTCTTTGTCATTTGTTCCCCCAGTTTTAGTTTATCTTAGCCAAATTTATATCTCTGTAACAGAAGCTACTGTATTCTCCAATGGGTGAGCTGTTGATTCTTCAACCAGATGAGAAATTCTCCCCAAACCATCATCTATTACCTTCAGGCAGTGGTTTATATGTTCTAAGTGGTGCTTTGTCAGATGCCAATGACGCAGAGAAGCTGCTGCATGCGGCAAAGTTGGTATTCTTAAACTCACCACATCCACTTGAAATCTTAAGTGATCGGTCTGCATATGGTTCAGAAGGATGCATTCAAAGAGATCATGACATGAACTCTTACTTCAAATCTGTTCGTGGAGTGATTCGACAAGAGCTTAACCATATTAGGAAGGCCAGAAGACAGCAGAGGCGCAAGGTTTGGTGGCCCCTCATCTCATCCCGGGGTGTGGATCTTGGCATCATTGTGGGAAGGCCTTTTGCGACAATGAAGCAGGGCCAGTACCAGGTCAATTTTTCTGGCGTGTTGCAAAGTGGGAAAGAGTCCTTGAAAAGGTTCAGTAGACTGGTTGCATCGCAGCACATGCATTTGTTTGTGGTGCTTTTGGTACCAGCACGACTCATACTCTTGGGGGCATATAGCGTGATTCGTTTCTCCTGAGCAGTACAAGGTTGGTGCATAAACGAACCATGTTTCTGTTTGTTTTTGATACATAGTTGGACCTGTGGTGGCACATTGCTGGAGACAGACCATTCTTTATTCATTGCTCTGTTTTTTTTTCTTATCCTGTAGAAGGAAAAAGTTAGTATTGAAAGGATGCAGGGTTTCTTCTCTAAGATTTTGTAAATGTAGAAACATGTGAAGCGGCCACAATAGAGGCATCAATGGAATATATTACTTGCACTCAGAGATGATCCAAACTTGTCTTTCCTTGTTTTGGAATGAAGTATGGACTACGAGTTGTAATGAAATTGATCTGTGTTGGTTATCAAAATGCGAAAGCATTGTCAATGTGGAAATGGAATTGAAGGTGAAGCCTTGCCCTTGCGTGCGTACCAATGCCATTACCATGACTTACAATTTGTGCGGGCGACGTTAGAAGGCACACATCAATCGGTGTTTCAATAATCAAGTCATGCATAAAATGCTTCCAAACGTAGACAAAGACATCGTTAATTCATGAGTTTAGCAAATGCGTTATTCGTGACGCCATGTATAAGCTAAGTACATGGTTGACATGTTTTGATTTGGTTGCTTAGGATTTACCGAAATATGAATCATGACCAGGGTTGATGAGCGTTGAACTGAGCACATTGTGTTTCAGATTTCCAAATTGAGGGCCAGAAACCTCAAAACAAGACAAGGGAGATTGGAGAAAGAAAGGAGACAAAATAGGCGTCGTGCTTGTGATATGCCCAAAAGTGACACAAGCCTAATGCCTATCCATCCAACACGGAACCGGGCAGACACCATCCTCCTGTATTTCAGTTTCGTATGGCGAGTATGGTGGACAAACAAATCATCACTGTCGTGAAGTCTGGCTCGAAACAAGTTGTATTCGATACTTGCACGTTTTAAGTTTAATTCGACGGCATGATTATGAAGGGTTCTGTTTCATGTTAGCTCCTTCTAATATCAAAGAACAATAACAAACGCGAAACTGAAGTACTTTGCTAAGCAATCAACCCTGAACCACATTATTTATTTGGTTGTCTCGTACCCCTCAATTGCCCTATCCCCATCATATTCTGCATAAACTACAATGAGCTTTGTCTGGTCAATCGGTTTATCCTTTCCCTTTCAATTTTTTAAACTTGTGTGACGGAATTAAAATCGATAGGAAATAACTTAGGTGACCAGCTATGGTCATTTATAAGTGACAAACACCAAATGATATATAGACAAACGTCAACAATAATCATAAATAAACATGCCAAATACCTAAAAACCTCATGTTATGTCCTTAAATTACAGCCAACCTCATAAAATGGACACGGGTCTCATGTTCATTGACTGTGGTAACTTTAAGGTGACAAGCTCTTGTCACCCAAGTCGGGTTCGAATCGATATTCACACTTTCTTTTGTGTTTTAAACGTGTAAACTAGAAGTGTGTGGATAGTAATTTTAGAGAAAATGGAATTTTAAATTATAGAAACTGATGCTGAAGTACTCAAATACAACATCTGCAGAAACAACTTAGGAGCTTGAGTAATATGAAAATCAGAGTGTTTCAACCTGGACGAGGACCTGAAAGAGGCCCTTTCTTGCGTTCAAATACTCAGCTCACTTACTGACTTATGACAAAGTATCGCATTGCAGTATTTTTATGATACAGCCAGAGTTACGAACTGGATTATTATTGTCTGTCTACTGAGATGTAATGATATCTTGTAACATTGCAGTATCAGACTCAAGGAAAACATTACTACGAGGTTCCTGGCCAGATACCAAATTAAAAGCACAAAAGTGTACTAAACTAGAAATAATTACACTTCCCCATCCTTCAATCCATTAATTACTGAAATCTAGTCTTTTGTAGACATTAGGCAAATAAAAAAGTACAAAGTGACCTCTGAGATCTTAATATTATACATTCATTGATTTTCATTGCACAAAAAGCATTGTTTTGAATGAGGCATGCAAGGGAAGAACAACAGCAGTAAATCATCTTCATTTAGAATTCATACATCCAATGATCAAGTCTTATGAAATTATGAGCATGATAAAAGTGTAGTCTTGTACACACATAACATTCAAGCAGAGAATAAGGCATTAGGCCCTTGTTTGACGGACAGAATCCATAGTTCAACAAGAAACCAGAACATTTCATTCCCCCATCCCCAAATAAAGGGGAACTCTGGTTCTGTCTATGAATTACAGATCAAGTTTACCTGCCAAGTACCATGTGTGCATGGCAAGGCTGCCAAAGGCCATAATATTGGCGAGAGAAGACAGCCCGTGAACCATCCCAAACTTCTTATTCATGGCTGCTAGTTTCGGGTTCACCTTTGCAACTTGCACATTCTTGGACCATCCAACTTCTTCCCCAATGTCCTGTTCCCTCTCTATCTTATGCCTCTGCTTCATCATCTGCAGCACAATAACAATCACGACATACATTAACACAGTAATACAAGAGCCAAAACGATGCGACCAAGAGGAATGGTCTAGTTACATTATTAAACCAAAACATTAGCATCAGCATAAACAAAACAGTCCAATTAAATTGCAATTTCATTAAGACTAAAGACTACCAAGGGGGCAAGAGAGTCGGTTACCTCAATAGTCATGGGTGTGAAGACGAACAAATTGGTGAGATTGAAGGCCAAGGAAGAGATCAAAAAGCCGAGCTGGTACTTGTCTGCCACAGTGGATGAGCTCCATGGATGCAAATACCCGAATGAAGCTACTGAAATGGCACAGCAAATCCCCACCATGGTGAAATAAGCCGGAAACATCTTGCTCTGCAGATTACCGAACTGATGCCTCGGGAGATTCCTAATTCCAATACCAACCACAATTCAAATCCCCCAAATTCTGAATTTCACCCAAAAAAAATGAAGAAAGAAAAAGAAACGTACTTGAACATGATGATGCCGCCGATGAAGGTGACCCAGAGAGCGGCGCCGAACGCGGTGGAGAAGCTGAGCAGATGAGCCAGCTTCAGGTAGGTGGAGAGTGCCGGCGACTTCGATCCGAAAGTCTCCGGCGAGACAATAACTCCGATGGCCAAGAAAGCCACAGCGGCTAGGAATCTTGTCAGCCAACCCATCCCTCAAAATTCTCAACAAATTCTGAGAGGGTAGGTGTGGACTTCACACTCGTCTTAATCCAATTGTTCGGGTTTATGGGCCTCCGGGTCGGGTCAAGCGACACATCATGGTCCACGTGTAACAGTCAGTCGTCCCGCCACTGCACAAAAATCAAAAAACGAAAAAGATAATTTCCCTCCCTATTTCAGCAAAACCCTAATTTTTTCTGTTTTAATTCTCAATCAATTCTCAGTCTTTCCCCAACAAGTTTGAGGCTTTAAGGCGGTAAACGCTCTCGGACTGAAACCCACATCCGACCATGGACAGCCGTGCTCCGCCGCCCCAAACTTTTCTGGGCGTCCGTTTCGTTCTCCTGGGTTTCGATCCCATCAACGAACGCCAGGTAATCATCCGCTTGCTGGTTTTCTATTTTTGAGAAATTGGAAATCTTTGTTGGGTTTATTTGTTTTGTGTGAATTGAATGGGCGTAGGTTCGATCTAAGCTGGTAGATCACGGTGGGGTCGATGCTGGTATTTATTCCCCAAATTGCACTCACATCGTTGTGGATAGGATTACCTATGTAAGCCTCTAACACTGCTTTTCCATTCTTAGTTGCTTCAGTTGGAATGTACTCAACTCTCTACACCATTGTGTTTGTGTTTAGGATCATCCTGTTTGCGTTGCTGCTCGAAAGGAAGGCAAAACGGTTGTCACCGCTTTGTGGGTTCATCATAGTTATGATGTTGCAATGCCCCTTGATGCCGCTTCTGTGAGTTTCCCAATGTCAACTCATTTCCCTATGAGACTGAGCAATGTTTAGTGACCATTTACGTGCTGTTGTGTTTTGTGCAGGTTATATACAGACCTCTCAAACAGTTGAATGGTATTCCTGGTGCCAGGAATTTATTAATGTGCTTGACTGGATATCAAGGACAAGATAGAGATGACATTATGGTATGCTTCTGGTTTAAGCCCTTTTCGATGGATAGTTGCAACATTAGATCACCAGTTTACATTTTGATTATGTTTCTCATGTCAGACAATGGTTGCTTTAATGGGTGCTCAATTTTCTAAACCATTGGTGGCAAGCAAAGTCACTCATCTCATTTGCTATAAATTTGAAGGTATCGTTTCTTCCTAATCATCCTTCTTAATAAATACATGGAATTGAGTACTGATATAAAATCGAAACTTGTTTACATCTTTAGGGGAGAAGTATAGACTTGCCAAACAACTTCCTCAGATCAAAATCGTCAACCATCGCTGGTTGGAAGATTGGTAAGTTCATGTCTCGGCCATTGGCTGATGTTTCGAAACGCTAAGAATGTTAAAATAAGAATAAAATAGTCATATAATCTCCTTGTTGCATTATTTCAGCTTAAGGGATTGGGTTCTTCTTCGGGAAGATAATTATAACCAGAGGTGAGATGGTTGTGCGTGGAATCTAAGTAAGTAAATTATTGTCTGTAGCCATGTAAATGTATGTTCTGAGCTTTTATTCTCTAACAACAGTGGCTATGAGTTGGAGATAATGGGGGCTGAGGCTAGGGATTCTGAAGATGAGGCAGAAGACACTATAAAGCAATCTGTGGGGAGAAGCGTGAATAAGAGTTGCCACAATATACAGGCTGGTTCTCCAGTGCCTTTTCACATTCCGAAGTCAGAAGGTGAGGTTCTCCAAAATTCTCTGGAGAAATGTATTTTGCAGAATGAAGATAAATTTGATCAAGCTTCAAGATTTTCTGAAATTCACGTTTCCAAGGTTCCTAGCCCTCATGATGGATGTAAATTTAAAGATGCCATGCTTGGTGGACATAATGATCTCCATCACACAACTCCAGATTCTAAGATGAAAGATGACATGGCATCTACTTTTGGATCTGCTGAAAGGCCGGCCCCGCATTCTGATAGGAGACTAAGCTACTCCAGGCAATCACCATGGAAATCCACACTTCCATTGTACTCGGGAGATAAATCAAGCTATGGAAGTAGGTCTTCTAAAGGGCCCATTCGCAAGTTAAGTGTCAATGATGATTTTGCTTCTTCCTACAGGATGGAAGAAAATGAAAAAAATGGTTCTAATTGTGCAGAAGCTCTCTTGAAAGTAAATCATGTACAAAATGAAGCGGAGTCAAGTGGTATATTGCCTCAAAAAAGGACACCAGATCATTCTTATGCGAGCTTCAAATTACAGAAGACAAGTTATGATCCAGAGTCAAGCATCGTGAGAAGTCCATCAAGTGATAAACCTGCTAAAGAAATACCAGCATCTTTGATTGATGGTTCATGTAAGACTACTATTGACAGAAATGATGAAAACTCTCTGGATAAGAATATGACTCGTTTGAATGCTGCAGAAACCTTAGGTGCTGTTGTGTCACCAACAAAGTCATCTAATCTTACCGAGAAGTCATTGACAACTGATGTGCCTTCCTCCCTGACTCTGATCTCAGAGATTGGGCAAGATGGCAATGTCAACAAGAAATCTCCTCCATCCACATTCCAGAGGTTAAGAAAGTCCCCCATATCCAGCAAGCATGGAATTGGAGATTTGGCAGTGGAAGAATCTACAACTATAGCGAGCAGAACAGTGGAACCACAAAATCAGCAACAAGATGTTCAGGTTTTGTCTCCAAGAAACAAAATGTCAGTGACTAATAAGTCCAACGACCTTGCTTACTTGAACTTTCATAAAGGTGGAACTGATGTCTTGATAAAATCTGATAGGAAGATGATGCTATCCAAGAAGACTCTTGGTTCTAGGCCCAAGTTAACTTCAGGAAACCAAAAGTTTTCTGTTCACTTGGATGAAGATGCCACCTTAAATGTTGCCACTGGTGATGTAAATGCAGCAGACCAGGAGAAATCCCCCACTGCCATAAAGCGTGATCTACTTTCTCCAGATGTTAATGTAAAAGCATTGAAGATGGCAGAGGTTAACGATGTTGCTCCGTCTGGAGATGTCTCTGAGAACAAAATTGACTCTCTGGATGATGACACTGAGGCTCCTGAGGAAGAAGATCAGCATGAATTGGAGAGTGTATGTGAAGCAAAAATGACAGAGATTAAAGCTACTGTAGTCATGGAAGAGAAATCAGAAGGGGTGCAGCATACATCAAATATCCCCGATCCGCGTGTCCACAGTGCTGCAATGGCCTCAGGGGAAAATATGCTAGAAAATGAACAAGAGACAGTTTCTGTGTTGCTTGGATCGACCTCAAAAGGAGTTGATGATAAAGCAAAGAAGAATAATGGGAGAAAGCATCCTTTGGGTAAAACTAAGTTGAAGACGGTTCCTGCCGTCACTGATAAAATGATCTCGGATGAAGGTGTCTCTAAGGATTTATCAAAACACTCTGATCCCTGTGTCCATAGTGATGCAATGGCCTCAGAAGGAAATATGCAAGAAAACGAATTAGGAGAAACAGTTTCTGTGCAGGTTGAATCAGCCTCAAAAGGAGATGGTGTTATAGGAAAGAAGAACAGCGGGAAAAAGGGTCATTTGGTCAAAACTAAGTTGAAGACTGTTCCGGCTGTCAGTGATAAAATGAATTCAAAGGAAAGTGTCTCCGAGGATATAATAAATCACTCCGAGCCCTGTGTCCGTGGTGATGCAATGGCCTCAGTGGAAAATATTAAAGGAAATGAACAAGGAGAGTCAGTTTCTATGCTGGTTGAATCAACCTCGAAAGGAGATGGTGCTAAAGGAAAGAAGAACAGTGGGAAAAAGCGTCCTTTGGGTAGAACCAAGTTGAACTCTTCTCCTGCAGTCACTGAGACTGAGAACAATGAGGGGACAGGGATGGAAGATGAAGGACTTGAATCTAAGTGCCGCAGTGCACACAAAAGTAAGCCGGAGGACTCATCTGAGCTGAAGGAGAACAGGCCAATTGCTTGTGGAGATCAAAATATAAGCAAGGACAATGAGCAGGCGGGAAAATCACATGTTAAATGTAATTTTACTCCAATGGAGATCAATCAAAAATTGACGAAGATCAGTCGGAATTCTTCAATACAAGAGGTGAAGGCTTCAGACAGAGTTAAAACTCAACCTGAATGGTTTATTTTGAGTGGACATCAGTTGGAAAGGAAGGAGTTTCAGAAAATTATCAAGCGTCTGAAAGGAAGGTGCTGCCGTGATTCCCATAACTGGTCTTACCAGGCAACGCATTTCATCATTCCAGAACCAATTCGCAGGATAGAAAAGTTTTTCGCTGCTGCAGCATCTGGAAGGTTTGTTTCCACATTTTTGAAAGCTGTGTTGTCTTTATTTTGACAAGTGTGGTTTCACTTGATGTATATTTCTGTAGTCTTACTTAAACTGCTGCATCAAATAGATGCTTAATATATTATACCTTTGTACAGGTGGATTCTGAAGAGTGATTATTTGGCAGCTAGTAATCAGGCTGGAAAATTTGTGGCTGAGGAACCTTATGAATGGTACAAGAGTGGCCTAAGTGAAGATGGCACAATCAATTTGGAGGCTCCAAGGAAGTGGCGGCTCTTGAAAGAGAGAACAGGTCATGGTGCCTTTTATGGAATGCACATTGTTATATATGGTGACTGCATTGCACCACGTCTGGTATGTTTTCTATGTCATTGTCTGCATTTTTTCTGCATCAAATTCACATTCAGAATAGATATCATCATCAAATTCTTTTCTTATTTGGTTGGGAGTATTGTTGTCTGCAATTTATACTGTAATTAGGTTTTCTTCTGGCTATCCATAGTAAGCAATTGTTAACTGGAGCATGCATTTGTCATCTGAGATAATCTTGTTGGAACACAAACAGGATACTCTGAAGCGCGTGGTGAAGGCTGGTGATGGGACGATATTAGCAACTTGTCCTCCTTACACCCGCTTCCTTAACTCGGGAGTTGACTTTGCCATCATTAGCCCAGGCATGCCACGTGTTGATATGTGGGTGCAAGAGTTTTTAAAACATGAGATACCCTGTGTTGTAGCTGATTACTTGGTTGAGTATGTGTGCAAGCCTGGATACCCCCTTGAGAGACATGTGCTATACAATACTCATGCCTGGGCAGAAAAGTCATTTGGCCATCTGCAGAGCAAGGCAGAAGAGGTTTTGGTTGTGGTGGAGGAAGAGGAGGAGAAACCTACGGAGGATTCTGGTAGCAGTGATATACCCTGTGTGGTTTGCGGATCTTGTGACAGAGGAGAGGTGATGCTGATATGTGGCAACGAAAGTGGGTCTGTTGGCTGTGGGATTGGTACTCATATTGACTGCTGCAGTCCGCCACTTGAAGATATTCCAGAGGGTGACTGGTTTTGTCCGAAGTGTTGTAGCCAAAGCAAAAACACCAGTAATCCCTCTAAGAAGAGAAAAAAGGGTAAGAGCAAGTGATTGTCCCCAAGGGTGTGTAATTTACTGTATGTTGAGTTTATATGTTTGTACAAAAGTGGATTATGTGTGTCATGTAGGAACATGGGAAGGGCAAGTATCCTTGACTCCTTTGTACTGCATTCGCTACAAGTGGCTTATTTTCCATGAGAATTGTATTTTTACCATTTTTCCCCCAGAGTTCTGATCTTTTGTGTGCATTGATGAGTGCTTACTGCATAGTACATGAACTTCAAACACTGCTCTCACTGTTTTTCAGGTTGGTTTCCATTTTCACCAGATTAGAGGTTTAATTGAGTGCCCCTCTAGCATGAATATAACAGCTACCTATTGTATGACTTTTGAATTGTTCATTTGCATGTTATAGCATGAATATAACAGCTCCAGAGTTAAGGATCGTTTTGGCCGAAGTTTGTATTCATATTGTGAGTGCCCCTCTAGCTGACTTTTGAATTGTTCACTTGCATGTTATAGCATGAATAAGTGTGTGTGCGTGTGTCCAACGAAGCTAAGTCCCTCCTAGGAAGACCAGTCGTTTGCTTAGTCATTTTAGGAAGTCGTTGATATATGATATTTGCTCTTAGCCAAGATGGCATCACGATTCCACGTTTATGAGTCTGATTTATTTCTTTCCTTCTATAGTTGCTACAGAGGGGGTGGGTTTTCCGTTTTCCTATGGTAGTCATGTTGATTTGGCCACACTTTGACGTGATTCAGGCCTTCCTTTATATATAGATTATGAAATTGCTACTGTCGGATCAAAATGTGTTGGCTTAAAGACTGACAAATTTACCAAATTCGAACTTCATCTAGTTTTGTTCGACTTTTGCATTGGGCCTCACTTGGGAGTGAAAAGTACCTGTAAATCATTGGTCCTTTATCAAAGATAGATTGTCCTTTGGTCTTGAACTTGTACACAAAATTTAGAAGTTACAGCTGCTTATTGTTGAAGCACGATTGTACAGTTATACAAAAGAGTGTGTGTACAAAATTAGGACATTGAGCTTACTAGTACGTACCATTCTTTCATCTCAAAGTCTCAAACGTTTGTAGCCTTGTTTCGAGTCTACAAAGCGGAAAAATAACTAGACTGGATGGATGATGCGAACAAGCGGCAGCACAACAAGTCACAAGTGGTTGATAACTTGATATGGAGTCGAAATGATGGAGCATGTAGAGACAAGTTGATATGGGAAAAGAAAGAAGGTAGGAGGAGGCAGCGAGCGCAGCGCAGCCACCTTTATTAGTGCATGATGGTGCCCTCCTGAGAAGCAATGCAGCCCAGCAGCCACCTTTCTTTCGCCGCAAGTAACCGCATATATATATATATATATATATATATATATATATATATATGAACTTTAAAATTCACAACAAGCTAGGCTCCTCTTAATGTTAATATATTGGGGAACTGGAAACCAATTTACAATTGCCGGTGTCTCTTCTCAGGCTACCTATAGCTCTCTTACACTATTTAATCTGCCGACACCATTTGGAGGTGCGATCGATCGAGCTCGATCCAGGCATGTTTTAATCCCACTTCCTTCCTCCCCACGCCAATTGCAATATATATTGCCCACACATCCAATTTCTTTATACAATTAAACAATGAGTAGTACTCACGCACTACAACTCTTGTTACCATACAACGTACACCCTTTCCAGCTCTGACCAAGCACCTAGTCATTACGTTTCAGATCAAACTCAAACATAACTAATTAATAATAATGAAATGCATATGTAGGCATGTAGCTATGTATACATACCAACCAAAAGGTATATATGTGGAGTTTGCGACATTAGGCATTACTGCATTATTATTAGCATTACGACATGGGTTCTTCGGTTCACATTTTTTCTATCCAATTCTATGTTTTACCTTTACCAACCAATTTGTAGTTATGTGCAAAGTATTCACCTTGACTGCTTTGTTATGGAATATGGGAGACACAAAGCATATGCAAGATTAAGAATTTAAGATCGATCAACGTAATTAAGACCGCAGTTAAGGAATGTTCATTACAGATAATCAACTCTTTAGCAACTCCAAGTGGTCATCGTCCTCGATCTGGCCGGACTTTGTAGAACCAACAACCAGTCGCAATTATCGAAATGTCATAAGATAAACTTGTTTTATCCAAGTGAAATATGATTATTCATGATGGATGCACTGATGCAGTTTACATTATCGATGTATAATATTTAGAAAACTCACAGATGTGAATAGGATAGAATAGCTATTTAGCGAAGCAGATTCTACGCACTAAGGTGAACTTATATCATTAATGTACGAGTCATCAAATCGCCGTATGCGAAGATCGAATAAAGACTATAGACCCTAAATTCCTTCTTTTCATTTTTATTTTTGATCCGATCAAATTAAGCGCTCAAAATAAGAGTACTTCTTATTCGACCTCAGACCCTCACTTTTTGTGTTTGAAACACTTATGATTAGTTTTTTGGGTTTCAATTTTGTTAACGGTATTAGAATACACACATGATAATACGACATGGATGACCGGATCAAAATATTGCATATTAGTTGCTCAGTTCACTTACATCTTAGTGCGTTGAAGAATTTTCACTATTTCGGATCCATCCTCAAACTAATGTTTCTTTAAGCGACCGGCTCAAAAACAATTAATAAGTAATTGAAAATTTTTAGTGTTAGTGAATTGAGCAATTTATATGTAGTATTTGATTCAGTCATTCACGTGACACTGTTTAACTGTTTCCAAACACAGGAGGTGAAGACCGATGTCGAAGATTTTCTTTTTATTGAACGTTTAATTTGATTAGATCAAAAATGAGAAGGGGAGAAAGGGATTTAAGGTTTTCCCATCTTTAATTTATCTTCGTATTACCGTGACTTGCATACGTTGATGTGTAGAATCCGCTCCTTATAGTTATGTTGATCAATTTGAAACAATAAATAGATCATTATATCAAGTTATCAACCAGTTGGCTAAACACATTTCTGATTATTCCAACATTTTTTTTTTTGCAGAACTTATGATTGAATTTGAACTAATTCCTGAATGATTACGGTCAGTAAATTACATATAAAACAAAAAAGGTGGTATATGTCTCATTTCGGCATATATATATATATATATATATATGTATGTATGTATGTATGTATGTAGTTGAAGAGTGGCTTAGAAGAATAGAGTTGGCCAAAGAAGGCAAGAGACCGATCCATCGGTATAAAGGGTTCATCTCAACATGATATATCAACATTAATTCATGACTTGCAAGGAAAGCAAACGAACAATTTAACCTAGTTAAATGTTATTGGACATCCCCTTTAATTATAAAAGCGAATCAAAACGAATGATTTTCAGCCAGATCGATCAATTGAATATATAGATGTCATGGGATGTATGGTGCGTCGTATATATTGATGGATATGAGTGTATGTATACCAGAAATACGTGCATAAGTTGAAGGTACGTATCTTAAGCTCATGTCATGAATGTCTTAATTTGCTCTGCACTTCTGCAATCTGCACAAGAAGAAGAGAATTGAGAGTGTCCATAAATGAATAACCGTTAAATGCCCGGCAAGGAGTAGTAAGTAGATGAACGATGAGCCTAGCTTAAATTTATGTATCTTGTTAACATTTACTTGTTCTGGCAAAAAGAAAACGACCGGAAATAATTATGCATCCCTTTTCTATCAATGTGGCAGCTCCTTACAGGGAAATTAAATTCAATTCAAGCCTCCAGCTCCTTATAAGTAGAGCTCGATCTGTTGTTGGAATTAATCAATGACCAGCGAGGCAGTTGGATTTTTAGGCTTTGGGTTGTTGTTCATCTCATTCATTTCCAACGACCCTCTTAAAGATTCTTGTGTACACAACATGACATGACATAAGGAATTAGGAATGAGCAGAACTGGTTTGTTTTTTTTTTGTTTGTTTTTTTTTTGTTTGATATGGAGTGAGTTGGCAAATCAGGTCGGTTGGTAACTCACTCACTCATTCAGTTGGGAAGAGGCCTGCTCACCTGCGGGACTAAATTTAAGGAATAAAAGGGGATGAAATTGTCTCAGCCCTCAGATCTTAAATGAAGACATCAAACGGATCAAATTGCAAACTAATAAAACTCATCCAACAACAGCTGATCTTTTCTCTCTCTCCCTCCTTTCTCTAAGATTCCAGTTCCTTCTCTGTCTCCCTTCTAACACGTTTATTATTTACTTGGAATGAAATTTATTAAGAATGAAAGACGGAAGGAATGAGAGACGGAATTAAATAGTATGTGGAGATTTCAATTTCATTAAGTTGTTTACTTAGCACATGGAATTAGAACATGAATGTAATTAATTACTAAAATACCCATGAAAAAAAAAAAATAAGATACACATTTCGATCACTCTCAACACAATTTTTTCCTTATATGTTGATCTAGTTGTGTTTGTCGTTTTGATTGTCTCAGTTGATAATTAAGTTATGTATAATCAACAAACCAAAAAGACTATTTTTATTTAGTATATTGATTGTAATCATGTAGTTACATATTATGATATTAATAATATAATACAGAGGCTACGTTTACAATTATGTATATTACAATCTTGTCCTTGCATAAACTCTCTTCTACTATGATTTATCAAAATCATTTCGACCTAGTACTAGCATTTTGGGTGTATCTCAAACCGCAAGACATCATACGTTTATACATTTTAGTAATATTTAAATCAAGTAAGCAATTTTATAAATACAAACAAAAAAAATTGAAACAACTTCCACAAATAGTATATTATTAGCATATAAAAAGAAGCCTTTAAGAAAAAAAAATTGAAATTATTAGCATCTTAAACAAATTCCTCAATATTATTAGTATACTAAAATTAAGAGGGTATTTTCGAAATAAAAGTTCATTCCTGATGGTATCTTGGTATGTTTTCCAACATAGCCAGCCAATTAATCCTAGAAAAAAACTAAACTCATTTGCTACATCGTACTCTTCATTGTATGAAATTATGAATCTAAATTCCAAAACAAAATCAACTCATCTGCCTCAAAATTCCTAAATTGAAAACCCCAGTTTCAAAACCTCAAATTTTCCCCAATTGAAACCAACCCATCTCCCTCAAGAATCAAATATTTATAGTCCCAAACAGAGAAACCCAACTCTAAGGCTCCGAATAATCGACCACAATCAAATGCCGAAAATGGAGAACACCTACCTCTAGTCTGAGATCAACCCATCTTCATTGCGGTGGAGTCTGAGAGAGAGAGAGAGAGAGAGAGAGAGAGAGAGAGAGAGAGAGAGAGAGAGAGACGAGATCAGCTGCATCTTAAAGTAATACGGGTTTAGAATTTGTTCAATTTGATGTCTTCATTTAAGATCTGACTGCTGAGACGATTTTGTCTATTTTGGTCCCTTAAACTTAGTCCTGGAAGTGAGCAGGTCTTCTCAATCAGTATAATACAACATAAAATAGCAAAAGTGAGGAAATTGATTGTGTCAACCCAAAATTTGTCTCAATAGCTTAGAAAAACCGAGGAATTTTCTTTTGTTGCATATGATCATATTGGCAATAACCAATTTATCGCATAAAGTAGGTATGTGTGACAAATTAACAGTTGTTGCCGATGACAACCATTGTTGTAGACGTATTCGGACTAAGGTCCATGAGAATATCCAAGTAAAACCAAACTAATTTCTTTAGGCGCACGAATTTGAAGACCTACCTAACCACAAACTAATAAGAATTAAGACTCAAACTCTTAACATGATGATTTCATACTAAGCAGCTGGATTGATCTTAACATTCCAGGTGGTTCGAATGAGTTCAATTAACAGAGATAAAGTTTTATTTTAATTTTGAAAATTTGAAATTGAGAAAATGAAAGTTCGCAATGTGCACGTAGTAAAATGAGTCACAATATTGTCACATGGGAAGAGGGAGGGTCTGGGTTTGGGTGCAACGAAAGAAAGAAGAGGTGAAGCAAGAAACAAAAGAGGGTCAGAGTCGAGGTCAGGGTACCCGTACGGAATCTTATATCGAGACTGACGAGACATGCACAAACCCAGAACGACAGAGCACTACTGAGTTGAGTTGGAGCGGAGGAGAGTCATGATGGGTGGCAAACTGAATTGATATTTCAAAATGTGGCTGTGTATGAATGATAAGCCCTTTGCTTTTCTTGTTTTGTGTGTTGAAATAATGTTGCATCGGCGGGGAGCTCTTTGATTAGATACACCTCCTCTCCTCTCCTCTCTTCCTCCACTGCCCCCACACCCTTTTTAATTCCCGGCCGAGAAAAGATAATACAGAAAAAAGAGTAGAACACTGACACAACCTTTTTCCGATGAGATGAGATGAGCTTTGTCCTCGTTTTGCCACTTCCGGCCACGTTTTCTTCCTGCCTGGCTCACCATTCAATACTAGCACACTATTGAGGCTGGCCTCTTCTCTATTATTATTTGGACTTGGGAGGTGAAAATGCAACTAGTATACAAATTCTTCAATCTCAATTACCGGGAATGTCAGGTACAGAGCTCCATCCATGGAAAATTCAGGACCAAAGCCAAGAGCAAAGCAGTGAAAAGCTATAAATGTCACTGCTAGGAACCACATAATAAGACATGCCATCATCTTCTTGTACTTACCTCACTTCCTCCCATCACTCTACTATATATGTCACTGTTTTAATTACTATGCCACTGGAATAAGCCTACAACAGTGACATTGTACCAGTGGCTTAGTGCCCACCACAACCATTCCATTTTTATTACTCCAAATTAATTCAGGACTAATTATGAAGATGTATATAAGGAAATAAGGAAAACAGAACGCCTGGAATGAATTTTAAACTAAAGCCATAATCCTGATCGGAAGTAGAAAATTATGTACAATAGTAAAAAGAGTAGATTTAACTTAACTAGTAGTAGTAATAGTAGATAAGCAAAATGGGAAAAGAGTGACAAAATTTCCCGGCAACGTCTTCCAATTTTCTTTTTTTCTTTGTACAAAATGAAGCCAAGATAAGACCATTGCCCCGCCGGTGAATCTCCAACGTTTCTAATTTATGCAGCATCAGCTGCTCAGCAGCTCAATGCCTCGTACTTGACTGTAATTGGGCGGTTAAACCCAACCTGCGACAACAAATTCCCAACCACTGCAATGTCTCTGCAGAACACGCCTTGGAACGCTTTCGCTTCGGATGAATGAACCATCCTATTACTATTTGAATTCGAATTTGAGGAAGCGGATTCGAATTCAATCATGGCTTCTTGGGTCTGTTGGATTTGAATTGCAGCCGCTGCTGCAGCCTGTGCGGCCTGAGCTTGAGCCTGTGCTTGGGCTTGAGCTGCTTGGAGTGCAGCTGCAGCCTTCTTTCTCTGTTTCTCGGCAGCCTCTTCGTCGATAATGGCGGTGCTCAAACTAGAATAACCTTTCTGAAGCAATCTGTAAAGTAACAATGCAGATAGCTTGGCTCTGTCTCTTACCGAATCAATATCGCGATCATCAGCTAGCTCACAACGATCTATGAAAACTGTAGCCTTATCAGGCTTGTGCCTCAAACACAGTAATAAATAAGCTTTGTCTAACTCGGACCGGGAACACCCTCTTCTTAAACCGATCAAAGCATAGTAATCCACATTTCCTGTTTCTCCCGAAGCCACCCTCTGTTTCAGTTCTTGTATTTTGGTTGTCAGAACACATAATTTCCCAGGAATCTCTCTGTACCTTACATTGTTGTGTCGTTTCCATGTCGGACCGGGAAGCTTCCGGTCCCTCAAAATTGAATTGTACAAAAGCTTCAAGTGTTCTAGATCGTGCAAGCAATCTGGCAAACACCTTACTGTTTCGAGAAGTGCAGCTCTTGTGTCTAATGCTTGTATACAACTGGGGTCAAGGGCCAAAGTCCGATTACAATCGGCAATGGCCTCCGCTATCCGACCCGTAGCCCTGTACGCAGAGGCGCGCTGCATGTAGCACTCGGCCAGGAATCCCTGGGGTGCACCTCGCCGGCCGTCCAGGATTTTGCTGAAGTGGCGGATGGACTCCGAGTATGCACCAACTTCAAGGGCAGCGAGGGCAGCAGTTCTGCGGCGGAGGAGCTGCTTGATATGGCTAAGGAGGTGTGTGACGGTCTCAGTCTCAGTTATGGTCCGCGGCGGCGTTGAGGGTGCATTGTTGGAGGAAGAAGTGTTGTTGAAAAAATTGGGAAAGGAGAAGCTGTCATCGGATAAGCTAGTGCTCTCGCGGCGGAATGCGGCAGCAGCAAGGCGTTTCCCAGTTTGGAGGAGGGCCATGGCATCCTCCATGAGTCCCAAATGGCAGCAAGCCTGCCCCAGAACCAAGTACCTGTGTCAAGTTGCAAAAACACCATCAACATTTCTGTTTTCTTGGAAACTTGGTAAGGGAAAACAGAGCAAGCTAGCTGACAATGCAAGCAAATCAGGGTGTGAAAAGGGTTTTACAACATTTGAATGCCACTCAGATTATATCCCAATTTCAAACTTGTTTAGCTGGCTATGACAAATTGGAAGTCAAAGCTGTTATAAAATCTACTATAAATGGGATCCAATGTTTTCAGAGTCCAAAACCAAAAATTCTCTTCTAAAGAAAGAGGAAAGAAACAAAAACCAGTGAAGCAAAACAGGCAAATCCCCTCAATAAAAAAAAAACAGGCAAATTCCCCAGTTGTTGATGCAAGATAGGCCAATGCAATTACAGAAAATAAGCATTCTTTTTATTGTTTGATTGTGAGAAAATTAATGAAGTATTGATATAAAAATATAGGTGGCAGTGCATTTACCCAAAGACAGAGGAGGCTGAAGAACACCAACCCAACACCCCCCCCCCCCCCCTCCATTACTCCTTACCTGTGGCGTCTGATCTCAGACATTAATAATAGTAGTCATAAAAAGTTGAACCCAGAAAATTATGTTTTTTAAAAAGAAACACTTAAAGCAAATTTGCAAAAACCAATACAACCCAAAATGGAACAGAGATAGAGATGGAACTGGAATTTTACCTCCATTGCCCTTCCTTGTCGCCATTTTTGCAGAGGCCTGCCATGACTTTCTTCTTCAAGTCGGAAATGGAGAAGCACTTGAAGGATGGATCCTGACACGGCGAGTCGGAAGAGGAGTTGCTGCTGTTAAGCAGCTTGACTCGTTCCCTCGACAGATTCTGAGTCGAAGAGTCGGCTGAGCCGGAGGAGTCCTCGATTGCGATTTTGAGGCTGGGAATGTAGTCCTGGAGCATATCGGCGACGTCCTTGAATCGGCCGAGAAAGAGCAGAGACCTGGCTTTGAGTTCCAAGGCTAGATCAAACCGCGGTGAGATTTCCAAGGCGGCGTCTAATAGTCCCACAGCGTAGGCGATCTCGCTGTGTTCATGACTAGCAATCAAGCTTCTGGCGTCTCTGATATACTTGTCCACAATCTGCGGCAATAGATTTGATCAGAATTGGAAATGCAGAAGGAGATTGATTATTGTTTTGGAATGTAAGAAGACAATTAAGTAGTTACCTTTCGAGTGCTAAGCCACCAGTGCTTCTTGTCATTAGAAGAGAGACAAGGAGAACTAGAAGCAGCCATTGCTCTTGTTGTTGATGATGATGATCTAGTTGTGTTTGTTGTTGTGGTGTTGTAGTTGAAAAGGAGGAGGAGGAGTGAACCATTCACAAAGAAGAAGCTCTCCTGGTTCTGGTTGTGGATGGGATCCTTTCCTCCCTTTCAAAGCATACACATATTTCTTGTGCTCTTCTTCCTCTTTCTCTCTCACTCTGAAATAATGGGATATTAAGGAATGAGAAGAAATATTTATATGCAAGGAAGAAAAAAAGGAGAGGGAGGGAATATAGAGAGAGAGAGAGAAGAATAAATGGGAAATTTGTATTTTAAAAAATGTTTTTGAAGAGAAAAAGAAAAAGAGGAAAATGTCAGCTTTGACCTTGGATTATAATTAGCAGGGAAAGAGGGCAAGCTTTGATCCTTGAACACAATAGCTGGCACCACCACACATACTCATCACTCTAGACTAGAGAGAGAGAAATGGAGAGATAGATTCTCTCTCAAGTCATTCAGTCACTTTCTCACTTTTTCTCTCTCTAGCCTGATTTCGATTTAATATCAGCATTTTGAAAAGGTTTTTATGTACGTTTGATGACTAATCTGGCACTAGCTCGTTAGGATCTCATCCACGGTAGGTAACACAGCATTATAATTCTTAATCTCATTATGTTTATAATTCAGTTCAGCATTACAATTCTTAATCTTATTACGTCTATAATTCAGTAGATAATTCTTAATTATGATTATAACCTTATTTTAAAAATTTCTTACATATTTTCTGTTTCTGCATGAACCGGGAGGGCTATGCGGAATCATGGTGGGGAATGAGCACTGACAACACAAGGATATATAGTGGTTCACCATGTCTCGGGGGACACGGCTACGTCCACTTAGAATCAATTATCATTCTTTGATGTTACAAGTACATCGATCTCGCGCGGGGTACAAGAGCACCCATCCCGCGCGGGGTGGAATAAGAGAAGGATGGTGGAGCCTATCCTGGTGGAGTATGCTGCCCATCCCGCGGGATGGAATGTATCTCTCTCCGCGCGGTGTACTATCTTTCATATATATATATATGTTATCTCTAGAGGGGGAGCCTTCCTTTTATAGATAAGGAATGTTCCCTCTTACATTACATGTCCGATGTGGGACAGACTGCACATTTATACTCTCATGGTGCCTTCTTGTGGAGCTTGGAGAAGCACCTTCCTGATGTTGCATTGATGATCTTTCACCATGGCGAGGTAGTCTGGACTCAAGACGTGTGTTGAACAGGTCTTTCTTTTCTTGATATCTTCAAGTTCGCCGGGTCCCTCCCGACCCCCAGCCTCAAAAATGATTCGGCCACGCGGGGTCTTATAACGAAGTGTGCGAGCTGTGGGGTCTGCCGCGCACAGAAAGGATGAACCCAATTGGGCGAGCTGTTGAGTCCGCCATGCATGCAAGGATTCATGCGAGCTGAGGAGTTCGCTCCGCACCCCAAGACAACGCGCGAGCTGAGTTGAGTTTGCTTGGTTCTTTAATGGAGTTCGCTTCGCACAGGCTACAATATCGAGGTGAGCTGAGGATTTCGCTCCGCGCACAATGACAACGCGCGAGCTGCTGCGTCCGCCCTGCGCATAAGGAATACGTGCGAGCTGTTGCTTTCACTCCGCACACAAAGGATCACACGCGAGCTGAGGAGTCCGCTCCGCGCATAAAGACTGACACTCGGGCGAGCTGGTGGAGTCCGCTCCGCGACCAAAGTCTGACACTCCTGCCTCTTGGTGGATTACTTATCCCACCCCGTGTTACTGGGGAAAACTTATGCCTCCCGGTCGAATGCGAATCCCGCCCGGTCTTACTGGGGGAAAATTATGCATAGGTCGAATGTCAATCCCGCCCTGTCTTACTGGGGGAAATTTTTTTACCTCTCGGTCGACTGCCAATCCTGCCCGGTCTTACTGGGGGGAATTTTTTTTTCCCTCTTCGCCTCACAAAAAAAATACTAAAGAGGACACGCGGGCTGACAAGTGTGCTCCGCGAGCTAGGAACACCACGCGATCTGTTATGGTTCGCTCCGCGCGCGAGTAATAGAATCCGTTCCGCTCACAAGGAATGCGCGCGAGTTGGTCAGTTCGCTCCGCGCGCCATGACTACCGTGCGAGACTATGAGTTCGCCTAGCGCACAAGGCATACACGAGAGCTATGGAGTCCGCTCGCGTGCCACTACTACCGCGCAAACTGTTGACTTCGCTCCGCGTGCAATTAGTACAACGCGAGGTGTTGATTGCGCTCCGCGTACCGCGCGAGCTGTTGGCTTGGCTCCGCACACAAGGAGTCTGCTCGTGCATCAAGACTACCAAGCGAGCTGAGGAGTCCGCTCCGCGCACAACTGTGCGAGATGAGTCTTAAAACTTGGCATTACACGCGAGGTGGATCTTGAACCTGGGTGTTACCTCCTGTGTTACGACTCGAGTGACGGGGTGTTAACGCCGTCTGTGGGTTATCAAGCCACTTGCTCCGTGTTTAAAGGGTGGATGAGTTTTATGGATTACGGCCGTATGCCTATCCCGCTAGGTGTTACTAGGGAACTCGATGACTTGTGCCTCTTGGTCGAATATCCATCCCGCTTAATGTTACTTGGGATTTTAATGTATTATCCATCCCGCTTATTGTTACTGGGAAAAACTTGCAACTCTTGACGGAATGCTCATCCCGCATGGTCTTACAGGGGATTTTAATGTGGATTTTCCATCCCGCTTGGTGTTACTGGGATTTCAATGACATGTCTTTCGGTAGATTACACATCCCGCTTGGTCTTTCTAGGAACTTCAGAGCCTTTACTTGGGATTTCAATGTCTCTCGGTCGAATGCCTATCCCGCCTGGTCTTTCAGGGGATTTCATTCAACTTAGCCTCTCGGTCGAATGCTTATCCCGCCTGGTCTTACTGGGGGAATTTTTTTTGGTTTTTTTTTTAGCCTCTCAGTTGAATACCAATCATGTCCGGTCTCACTAGGGGAAAATTTTATCTCAATGTCTGATGCCAAAATCTGGGTGGAATGCCTCTCCCTCGGTCGAATGCCGAAACCTACTGACGCGAGGTGAGGAGTTCGTCTCGCGTAAAAAGACGGAGGACACGCGAACTGACACGTGCGCTCCGCGTGCCAAGACCACCACGCGAGCTGGTTTGAATCGTGTACATTGCCTAAACGCGAGCTCAGTTCGCTCCACCTTTACATACTTTCATGTGACCCCGCGAGATGAGGAGTCCACTCACGTGCCATAACAACCACGCGAGCCACGGAGTTCGCTCCCCGCGCGCGCCCCACAACCATACGACCTGTCGACATCGCTTCGCGTGCCAAGACTACCGCGTGAGATGAGGATCTCGCTCCCCGCACAAAGCCTGCGCGTGCTGTTCACATCGCTCCGCGTACCCTGCATACCCTTCGAGATAAGGAGTCCGCTTGCGTGCCATTACTACCCCGCGAGTCCGCTCCGCATATGAGGACTACACGAGAGCTGAGGAATTCTTCAATAAGATACAAATATGCCACTCACGACCCGGAGCCTCAAAACTTGCTCGGCGGAGCCAGGATTGCTGCATCAGAATATTATGAATTTTCCCAAACCAATGAGATTATAACAATCATAATCTAGATGGGACTTATCTGGGATAATAGCTGCCGAATAGGTGCACACAAGAGGTGTAGACTTACTCCCGGACGATGAATCCTTGTTCCCGGCATGGTCGGGTTGCCAAAGCCAACCCGTTCGCCTTAGAACAATGGCGTGGTCCACTTCAGAACATTGGCGAGGGCCACATCCCGTTCGCCTTAGAACATTGGCGAGGTGCACTTCCCGTTCGCCTTAGAACATTGGCGAGGTGCACTTCCCGTTCGCCTTATAACATTGGCGAGGTGCACTCACGTTCGCCTTAGAACATTGGCGAGGTGCACTTCCCGTTCGCCTTATAACATTGGCGAGGTGCACTCACGTTCGCCTTAGAACATTGGCGAGGTGCACTTCCCGTTCGCCTTATAACATTGGCGAGGTGCACTCCCGTTCGCCTTATAACATTGGCGAGGTGCACTCCCGTTCGCCTTATAACATTGGCGAGGTCCAACTCTTCCACTGGCGAACCACACATAATTGCTTTCTTATCCGGTCAATAAACCATGCGGGGCTCGCCTCATCTTGTCCCCCTTTTTCATGCGAGGTCGTCTCCCTTCGCTTCCATACTTTGCCTCTATCTCGTACGCAATGTCATCCCTTCCAATCTCTCGGTCGAATGCCTAACTCTCTGTCTTACTGATTTCTAGTGATCTTTCCAGTTTCTTTCTTCACCCCATACCTCTCGGGTGTTCATAACAATTTTCGTCCCGGATCCCATGACCATTGAGCCAGCAAACAGTCGTCACCTGGGGCCCCAAGTGCTTGCTCTAATATTCAATTCCCAAAAAGGTCAAGTCAACAAGATGGTCGAGCAGCGAGAGTGGATCGTCACCAGCGAAGCTCCCGTTCGACAAGACTGAGCTCTGGGTCCGGGTGACTAATCTCCGGGTGATGGCTGGAGGCATCAGACATGAACTGCTGTGGATCTGCTCATGGATACACTATCCCGCTGACTAAGAGAAACCCAGGCGGGTATCTGTTCAAGGATCACCTATCCCCCTGACAAAAAGAAACAGGGCGTGATTCTGCTCTTGGAGTGCCTATCTCGCTGACAAAAGTGAACCGGGCGGGATTCTGCTCTTGGAGTGCCTATCCCGCTCACAAAAGAACGCAGGCGGGAACCTACTTTTGGACTGCCTGTCCCGCTCACAAAAGAACGCGGGCGGGAACCTTCTTTTGGACTGCATGTCCCGCTCACAAAAGAACGCGGGCGGGAACCTTCTTTTGGACTGCCTGTCCCGCTCACAAAAGAACGCGGGCCCCGGTTCCTTTTAATCTCTTATCCCGCTGACAAAACGAACACAGGCGCGCGGCCCCTAATGTAATCTCGCCTCAAATCCATGCAGCCTATTCGCCTCACACCCCTGGCGGGACTCTGCTCTTGGACTAGCTAGCTATCTCGCCAACAGAAAGAATACTGGCGGGTCAGCTCGCAACGCACCCATGCATGCTAGCTCGCCTCGCCTCCCCGCTTGGCCATGTCGCCTTTCTTCCATTTTAGCGAGCTCGCGTAACTTCTATGCGATTTATCTCGCCTCACTCCCACGCGGGCTACGTGCCCTTTAACCCCGAGCGGGCCATCTCGCCTCGCCCTACGAGCTATCTCGCCTCACCTCGCCTAGCATCCATGCAGGCTACATAATCTTTCAACCCGGGCGGGCCATCTCGCTTCACACCCCGAGCACTGTTCTGCTTTTTGACTTCCAATCCCGCTGACAAAATTAATCCCGGGCGGGCCATCTCGCCCCGCTTATATGCGGGCTGCCTCGCCTCTCATCTCATGCGAGCCATCTCGCCTCGCATCTATACTGCCTCTCGGGCGGTTGAACAACATGACTTATAGTATCATTTCCCACAGACGGCGCCAAATGTTTCTGCATGAACCGGGAGGGCTATGCAGAATCATGGTGGGGAATGAACAGTGACAACACAAGGACATATAGTGGTTCACCATGCCTCGAGGGACACGGCTACGTCCACTTAGAATCAATTATCATTCTTTGGTGTTACAAATACATCAATCCCGCGCGGGGTACAAGAGCACCCATCCCGCGCGGGGTGGAATAAGAGAAGGATGGTGGAGCCTATCCTGGTGGAGTATGCTGCCCATCCCGCGGGATGGAATGTATCTCTCTCCGCGCGGTGTACTATCTTTCATATATATATATATATGTTATCTCTAGAGGGGGAGCCTTCCTTTTATAGATAAGGAATGTTCCCTCTTACATTACATGTCCGATGTGGGACAGACTGCACATTTATACTCTCATGGTGCCTTCTTGTGGAGCTTGGAGAAGCACCTTCCTGATGTTGCATTGATGATCTTTCACCATGGCGAGGTAGTCTGGACGTCGGTCTACAAGTTTCACGACTGGTCTATGAACAGTGGAGGTAGTTTACCGACTACAGACTACATCTTCAATTACTGATTCGGTATTAACTCGTTAAGAGATTATAACAAACTCATATAGGATAGCTAACAGGGCATTACCGTTTCTAATCTCATTAAGTTTGTAAATCAGTAGATAATTCAAAACTAAAAACAACTCCAACAGCTTTTTCATATTCTTAGTTTTCTCAATTTTAGGAAATGTTTTGGTTTTTTTTTTATAAAATATTTTTGTTGTTTTGCTTTAACATGCAGATCCTCTAAAAAAAATTCAAATTGAAGAATGTGATGAGAGAAAATTAAAATTTCTTATATATGCAGCAAACTCTATAATTTTATAGAAGGATTTAGGGAATAATCATGTAATCTATAAAATGAGGAATCTGTTACAGTTAGAAAAGAAAAATTGCTTAAAACTTTGACGTTTGTTTCTTACACTAAGAAAATGGTAAAAAAGTTGTTAAAAATGCTCTAACTAACAAAGCATTCAAACATGAAATGTGTTCTTTTTACAAAGAACATGAAATGTGTTGCGTTTATATATTTTTGTATGATAATGAAATTTTCACTTATTAAACTAAAAGAAAAAGATACTATTGACCATGGTATTCAGATTTAGTGGCTCAAAATGCGGCTCATTGAATTAATTTTATCCAGTACGATTATTAATGGATGAGCTTTGTTAAATGTCATTTTCTAAATCCCTTTCTTTCTTGAATGTCACATAAATTAATGATTGTCTGTTTGATGGCTGGTAGTGTGGTTCTGTAGATGGATCATAGACCTTGGATTAAATGTAACGTAATGCTAGCTGTCTAGTGCTACATGAGCTGTGTTGATCTAATATATATTATCTACGTACCCCGTTCTATACAAAAACTATATATATGACTTGCAACCCAATTTTCTTTTCTTTATTTCCAAATAGCTACCCTAATTGGTTATATAAGGATTTAGATGTTAATTAAGTTTAAATGTTACTTAGATTATAGAAACATTCAGTTACTTCCCATACATGTTTATTCATGCTTCAAATATTTAACAGGTTTATTCCCCATGCTATGTAACTGCATGCTTAAATTATTCAACAAATATAATTAAAATCATATTAAGAGAGGTAAGTATCAAGTATGCGTAAAATTTTTCATCCGCATAAATATATAACACAATTACTTATTTGAAATAGAAACACATGCATGTCATGAATCAAAAACAACAAGAGTTGAAGAAGTTATAATAAATCAGAGACAAGTTAATGATTATTCAGGAATCAATTCGTTGTAATGAGGTGGTTGACCTCGTAGATTAACACATTACTACGTATCCGTTTTGGATGAGTTTGGTTTGATGACACATTTAATATTATTTAGAATGTGTTTATTAAGGATGTATGTATGTATTTTTTTTATAAGATTTAAGCTCTATATCCCTGTTTTGGCCCACGTCCTCAGCTGGAGCAGAGAGGAGATTGTGCTTCCAAAAGTAAAACAATGTGTGCGGGGCGTGCCACCGCGCGGACGCGGAAAGAGAACGGTGCGCGTTCTCGACTTCTAACCAGGCGAAAGAGAGCTCCGGTGCCACCTCGCGGGCGAGGAATTTACGAGCAAAGTATTCTTGTCACCTGTGAATCGATACTCACTGTCGAAGCGAGCAGAGCAACAAAGGGAAAATCGAAGACGAATCCGGACGGGTTCTGAGATCTAAGGCAGGGTGCGCTTAGAAAGTTAGGGTTTTCGAGGACGCTCGAAGGTTTGACTGTGTTTGTCTGTTTGTTTGTTTGTTGAGAGAGTTGTTGTGTGTCTTCTGTAAGCTGTAGAACTTCTTTATATAATCATCTGCAAACAACTCGCAGAGACCTAATCGCAATCCACTTCGGACTTAGCAATTAGAATCCCACAAGGATACGATCAACTCGCCAGCCGTGCGCTCCATGCAACACATGTCAAACTAACCTCGCTTAGGTCTTGCTCACCGCCTCGCATCATTTCACTGTAGTGTCGTACGCGAACTCGAACACTAAGCGATCTTATCCCGAGGGTATTATCGTCCATTTCCAACTCTACCTCGCTATGCACTGTAGAGTCCCACGCGAACTGGAAATAAGGATCCCGCGAGGACATCGAATCTCGCGGGGTATCAGAATCTTTGGTTCATCCAAATCGCGCGCTGCCAGACCTCGCCACCCTTCGTGGGCTAAAAAGGCCACAGGTATTGGCCCATATGCTATCCAAAACGTATCTCGAGTCTTGGACCGAAAATACCTACTGGGCTCAAACAATCCCTCTCGTTGTATTCTTAATATTCTTTTAATAATAATATAGGGAGGAATAACACTACTTCTATCTAACAAGAAAACGAACCCGTTTCTAGAAAAAAAATAAACGCAATAAACCTTGTACATTGAAATGATTCTCTTTATTTTCATTTTCATTCCAAGCATGTTAAAGAATAAATTTCCTCACCGTTTGGATAGGGGAATGATTGAGGCGGATCAAGGATAGGATAATAGGTGGTAAATAAAGAGAACGAGGAAGGAGAAATTAGTAATCCGGGATCGGGACGGATGGTAAGCAGCTAGCTGAGGGAATTTGTATAGACAGGGAGGAAGAAAGTGACTCTTCTGTTATAAGCCACAAGAATCATGGAGCCTGCTGCCTCTCTTTTTCTTTTTCTTTTTCTTTTTCTTTTTCTTTTTTCGGGTTTGGAATTTGCTTTGGCTTGCAATTATATGCGTTGCAATTGACAAATCAATATGCGATCGTCAGACTCACACAGTACTAGTGTATTTGTATTGACAAATCGCAAAATATATATTGAAATGAAATATTGAGGCAATGAATGAACGCACATGAATATGGATAGATTGCCAGATGGGTTTGTCTTAAAAATCTCTCTATCTTTCCCTTTCCGCTGCCCCCCCCCCCCCCCCTCTCTTTCTTTCTCCCTCTCACTCATTCATTTTTTTTGCTAAACGAATCAATTCCGTTTGCTGCCACCGTGCCAAGGCTGCCCGACTCAAGCTCTTCCGATCAGTCAGGTCAACTAACCAATACGATGATCAAACCGTACGTGTAACAGTATCTCGTTGCGTAACATACGTACGTAGTTTCATGTTTTCGTACCCAAAGGTTTCAAGTGTTCAAAATTTTACCTCTATATAAGTTATATTTTGCGTGATGAAAATATCACGTAATTAACAAGATGATCAATAAACACATATTCTACCTCGAGTTGTCGACATGGACTAATCTCTCCCCAAATAATATCCAGATCAGCAGCTAGCTAGGTCTTGGTGGAGCTGGACAGTGAAGAATGCCTTTGGCATCCCCAATTATATAGGATGCCCTGGCTAGCTAGGAGTAGTTGGCTTCCTTAATTAAGCTTAGGTTATATATATTTGGGAAACATTAATGTCATTGTATTTATGCGAGTGTGTCTAGTCATTGTATTATATGTTGTGTTGTGTTGTGCTTTGCAGGATCAATGATTTAATTGTTGCACATGTTTCGTTCCCGGCCCCTCCTAAACTTAATTGGATCATAATTAAACAAACAATCAAGTTGTTTTGAATTTATATCCCATAAGTATTAGATTTCATAACAATAATAATAATAATAATTCTTCCTTCTGCTCCCAGCTTTCTGCACCAATAGATGCAATATCATCAACACATCTATCTAACATTATCACGTCGGAACACCAGTACTGTCATTTACACATGCAGTTGCCCTAAAATTATATAGCAAAATGGAACAGTATGGGGTGAAATACTATACAAACAAATTGTGTTAATTTGTAGTACGTGATGGATAGATCGATCAATAATATAATGAAGCTCGCTCGATCATACATAAATATAAGGTTGTTATTGTTGTTCTTGTTTCCATGGGTTTGGGACCGTTTGAACTTTGGACTGATGTATATATGCAGCTTAGCTATAGCTACATATATCATGCATAATGTATGCAATTAGTCCTATACCCCCACAAATTATAGAGACTGCAACAACAGCATGCTCCAGGCCAGCTAATTAAGAATTCCAGGTTGTAATGAACACGACTTTTGCTAGGGACCCTGCTGCTGCTGCTTTTGAATTCTTGCAAATCGATCATCCATCCCCGACGGCCCAATTTCTAGGTAGATATATAATTGGTGATAGATGGCAGTGGCAGCTGCAAATGACATCTGTGCGTTGTGAGGTGACAACGTTAACGTTGTTTTTCTATTATTAGTTGAATTAAGTTAGTTATACGACGAGTCTATGTATGTATGTTAAACTTGAAAGAGGTAGCTAGATCGAGTCATTATCATGCCTTGTTGGATCGTTTGACTTTCTTTTTTTCTCACAATCACTCCAATAATGCATGCATTCCGAGCTCGAGGTCCTTAACTTCAAACTTAACAGGAGATCGATGGCCCTAAATTAAAACATGTGTTATGAATTTGAGCGTTATTATTTCTTAGGTGGCTCCTCCATGTCGGATTCATGAATGAACCTTTTGTGCTACATCTATATATATACATGATGTCCACACTACTCATAATAGATCCATTTCAATCCAATTATTTGTACCTTGGCTGTCTTTCTCGCTCTCATCTATCTATAACCTATAACCTATAACCTTGGGAGGAAACAGATCAGATAGTACCAACCAATTAAGCTCGATAGCTAGCTATCTAGCTTCTTCTACACATGTAAGGATGTATGGGTACGGTGGCTCTCCATGCATGCCTCCATTTGATAAGGCAGGGTGTCCTCTGAAGAAGCGTTGTACGTATATATGATTCTTGTTTGCATGAAAGTTGTCGAGCAAAGTAACCGAGTACGGTTGATGATGAAATGGAAGAAAAGACATGGAATATATTGTACGTAGACGACTAATTACAAGGTATATATATACGAGTAGATCATATCGATCTAAAATAAGCACATGCAGTATTGATCGAGCTGTGTCTCCATGTCTATGTAAATAAAACAACCAGAACCCGAGAGCCGGACCGGGGAGTCATGATGCATGTTTGCGGATGTTAGCTAGCTTAGCTCCATTCGATTCCCTGGCTACCTAAGCCTGCATGCGTACGTTGCATGTCAAGACAATAACCATAAGTACGTACGTACTCATGATCGATTAAAAAAGACATATATATATATATATATATATATATATATATATACACACACGAAACCCTAGCTAGCTAGGAACGGATCATTTCTTGTCATGGTGTTGGGCAAAAATTGTAAATGTATGTATACCAAACATAACTTCACCCTATCTTATTAATTAAGATAGGGTTTTAATTTATGTCTGGTTCAACCCATTCAAGACAGAATATATCTCTTAATTATAATCTCTTGTTACAAGGGAACACCCTTTGATTCTGTTTATCAAGAGACCATTGTAGGTTTGTTTGTTTTTGTGACTGCACCCACATTTGGGAATGATTTGCCTACGTACCCTGGAGAGGATCAAGTCACTCGTAGTTCAAGGGTTCCAACAAGTGAATGACTCGTTGGAGAGCTTTGACTTTAGGATGAGAGTGGTGTTTGGAAATGTGTTTGGATTTGTGTTTGAAGACATTTGAGCTTTGGAGCAAGATTCTGGCTTCAGGCGATCCAGAGATTTATTTGGGTTGGTGGTTGCGTCCAGATTTAAGTCCAGACTGTCTACATACCCTTGTAAAGGAATCAAACTAATGTAGTTCGAAAGGTTTGGTTATGGATTTAATTCTCTGGTGCTTTAGGAATTTGGCCAGAGTCATTTGGACTGGAAGAATTTGACTGGTAGTGTCAGGGATTCTGTTTGGAATTTTGGTTGCATCTAGTGGGTTGCTAGACTGCCTACGTACCCCTTTGTGGGATCAAACCGACCGTAGTTCAAAAGAGGTTTGTAGGCTTTATGGCTTAATGCCGACTTTTGGTTTAACAGACGTATTTTGAGTCCGTTAATTGTGTTTCTTGTTGACACCCCATTTGGTAGTGTATGTTGATTTGATTTAGGCACCGGAACAGGTGAGGCAGCAGCGTGACAAAAAGCTTGAATGGCTTTGGCCACAGTCTTTGATAGTGGCGTAGGTGATCTGCGCGTGTAAGCGGATTGCCCCTTCATGCGGACTCTGCGCGTATGTCGGTGGGCAGACTCCGCGTGTTTGCCTGTGAGCGGACTCCGCGTGTTTGCCTGTGAGCGGATTTCGCGTGTTCACTTGTGAGCGGACTTTGCGTGTTCACTTGTGAGCGGACTTCGCGTGTATGTCTGTAAGTGGACTCCGCGTGTTCACTTTTGAGCGGACTCCGCGTATATGTCTGTCAGCGGACTCGACTTGCATGTCTGTGAGCTGCCTCCGCGTGCATGTCTGTGAGCGGACTCCGCGACTTGCTTCATCTTCTGCATGAATGGATCTCGCCTCGCTTGGGCCTAGAGCTTCTGAATATTAGCTCGTCACCCCTTATGCTTCTGCTTCAATGTAAAATCACCTCGCCACCCCTTAAGGCTTCTACTTTTGCACGAATATTCGCTCGCCACCCCTTAGGGTTCCTGTACGTCTTGGCTTGAATGTTGGCCCGCCACCCCTTAAGGTTCCTGCCTTGGCGCGAATGTTGGCCCGCCACCCCTTAGGGTTCCTACCTTGGCGCGAATGTCACTTCGCCACCCCTTATGATAAAGTAACCTCGACACCCCTTAGGGTTAAGTAACCTCACCACCCCTTAGGGTAAAGTCACGTCGCCACCCCTTAGGGTTAAGTAACCTGTTACTGCTTTGGCGCGACTGTTGGTTCGCCTTTGCTTTAGGACTTTAAACCATCTCGCGAGGTCACACGAACTCTGCTTCGCAGGACTCTGTCATCTTTTCCTTGATTCCGTCGTCTTTTCCTTGATGAAGTTGATGTGATTGCGCGAACCACATTACTCCAGACGTCTATCCCTGTCTGGTTAGGAGTTGGACTTGAGGAAACTACTATTCTATAAATTGAGATATGTCGTCTCCTTCTTTTTGATCTGGTCAAGGATTCGTCGAGTCGTTAAGGGTGAGTTCCTGCTCTTCGAACCCGTGTTGCTTGTTTGTTTCCTTCCCCTAGCATGGCTTGTTATGCGAGCTGCAAGGCCATATGTTTGTTGTAACAAAGGGAAGGTCGTCTCGCCTTAGACTTGGTGATTACCTCGCGGGGTCATCACGCGAGGGGAGATGACTTTGCTTTCGGGCTTCCGGCGGAGTGATACAGAAAGATAAAGGCGCTGCAAAAAAGAAAAAGAAAGTTAGAATGGGTGCTCCACCTTTGATCTGGCTCGCCGCTTTTCTTCTGCTTTGCTTTCTTCCTCTGCGTCTCGCTCTCTCTGTTTCTCTCTCTGGTTTCGCCTTCTGTGTCCCTTGCGGTGTCCGTGTCTCTTCGTCTGTGTGTCTTTTTCTTCTCTGTGTCTCTTTATATAGAGTGCACGGTTTGAAAGATTAAGTTTTGTTTTGGACTTTGTTGTCCAGCTGTTTGTAAGAGTCACAGTTTAACTCTAAAGCATTGTGCATGTAGCACAAGAAAAATATTTTTATATATTTTTAAAATAACTTTTTTTTTCTTTTTCCCTTTTTTTTGTAATTTTTTTTTGGCGATCAACACATGGTTTCATGTATATATGTACGCACATGGTTTCATGTATATATGTACGCACTATTGGCATTATGCATGTGTAATTAGGTGCATTATGAATCGCAAGAGAGTAGCTACTTGTATCTTCAATATTCCCTAGCTAGTACTATATATCTAGCTAAATGAAATAAACCAGGTTAACCTATATCTGGATTAAGATGGAATTCCGGCCACTTTCATATTTTCTTCATCGAATTCTAAATCCGAATAAAAGCTGGCTAGGGTGAAATTGATCATATATATGAAGGATTCTCGGTCATTTTTTAGGTGGGCATGAGTGTCAGGTGTGGCTAGAATATAACTAACAAGCAGCTGCAACTTTAATTTTTTAAAAAAAGTTAGAAAGGGAGGAGAGAATCATCGGCCTATATATGTCATGACACTCAGTATGCATGCATCATCATGCAAAGGAGAGCTATGGGTTGATCATCATCATCGATCTGGATCGATCTCCTTTGATTAATCTCAGAATTGAAAAGGTGAATGTTTATATATTATAAACGGGGATTAGTTAATTAAGTAACATTTAGGGATGGGATAGAGGCTTAATTAGCTAAGCTCGATCCGGCCTCCTCCTCCTCTTCCCCATTCTCAAAGACATACATGCATGTTTGTGTCCAAGGGGGCAATATGTGACGTGAACTCCTAAATATTCTCTCAATTATCGTTCTTAATTATTCTTATCACCACAAAGCTAGCTAGCTCTCCATCGATCTCGACTTTAGTCTTTAGATAAGGTATCGGTTTTGGCTCTGATCTCTCTTGTTCATAATATATGCATTTTGATGTTTGCACTTTGCTCGTTTTGACGGCATTAAGATTTAAGTAATGCGCAAGCTGCTATTAGTTTATGATCGATCTGGGTTTGATTCATATATAGGCCAATGCGATGCGAGAGAGAGAGAGAGTCTTCTTCCCCAAGCAGCTGTAACTCTGCAGAAAGCTCAGCTCAGAGGGGCGCACGTGTCGATCAAATTCCATGTGCTCCGGCCATGTGCGACGACGTGCATCCAATTCGATTGAATTCATCCATCCTCTGCTGGAATTTGATTACTTAATTAGCATTAGCATTTTCATCGATGAAATGAAATATTGGCCAACAACGCCAGCCTATTTGGGGTTGGTCTTGAATCTTAGACGTTGCTTTATACATTTGGCTCCAGAAAAGAAAAAGGTAGGAAATAATTTGTCATCTTAATCCTGTAAAGCGTAAACCCATGTTCAAAACCCTGATTAAACCCCATAATATTTGAATTGTCACAAGCTTACACACACTTGAAACAACAGCTAGTAGTTGACAAGTTTCTCATATATATTGACAGGAGTATTTTTAATCAACACCATATATTCAACACCGTCTGGCATGCCCGGATAGATCCCTCAACAATGTGAGGCATGCCTGCCAAGAATATATATATATACTTAATTACGTACACTCAAATTCAAATTTAGCTTGAATTGCAACCAGGACATATATATACTTCATTTATTTATACTGCAAATAATTTCAAATGACTGACTATATATAAGCACTGATTGATTGTTAATTTGTACACTTGCTTAGCTAGTTCAATAAACCAGAGTTAGTTTGTTTTTAGAATGTGAAAACACTACTTAATTTGTCAAACCAAAGACAAATACCAGTCAACCAAACAAATTGGTGTGTGGTGCCTTTTAATTAGGGTTTGTACGTAAGGGTTTTTTCCGTTTTGAGTCTAGTCATTTTGATTTAACCCAAGTGATCGACATCTTCGATTCGTTAGTTTGACACCATGGAATGACTTGGAAGAAAAGTCAAGTCAAGTCAACGTGTCATTTTGGAAAGAAATATGTATATATTGTCCGACTTCGCTAGGTAGCCTTGTGGATAACATAGATGCCCGATCTGGTTCCGGTTCTTGAATCAATGATGGTATAGAAATGTGAAATATATATACGGCCATACCCAGTACCACACTGCATGCAGCTGCTATCATTTCTCAGCTGTCTGTTTTTGTACGTGACGCACATCATGATATATAATGGATCAGCTAG
This sequence comes from Fragaria x ananassa, assembly GCA_034370585.1. Classification (NCBI taxonomy): domain Eukaryota; kingdom Viridiplantae; phylum Streptophyta; class Magnoliopsida; order Rosales; family Rosaceae; genus Fragaria; species Fragaria x ananassa. The sequence goes on along the minus strand of CP139757.1, from coordinate 26,722,642 downwards.
CGGGTACATCGATGATCACGATGTAGCTATCTTTGGCCTTTCTTATTTGGATCACGCATGCCCAGTTTTTGGAGATATCACCAAAATAGAACAAAGCTTGCCTTAATCATTTCAATATATCTCTTCATCGATCTGTGTTTCTCCTGCGTCATCCCATTCGGCCACACACCTCATGTAACTATCGAGAAAGAAAACGTGAAAACTGACAAGCAAGCTAGGTAACACATCTATATGCATGTTAATCACTGTTTTGTGTTTATCTCCATGCATAGATCTGTCAAATTAGATCGATGACGAACCTCATATCATCGATCACAAGCAACTTCCTCGTGTTGCTGCATGCCTGTGTAATGATTTATTATGCATGCTAGGGAACTCTCCGACGATCAAGGATAAGGTGATGTCAAGGTGATCGAGGATTGAAACACTTGATGCATGTTGGAGCCATATATATAGTCTAAAATCAGGGCAAAAGCTGGAATACGCCCTAAATTCTAAAGCCCAAGGCGCTGTCAAAACGGAAGGAAGGAAACAACAGTTTTTATCATGGTCAACTAATGACAATAACAAAGTAATTTCAAACCCACTGTAGCTTGCACAAGTTGTAAACTCACTGGCTCATCTCCTCAAGCCATTCAACCACTTCAAAGTTTCAAACACAACCACTACTCCACCGGTTGCCAAGAATCCTACACCATCAATTCATCACTCGTTTATCTCATAATGCATCCCTCCTCCAAATTTTGAACAGCCCATCCTTATAGCTATATGTAGGCAACGACGAGAGCAAGGAGCTCATCGGGAGGCACGGTCCGACGACCTCTCCGTCTCGTCTCAATCGGGATCGAAATCGACCGAGTTCCTCCGCTGCGTGTCGACCCGATCGTCATCTTCTTCAACGAGCCAACCTCTGACCTTGACTCCACCTGCTCCATCATAGTCGGCAAGAACCTCCCAGCTGCCGCCCCAACATGATGAGAGAGAGAGAGAGAGAGGAGTACCGGAGTAGTTTTTTTTGTTAGTTTATCTGAGATTTGATCTAAAGCCCCTTAGATGTTAAAGGAGGTTAAATATGAAATTTACTTATTTACCCTTTAAATTTTAATTGTATAGACTAAATTTTGTCACGTGGTCTGGCCCACTCCTCACATACTGCACTTGGGCTTAGTCCGGCGCTTTCCTAAAATAAGATGTATAGAAAATCGGAAAATCCAGTCTCCTATTCCTAGTCAGCTAGCTAGCTTTCAATGTACTGCACTGGGTTTCCCTGAACTCACACATCTGTTTCAACAACATCTATTGGTTGGATTTAATAAATTTCCAAACCACGTACATTTGCATCAGTATGTAACCACTGTCCAATACAACTTGTTGATGTTCGATCACCAACAAAAGCAAAAGAATGAAGAGCTTCTACAATGACATCCAGAGACACGTCCTAACTTAATTTGCAATCCGAGACTTGGATGGATCTTGCAAGTTTCTTCCCTATATGTCTTGAATTTTGATTTCCTTATTCAAGTTGACGATTGATGTTACTATGAATTCTTCCTTGAAGAATGTATCTAAATCAGGATTTGATGACCCCCAACCCCATTGAAGCGGCTTGGATGGAGAAAGAGTGGATGATATGATCACCAATGTGAAGGTCGTGACGTCCCATTGGAATTCTTCGAATCCCAGACCTGTCCACCACACTAAGGTGCTTGCACACATGAATGTTGAATCGGACTCGCCGTTGAGTCCTGGCCGGAACATATACTTTCTCAAAGGCAACCAATTGTTTGTGTGGCACCCAGTGTCCGGCAGCGGCCGGAGGACTAGAGTACACTAGCAAAGTGTGAGACCCGTCTCTGTTCCCAACATTTCTCACATCCACATGAACAACTAGTGAAAGCTTGCTACATTTTGCATGTGTCACGCGAATTGCCTTCCCATCAGCTGCGAATGGCCTAGTACCGGTGCCATTACCGGCACTAGTACTAGTCTCCGTATGGTGACCATCAAGAGGGACCGCAACTACGGTGGGTGCGCTTGCTACGGTTTGCACAAATTTGGTGTACCCCAATCCATGTCCAAATGGGTACACAATTGGCCCTTTGTAGAATCTGTAGGTTCTTCCAGGGTACTCTTTTGTTGGCCTTGACCTCATCCCCATGTCTGTCATTTCCAGATTTCTAAGATACTCCTCCGGGTACCATGTCATAGGCAGCTTTCCTCCTGCAATTAAATCAAACCTAAATGGATACTTGATTGAAATTCGAAACACCAAATTAAACCAATAACAGATGTATGACAATGCTTAACCTGGATTTGATATTCCAAACACAATATCAGCAATGGCTTGTCCACCAGCTTGTCCTGGGTATCCAGCCCATACAATGCCAGCGATACGTGGGTCATTCTTGGCAAAAGTAACATCAACTGGGCCGCCAGACATCAAGACCAAAATGGTTGGGCCTTTAGAAGAAGCAGCAACTTTAGAGATGAGCTCTTGTTGTCGTCCAGGTAAAAGTAGGCCGATTCGGTCTCTGAACTCTGCTTCGATGGACTGGTCGAGGCCCATTACTAAAATGGTCGCATCGGCTTGGCGAGCTGCATCAATGGCTGCACCAAACAATGTGTCTTCTTTGCAAGCTACATTGCTGCAGCCCTGCTGGTGAACTGTCCTGCTGTATTTTCCTATTCCTTGTAGGGGTGTGGTGTAACCACAAGCGACACCTAGTAGCAGTAGGAGTGATTAGCAGTTCGATATCAAGGCAAATGCTAGATGCAACACATTACTTAAAAAACTAGAAAGATCTTGCCATTTGTGTGCAAAATTTATTACTTACCGGCATAGTTACCGATCATAGTAACAGTAACATCAGAGTTGGGACCAATGACTGCTACAGTGCGGTGGCGGCTGGTGGATAAAGGTAGGGAGGTGCCACGGTTCTTTAGAAGAACAATGCCTTGGGTGGCAGCGTCAAGAGCGAGTTGCTGGTGAGCTGGGCTGCAGACATCCCTCGGACCCAAATTAGCATAAGGGTGAGCGGATCCATCAAACATGCCCAGTCTCATTTGGACTGTGAGTGTATTAGCCAATGCAAGATCAATATGATCAACCTCACTCAACAAACCCTTCTTCACTGCATCCTCAGTGTGCAACCCAAGGAATGGGCCACAGTCTAAATCCAAACCTGCTTTGAGGGCAGCAGCAGCTGCTTCCTCTGGTGTTGATGTGTAGTGTTGGTTATCATAGAAAACCCTCACTGAATCGCAATCAGAGACAATGTAGCTGCAGTTTAGCATATTAGCATTAGTAAAACAGTAGAAGCATGGAACTCATAGGCTCATAGCATTATGGGAAAGGACACGAATTAATTAGTCCTAGTTACGTACCCATTAAGCCCCCATTGTGCACGTACAGTTTTCTTGAGGAGATTAGGGTCTGCACAGGTTGGGACACCATTGACCTGATTGTAAGAGCACATAACACTGGCCACCTTTCCTTCTTTGATGCACATTCTGAAAGGAACATCGAATGTGTCCTCCATGTCCTGCTTGCTAACCTGCCAATGATTCCATTTCCGAGTTAATACCTTAAGCTCAAGACTACTGTCATCACCACTTGACAGCAGTATATGCGGCACAGCTACACGGATGAGAGCTTATTAGCATATATACTGGCATTACTGTCAAGACTGTTAATGTACCGGCTAGCGAAAGTTATGTGGTCATTGGAAACATCTTTGTTGAATAGATCGAGTATGATCTAGGAAGTAGATCATTTTCCTCATTTTTCAGATTACAATGTGGAGAAGGTATGTGACAGTCTGAAGCCTCCTGTATGACACCCTAAAAATTCTACCTTTTTTCAGCATGGATACAATGAAAATCATGACAGTCCGTACAATGCATTAGATGTTATGGTACAAAATACATAACATATATGTTGCAACCTATGTGCCTGTTGATCTAGCTGTTTCTTCATCAGACAAAAGAAAAATGAATTGTTCTTGTAATTGGATTGCTTTTCCTTTTTGGATGAGATAAAGGTACTAAAATCCACAAACAGTATACTGTTTAGGCAAGGTTAGAAAGAACAAATTCAAGTTGAAGAAGAGGCCAAAGAGAAAAGTATAAAAGTAACATGTACTCCAGAAATTAAAGAAGAAAAAAGAGTATTTGGGGCTAACTGGATAATAAAAATTAGGGAAAGAAAAAGTGTTTCTTGGCAAAAGATCTAAAGTACAGTATTGAGTATGGGCGGTTGGAGAGAACTAAGTAAGACACTTATGAGTTTTTAAATAAATAAAGCATCATGTATCCACTTGCAGATTTACTCTGATTTCAACAATATATAAAATGTCATCTATACAGTATGAGGATGAGGAGTCTCATGGCATTGCCAAAAATTTCCAAGAGTAGCTCAACAACCTACTACACATTAACACATATATAACTGCTACCATTACCAGCAAATATGATATAGATTAAACAGACTGTCACAGATGTGTAAAAAACATGAATATGATCAAGCAATGATGTTGTAGAATAAGTACTAACCCTAGCGTTGAAGTGAAATCGATCAACTCCATGCCAATTATCAAGGTCATAAGCCGTGAAGTGTTTACAGCAAGCGGCCACCTTCAACTGGTGCCCTCCGCCGGCATTTCCCTGCAGACCCCTGACGTAGCTGGCAGCATACGCCCCGACCACCACCGGATCTTCACCTGGAGTTTCCTGTCCACGGCCCCATCTCGGGTCTCTGAGTACGTTCACATATGGACTCTAATACGTGAGCCCGCCCATACCTCCATTATACATTGCTCTTGCTTCGTCTGACACAACCTGCATAACATTTACTATGATATACTTTAAGATCAGCAGCATTTAAATTTTCATATTCAAAAACTTCCTGCTTGACCCATCTGTGATCTAGGATGATCTATCCAATCCAAATTGAGAAACCAGGCAGCAGGTAATTGAGTAGCAGTGCTGCCACTTGCAACTTGAAAGTGAATCATCAATCATCTACAGCTTGCAGCTTGCAGCTTACAGAGAAAAGCATAAAAGCACTGCAGCACTACTTACTGTGAATGTAACTACTTTTAGTGCCCACTTGTTTTATTAACATCCAATTCATTGATTTGAATAAAAAGTATTTTCAGACCTCTTCAAATGATGGAAATTTAGTGTGAAATCAAAGGAAAAAAACTTAATATTTCTTGCCAGTATATATAGAGTATTAAGAAGTTCCAACTCAGAACACATTACGTGTCAAAGAGTTTCATCAAATGTTTAAGAGTATAGCCACATTTCACGACGTACGTATGAGAGAAATGATCGATCAGCTTGTAAGGTAATTGAACACCACAATCTTATATGTAAGGTAATAATTGACCAATCTTATAATGAGTGACATCCTGCATTATTATAAAGATGTTATTTGGTCTGTAACTATTAAGAAATGGCAGCACTATCCAACAGAGAACATATAACATGCATTAAACTGACAAAGCCATGCCTCTGCATGACTCCAATAGGCTCTCATATGCAGAAGAATAAATATCTTGATTTGGTACTAACTATTGTTCCAAATTCCATCCAAACAAAAATAAAAAGAACAGAATCAAAGTAATCACATGGTTACCTTTAAGTATATTATAAATTACTTCTAATCAGAAATGAGCCACCAGAATCAATGGATAATAATAGTTGATAGATCTGAGTAAGTAGCAGTGTGTACCCGTCCGATGGTTTCCCAAAGAGAAGCATTGAAGGAAGCAGCGGTGGTGATGACCTGAGGGAAGCTGGTAGCTCCCGGAAACTCCCCGCCAAACTTGGTTCCGGGGCCAACATTGGAGACTCCATGAAGTGCCTCCGACCACCACTCATAGTCTTTGATCCCAAGGCGTGGCACGGCCTTGGCACTGTTCACTAGCAGCTTCACCTTCTCTTGCAGCGTCAGCCTGCCGATCAGGTCCCTCACTCTCACATGTATCGGCAACTTTACGCGGCAAAACGGCAAGTCCTTGGTGCTTGCGTCGTTGGGGTTGCAAGCGAATGACGACGACGTCGGAGACTGGCCGGCTGCTTTGCTGCTAGTTGTTTGCAAAAGAATGAAGAGGAAAAGGGAGAGTGAGGCCATGGTGGTGGTGGAAGCCATTTCAAAATGGCTAGAGGGTCTTGAGAGGGGTGCCTATGCTAATTTAGTACACTAGTACCTGGTATATATAGCAGCATAGACAGAGACATATGTGAAGGTGAAATATGAAGTTAAACAGTAATATGGATGATGTAAGATAACTAGAGGAGAGGGAAACTGCCTTGTTTTGATGATTAGGGTACGAATTGGGTAATGGATCATGAACGATCATCATGTCTCTTAACTGCTCAAACCAAGTTGAAGTAACCATCCAGCTAGCTAGCACTTCCATTTGGCCAGAGCATCGATCACACTGTAACTTGCAACTAACCAAAAATGAAGCAGAAAAGAGAAAAAAGTGTGGGTTTAGGTAGGGTCATGGCAGAGGTTCATTGGTTCAAAAAGATGGATAGGCATTGGTCACTGGGTGGTCCACTTTCCTAGATAATAGATATGGCGGGTCTCACAGTGAGAAAATCATTAGGCTTAAGGATCGGATTATCTAACATCATTGCTTGTATCTTAAGAGATCCCAATTCAAATTTATACTCAGTTACCGGACTGCCTTACCTTACTTGTAACACAAGCAGGTGGACATGGACATTTTCATTACATAGGATCATCCCTATTGGAAATGGGAAGCATGTCATGGTGCAGGTGGCTTCACTTGGAAGAAAGGTTACACAGGTGACAGATTCATAAGTAGCTTCCATGGACAATGGAGGTCTCTATATGTGATTGCAATTCACAAACCAAAGCAATGGATTGAATACAAATGCTGCAGATAGGAATCCTATCTGGGTGAGCATTGTATATGATACTCTATATGATGGGTAGGTATCTAGGAATCATACTATATTATAGTGCATGTTGGTCCATCAATGTGTTGTTGGGTCATGGGAAAATAAAACGAGACAAGTTGTGAGCGTGCTTTTATGTGGAACATGCATCTTGTGTATATGGAATAGCTCTCTTGGGAATGCCCATCACTTCTGTGGAGCAGCCTGGTTTGTCCGCCTCCGTTTTCCCATTAAAACATTTCCCATCTTCATTACTCTACCTTACTAGTTTTACCCACACAATACAAACATTTTAAAATAGATGCAAAACAGTCATGTTACATCAATATTATCAATTCCAGATAACATAAGAATGCGGCCAACTTGTTTTGCAATTGGCATCCTTAGCTCAAACATGTGTTATTACTAACTTAGTAAGTCAGTAAGACTAGATATTGTTTCACCTTCACCCCTAGATCACAGAAGCTTCCTTTCCTCTATTACTAAAAGAGGTTGGATGCACTTCTTCTGTGCTTTAGTTTGGATTACAAGGACAAAGGGACACCATCCTAAACTAAAGTCTCTAGATTCCAAAGTTTATAAGGAGCACAAGAGTTTGCTAAGATTTTGGCCAAAAATTTACTCAGGCACTTTATATCTTGTAGCAGATGAGAATTGAGACACAGCAACAAGAATAAGCAAACTGAGTTCATGGTATAGATGATATAACAAGAAATAAATGTTGTTACCTAACTACAATATGGGATACTCTGTTGATCACTATCAATAAAATCTTGTAGCAGATGAGAAATGAGCAGCAACAAGAATAAGCAAACTGAGTTGAATTCATGGTATAGCTGAAATAACAGTACACAAAATATGGGATGCTCTGTTCATCACCAACAATATTATCTGAGGGAGGTAACAGTATAATACAAGGAATTTTATGACATATTCAAGCTATAACTTAAAAAAAAAATATCAATTCAATTCACACCAACAAAAACGAAGGTCAAGTACACCTAAGTTAACTCGCTAAACTAAATGTAAAAGAATTTTGTCAGGAGTCTCAGGACTGCATACCAGTGTTTTGGTAACCCTAGGGAAATCTTCATGTTCTGCTTGGCCCTTGATTATCCTGATGCCTCTGCCATATTAAGACCTAGTATCATGTATGGAACCATGGGAAGCAAAATAGATTCCTTAATCGCTTGTTTCGTCAGGATCTCTTCCTTTTAAGTTTTTCTTCGTCATCTCAGCCCACCTAGCAAAGACATTGGAGAGTTCAAACTTACCAGCGAGCTTCATCTTTTGAGCCATTTCCACAAGTATGTCAGGTTTCCCAGCTCTGGAGAAGTCGGCAGCGAACTTGTTGAAGTCTAGCTGAGGAATTTTCATTCCTTTCTCTATCATTTCCTCTAGAAATTTGCAGGCCTCCCCCGTTCTTCCTTGGCATATAAGACCTCCAATGAGAACAGTATAAGCGTTATCATCCGGACAACACCCCTTCTCAATCATCTCCTCCCATACTGCACGACCCATATCATAATTTCTTGTCTGAAAATAAGACTTCATTATCATGACATAGGTGTGTATTGATGGCTCAACACCATTTTGAATCATCTTCTTGTATATCCTGACAGCATCATCTGGCATTCTCTGCCTTGTCATCAATTTGATCAAGGAGTTATAGGTCACCCCATCAGGAGTGCAACCATCTTGCTTCATCGCTTTCAACAATCCATGAACCATATCCATCTTGTTCTGATTTCCAAACCCCATGATTAAGTTTGTGTAAACCACAACACTTGGCTGGCACCCAGATTCACGCATTTCCTCAAAATAGAGGACTGCTTCTTTCATCTGTTTTTGCTTGCAGAAGTTCTGAATCAGAATACTATAGCTTCTAGCATTAGGTGATGGCCCCTTGGCTTTCATGATCTCAAACAACTTGATAGCCTCTGACCTCTTGTGACTCCTCAACAAACCGGAAAGCATAATATTATGTGTAACAACATCAGGTTCAAACCCCTTATCAATCATTTCGTTCCACACCCTCCCGGCCTCCAGCAAATTCTTCACCCTGCACCACCCGTCAAGCAGCACTGCATAAGTTTGTAAATTTGGGGTAAACTTCCCTTTCAACCTGTCAAAAAGAACCTGCATTTCTTTCCCTAGCTTTGCCCTTCCGAGAGAATCAAGCAAACAATTTACAGTATCGACACCATATTTGAAATTGTAATACTTCATAAGCTCAAAGATGCCGACAGCTTTGTTCCTCTCTTTGGCGGCGGCAAAAGCTTTAATAGCAATCGCAAAAGTTTCCATAGTCAACAGTCCTTTGACTCCCATTTCTTCAAGCAGCGACACCATAGTCTCAAACTGTCTAGTCTTCCCTAAAATACTCATCATGAAATCATAAGTCCTGGAATCATGTTGGAAACCTGGCTTCTCCCCAGCCCAACAGAAAAACCGAAATGCAGGTTTTCTAGCATGGTGGAAGCGTTTCAAGACATCCACGACTAAATCATGAGACAATTCAACACCGCATTCATCAAGAACCGCCTCCATATTCCTATCTAATGCGAACAACTCGTCAATCACCTTACACACGCTATCAACCTCCTCCCGGTCAGCACATGAACTAACCTCCTCATTTTCACCACCTCTATCCACCTCCTCGTCACCATGGGTGACACTAGAAAACCCCCTATGAAAATCAACCTTATTTGCTAGTAAATGACCACATGGTTCAGTTGAAATTGAGAAAGCCGAGATAACTGGAGAAGATGAAGCTAGCATTTGTTCTTGTAAAGTAAAGAGTGAAGTGGGGTGCGGCAAAAGAAACGGAATTTGACCATGAGAACGATGGAGGCTACAATCAAGAGCAGAATTAAGCAAACCAGGCAGGGGCAGAGAGCCACCAGTAGCACCGAATCCTTGCTGTCCTCCTCCTCCCGGCGGTCTTCGTCCTTCACAGGCACCGCGTATCTCGGCGGCGGAGCTGCGGTGTAGGTTGACATCTGGTTCGGAGAGTATGCTTCTTCTTCTGCTGCTGCTTCTTAGAAACACTGACATTATTCAACTGAATCTGAGACTGCAAAGTCAGGAGTAACCATGGTCCAAACCTAGTGGGCCAGGCTGGGATTTTGCATTATTGATTTCAGTTTAATTTTATTTTCCTACTTATAATAGAAAAGTCAACATTGCCCCCATGGTTTAACTTATTTACGGACATGTTCCGACGCGTTTCCGGCCCTGCCGAGAACAAACCTACATGACATGGTTCCTCGTACAATAATATGGCTGAAAACGTCTATATATAACCGGAAATGCGTTGTATGTGTATTGGTAAATAAATTAGATGCGCGAGAATAATAATGACTTTTGGGAAATAAATTGGATACGCAGGAATGATAATGACTTTTCATCCTAATGTATATGAGAATTAACGAATGAGAAAATTTTAACAACGGTACGTGACAAATAAACGACTCATAATATGTAATATCAAATCGGTACATGACGTATTAAACCTTACCCAAAATCAAGACATACCGTTAACCCCTCTTTTAGCTCTGTCAAATTTACAGGGGTAAACATGTCCGTCTTTTTTTTTCCAGCCAATATTGCGCCAGCTCATCATGATTCCCTCCAAAAATTCACAAAAAGTCTACAGTTAGTGAAAACTTCTGAAAACAGCTTGTAAATTACAGTCCAAATGTAAACCAACATAAACTCTATTCTCTTTAAAAAAAAATTAATTAAAGAGCCAACATAATTGAGTCGACATAACTAAACTGGGAATGATTATATTATCCGATCATAGGGCATCTGACATTGTTCAAAATCAAAAAAAGAACAATTTGTTACACAAAAGCTTATAAAAAGTGTGACATTTGCAGAGTTCATAATACAAATAAAGACAAATGCCATCATAACAGACCTTTAATATGCCCCCCAATCTACCAGTTTGTCAACTAACAACTATGTAATACAACAACTTTTCAAGGCTTCCATAGCCTCCTTTGCACTTGGTTCTTTGGAACTTGAACATCACCTTTGGCTTTAGTAGCAGCAAGTCTGGTTGATTTTCTTGGCTCATTTATCTTTGCCTTTAAAGTTGTAGCTGCAACAGATGGTCCATATGACATAACAGACATAAGCTTTGTGATTACACCAACAACAATACCATCAAACACATTGATCTACTATTAAAATTCTTATTCAAAAGCTGAGATTAACTTTAATGGAAGCTACCTAAGAAGTAAGTTGAACCACGTTAGTGTGTTGAGATGACATAGAGATGTCAATATCAGTTGTAGTCTTCATTCACAAAGTCATTAACATTCGTAGTCTTCATTCACAAAGTCATTAACATTCAAGTTGACATTATCATTGTCATTCCCATTCCCATTCACATTCACATTCACAGTGTCATGATGGTTAAAGCATGGCACAGATGATGCTTGAGAGACCACATGGTCAACATCATTAAGACTTGATTCTTGGGTAGGATGTGGTGCTTCATTTGGACTCTGAGGTTGAGCTTGGTTTTCTTCAGGCATAAGTGGTTGAACATTCTCTTCTTCAACAAAAACGTTGGCATTGGGAACCTGCACAATGATAATCAATACAATATGTTACCATATAACAATATCAAACCCAAAATGGACCAAAACTTTGTAATCCATACCTGGTTCCTTCTTGCACAAGTTCTTTTGTTGTGGCTTTTCTTGCCACATTCTCCACAGTTAACTTGAGCATAATAAGTTCTTGACAACTTCTCAATACCAGTGGGTGGTGGTGCTTCACCTACAATTATCATTTATTCACACAATTCAGTATTATATCACATACAAGATGAGATGCCATAAGAAATCAATATTGTAATATAGTACATGGTTCTAAGGTTCTTTTTGTCTCGGGGCTCCCTGGTTGCCTCTTATACAGTGGAGGTGCTATTTTTCTCTCAATGTGTACCCACTCATCAACACCAAATATTGGATTGAGCATCACTTCATAAGACTGCATATATTTTTAGTGTATATCATTCACCGATGTAATCATCTGGCAGCCAACCTTTAGAGTAGATTGCAACAATTGCATGCCCACATGGAAGCCCACATAGATTCCATCTCCTACAAGTGCATGACATAGTGTCTAATTGCACAGAGTGTTGTGCAATTACTCCAGATTCACAGCAAACCCTTCTACCTTGTAGCTCAAATCTATTTGAACTAGATTCAAGAGCCCTGCACTCATTGGCCCATGCAGCATTTTTCTTCAACAGTTTCTCAATTCTTGGTCTCACCTTGCACCTCCACCTTGCACCAGAGTTTCTCCTATTGGCCAACCTAACCATGGAAGCTACTATGATTTCTTCTAAACAGGGTAAGATAGGTGATGTGCTCATATTATCCTATATTTCTATGCCTCATAATCTTTGTTTTTGCATTAAGTTTCCTTATTTGTGATTGATTTACGTTATTTTAGTGTTCTTGTAGGTTTGTGTCGTAAAAAGAAGAAAATGAGCTAAAATGCACAAATAAGGATTGAAAGGCCACTGCAATCCCAAGTCCCTGAATCTGCATATGCAGAACATCTAACTTTGCCGAATTACTGAGAATTGCTCGGATTGAATCAGACTATAGCCTTACATCATTGGAAAGCTACGGAAGTTTACTTTTTGTAGAAGTTTACAGATCTGAATTTTGATACTTATGGACTGAGTTATGATCGTTTGAGTGAAGATATGTCAGATTAGAAAATCTTCTCGGATTTGGAAACATTTGTGGATAAATCAAGTTCCGTGTCACAAGACCGTCAACCTAAAGCTTCAAGGACGATAATTCAGATGAGGATTCAAAGAGTACATGTATTCTTAGTTCTACAAGAGATATCTCAAGGTTTTCTCATTCCATATTAAGAAATGAGTCTGATTCTAAGTTCTACAAGGAAATATGAAGCCAAAGATGAGCATGGAACTTCTCTATAAAGAAGCACGAATTTCACATGAAAGAGAGGTCTCGGAAGCACATTGTAGACGCCTAAGGTAGCAGAGATCCATCCACCCTTCACCTTTCCATTCTTTTTATGTTTTTGTTGTGTTTTCCTTAGTTATGTTTTGTTAAAACCTTTTCTAGAGTTAGGATGATGCCTTAGCATGATTGTTTATGTTTTTGATGATTGATTAATAGATTTATAGTTTCTTTATGATGAATTTTCTTAGTCACTATTTTAATCGATGCTATACATTTGAGTTCTTTGATTGATCACCTTAGGACTTTGCATCTAGTAAATTAGAAGATGAATTTGAGGCGTAACTGTAATATAATTCAAATTAGCTTCTTGTGGTTACGAGTTGTGAATTACATTATTGTCGTAACTGAAGTAATGGTTTGCATGATTCTCTTGTTTTCTAGAACGTAATGAGTCTTACATGTTAAATTTCTGCCGTAACTGGATAGACTGCATGCTAGGATATACGACCTCTGCCGTACCTGGAGAGAATCATACACTTAAGGAAAACTATGGTCTAAGTACCGTAACTGGACTTAGATACGGAAATTGTCATCTAGAGAAACGAAAGAGTCTGTTAGTTGCATCAAAGCATGAATATGATTGTTAGTGGTTGATTCTTTGTAGTTAGTTTAGGTATTTCATAATTTGAATAGAACTAATAATCCTCGTGGGAACGACAACCCATTTTCTTCCATTTACTATACTACATCCACCCTGTATACTTGCAGGAATTCCACCAATAGGCTTCTTCCTCGCATCCAATATCGTCTTGTTAAATGATTCACTGTGATTATTCAATAGAACATCACATTGAAACTGTTCAGCAAAGTGAGATTTAGACCAGTGTTTGGCAGGCCTGTCAACACACCATTTCCAAGCTGCGGGTGATGCCTTCTTCATATCTTCCATGGCTTTTGTGTATTGGTTCATAGTAGTAGCTCTTGCCATGGCCCAAAACAACTGTTTCAACTCCAATCCAGTATGTCCATCACCTTTGAAGTTGTTATGTAGATGTCTGACACAATGTCTGTGTTCCGCCTCAGGAAAAAGATCTTTAATAGGATCTCCCAAACCCTTCTGCTTGTTTGATATGAAAGCATAATGCTTTGAATGGTTGATCTGTAAGTCCTCCTTCAAGAATGTCAAAAACCAAGTCCATGTATCCTTGCATTCAGACTCTACAATAGCCCATGCAACGGGGTAGATGCCATTGTTTCCATCGATACCCACTGCTGACAGCAACTGACCTTTATGGACTCCCTTTAGATGACACCCATCTAGTCCAATTATTGGTTTGCATCCTACAATCCATCCTTCTTTCAAAGCAGCAAAGCATATTTAAATCCTTTTAAATCTAGCTACTTCCCCATCAAGCTCTGTCTGAATCCAAACACTTGTCCCTAGATTTCTTCTCTTCAATTCAACAACATATGACTCAAGCAGGTTGTATTGATCTTCAATAGTCCCTTGTGCCATCTTTTTAGCCATTGCCTTGGCTCTATAAGCTAGTTGATATCCAATATCCATGCCAAAGTCTCTGTTGACAACATTTTGGATTCCTTCTCTTGACCATTTTCCATCAACATGAAAAACATCCTTGTATTCAGCATCCAAAAATGGGGCGTTACAATGGTAGACTCTCTTTCTGATGGAATTGCACTTGTGCTCAGGCTTAAATGTTCGGATTTGAAGAGTTAGATTATCATTACTGAGATTACTTGCATATATCCAAAATGGACAATCTGGAGAGGTTTTACATCTGGCCAACACATGGTGCTTGGTGTTTCTAGGAAACTTGAGCTCTTTCTTGGTTAGCACTCTATGTTTCCTAATAGCATGTTTCAAAACTGAAGAGTTGGGAAAACTCATTCTAAGACAGAACCTTGGATTATTCATATCAATTTTTGGATTAAACTCAACCCACTTAGAGAACCTCTTCTTACCCTTTACTTTAAGAGGCCCTATATCTTCACCCTCATTGTCAAAGTCATGGACACTTTGGAATCCATCCGAATCTGTAGCTTCTTCATCACTTATATTGCCATTATAGCCCATTTCTTCAAACTCTGCTACTTCATCAGGTGCACCATTAATAAGAGAATAAAACTGAACTTCATCATCTTCTTTATGCAACTCAAAGTCATTATCGACTACGACATCATAGTCAACATCCTCTGAATCATCACTTTCCTCACTATTCTCAACATGTACAAGCCTAGAACACTCTCCACCACTCCTGGTATCATATGGTTTTAGTGACTTGGGTCTCCCAACCTTTTTCTTCGGTTGTTCAACCACTTTCTCTTTGCCTTTGCCATTATCCATAGTCACTTTTGGAGCATTATGCCTCGGCCCATCACTAGGCTCTTGAATGTGAATGTCACTACTTGACCTTGGCCCATTATATGACCCACCACCAAAGATTTCAGCCAAGAAGGCATCATCATTAAACATCCTATTCATATACACGGGGTCTGAGGCATGACTTGGTTGTTCCTCTATAATAGGTTCTTCATCTGACATATGGTCCTCATTAACTAGTAGAGGATCTTTTGTAGGTTGTGCTTCATCATTTGCTAGAGAGAGGTCCTCAATAGATTCCACATAAAATTTCATGTGGTGAATAACTTCATCTAACTGCTCCAACTCATACTCTTCAAACTGTCTCCTAGCACCGAAATACACTATATAGATTTCCAGAATGCCCCTTGTTTTTGGAATAAATTGTCTCATATCCATTGCATCTGCATTAGTGCAAATAGGCAGATATCCACTCCCTTCTTCAGACCTAGGAATTCTAAATCAGTAGCTAATTGGGCCTCCACGGTATCCAAGATCATTGGCCCAATAATTAAATCATGCAACTGAGAGACTTTCTGGGACAACCTCATCAACATATACTACAGCTTCACCATCCCGATACACCCTATTTAAACCACCATTACTATGGAACCTACCACCATGATGGATGGCCACAGTAAAAGTTTTACTTCCTACAAAACATGGTACAATCATGGTGTCATTCTCTCTGTACGTTGGCCCAAACAAATCATTTACATAAAACTTTTCATATCAGTAGGTTTTTATTGAATGCATGTGGGTGTGCTTCACTCACCAAAGCAAAATCTTAACAAACAATTGAATATTCCAATTCCAAAACCAAAATCGCATTAAGGTCCAACCAATTTCTCTATTAGGAAGCTATTTATAATAAATAACAACAACAACAACAACAATAATAATAATAATAATAATAATAATAATAATAATAATAATAATAGAATGTAACAACAACAAATTGATTGTATATACAAAGTACCCCAAATCCAATATGTTGAGAATCAAACTCCCATAAACTAATATACAAAGCTTGGACTTTGGACCACAAACATTCAAAAAGTCTATATATGAAGACAAAACTCTAAAAGACAACAATAGCCAAAACAAGAAGCACGTTTTCCATACCTGCAAATACCGGTGGATCTCCATCAAGGCTAAAATACCTCCAATAGTTCGCCATCATTCAAAATTCGAGAATCAAATCTTTTATTATAGATCGTCTTTCTTATATTCCTTTCAAACTGAGCTCTCAACTGTGTGTGTGTGTGTGTGTGTGTGTTTTTTTTTTCGATAGCAAAGCTCTCAACTTTGTTACTGAGAGGGAGAAAATTGAGATTTCAATAAGAAAGGTAAAGTAGAGTATGTGGAGACATCAGCCGACCACATGTTTGAAAGTATGATAAGATTCATTTTTTTAATTATTATTTTTTTATTGTAGAAGAGAGATAAGATTAGGGTCAACACATGATAAAAAATCAATTTTACCCTTCAACTATGGAGGGAATCGTGATGAGCTAAGTAGTTGATTGGCGGAAACTGTAGACTTTTGTGAATTTTTGGAAGGAATCGTGATGAGCTAAGTAGTTGATGGGCGAGAAACTGCAGACTTTTGTGAATTTTTGGAGGGAATCGTGATGAGCTAAGTAGTTGATTGGCGGGAAACTGTAGACTTTTGTGAGTTTTTAGAGGGAATCATGATGAGTTGGCGCAGTATTTATAGGAAAAAAGGAGGGAATTTGATAGAGTTAGGGGTTAACGGTATTTCTTGATTTTAAGTCAGGTTTAATACGTCATGTACCAATTTGATATTACATCAACTATACTACTCTTAATTGGAGTCGATCATTTGTCTTTCACGTACCGTATTTAAAATTTTTCCCTTAACAAAGGAAGGGGAGAGTGGAAAACGAAGCGATGGAGAGAGAGAGAAAGAGAGCTAGGACCGTCACCATTTTCCCGGGCATAATTTCCCGCCATATCAAGCAAGCATCCCTCTTTTATTTCAACACTCGTTTATACATAGAGTTAAAGTTAGGGTTTACGTTAGGTTAGAGAGCAATGTCGTCACGCCGTCGGAGCAACGGCGCGTCCCCATTGATCAACCCGCAGCGCCAGATCACTTCCTTCTTCGCCAAAGCCACTTCTTCTCCTTCGCCTTCGCCTTCGCCTTCGCCTTCGCCTCTGGAATCGAAGAAATGTTACGGCGAAGAGGTCGTCGGGAAGAGGATCAAGGTGCTCTGGCCAGCTGATAGGGCCTGGTACAAAGGCTGTGTCAAGTCCTTCAATAAGGACAAGGCTAGGCACTTGATTCAGTACGACGATGGTGACGAAGAAGAATTGGATTTGTCTCGGGAGGAATTCGAGTGGCTTCAGGACACTGTCACCAACTTGAAGCGCTTGCGCCGAGGTCCTTTGCCGACGACTCCCGAGGAGGAGAAGGAAGAGAGTCATGAAGATGATGACGATGATGATTCGGGCGATGAGGATTGGGGAAAGAGTGCGGAGAAGGAAGTGGTTGAGGAGGAGGAAGACGAGGCTATGGAATTGGAGAATGAGGAAGATAGTGACGAGGGAGTGCCCAAGTCCAAAGGAAAGCGCGGCGGCGGCGGCGGCTCCGGTAAACGAAAGCTGAGCGGCGGAGGGAACCTGGGGTCTGCCAAGAAGACCAAGAGTGCTGGAGATGTCGTTACTAACGGCCTCAAGGCTAATTTGATTGAGCCTGCTTCTAAGGCTGACAGTAAGACTTTGCCATCTAAGTTGTAGTTTTGTTTTCCAGTGTTTTGCTGTTCAAATTGCTACAACAGTTACTTTTGGCTCTTATTTCTTTTTTAAACTCTCTGTATTTTCATGATTATGGGTCTTTTTGAGATGACATTACTATAAAATCATCAATAAAAGTAATATTCTTTGCCAGATTTTGGAAAATGTTACTGCAACTAGTTATTCCATTCCACAGTCAGAACCAAATTACCAAGGTTGTACCAATTTCAACTATGCTGATTGTGTAGTTCATGACAATCAAATTTTGTCTCTATTTATTTAGATATACCTTTCTTAGTCACAGTTACTACACTTTGAATTCATCACCTCAACTTAGAGTCAATGATGATGATGCATATGGTAATGACAGCTTTATAATTTAGGTTTATGTTTGATGCCGTACTGAATATGAGTGTGTTTAACTGCAGGCACAAAGGCAGTTAATGGTATCATAATTGGTGATGCCTCAGAATGATTTAGCATGCGTGAAGCTGAGAAGTTCCGTTTCCTTGGGGAGTAAGTTCTTACACATTCATTATGCATTCCTAGGCCTTGCCCATCTATGCCTGTTCCAATTCCTTGTCACTTTGTTATTGACAACATGAGTCACGGTATCTGTTGTCTCCCTGAGATCATAATAAATGGAATATTTTCACATTAGCATATGCCAAATCTGAATTTATCATTTTGTTTGGAGGTATTTAGCAAATGCTTATGTTGATTCCTTAGCTTGATACATGTACTTAATTGCTTTGGTCTGGGCGCAGAAAACGCAGGGATGCCAAAAAAAGATGTCCTGGGGATCAACATTATGATCCAAGAACTCTGTATCTACCTCCTGATTTCTTAAAGAGTTTATCAGGTGGCCAGGTGAATTACTTTCCGTTTATGTGGTCTAAAGACTTTTGACGCACTTTTCCATCATGAGTAATATTAATCTAGTCACATATATACAGAGGCAATGGTGGGAGTTTAAGTCAAAGCACATGGACAAAGTTATTTTCTTCAAGGTATGCTTGTCCTTTTTGGTAGCCAAGTAGTGGTATATTGTGGCACACAATTTCTCAGGGTAACTGTTCATGTCAAATGATGAAATTCTACCTTGTTTTATTTCTTTTGGGTGCAGATGGGCAAATTTTATGAACTGTTCGAAATGGATGCACATATAGGAGCAAAAGAACTTGATCTTCAATATATGAAGGTAATTGATCTTGAAACTTTATCTTGATGCTGAACTATGGTGTCATTTGTGTGTATGGGGTGTCGTGTGTTCAATGTTAAGATTGATTCATTTTTAGGCAAAAGAAAGTCCATTGTAAGATACGAGCTTTTCTCTTCTGAATATTCCAAGATTTTTATCAGCATTGTTTCGGATACCGTACAGATATTTAGTTGTTTGTTTCCCAAGTAGTAATTTGACGTTGGCTATATTAGGGTGAACAACCCCATTGTGGATTTCCCGAGAAGAACTTTTCAATGAATGTGGAGAAACTGGCTAGGAAGGTGAGCTTTATTCTTGTTGTTATATCTTGAGACATTTTTGTAACTTTGTCAAAGTTTAACATTTTCACTGGGATAGCAGGGTTACCGAGTTCTTGTCATAGAGAAGACAGAAACACCTGAACAGATGGAGGTTTGTCGCAAAGAGGGTGGCTCTAAAGATAAGGTATTCTCCATTTACATAAATCACCGAAGTTCGCAGTGAAGCAAATCTTATCCATTAAACGCTTATGTATTTCTTCTCCTCTCTGGACAGCTACCTGTTTCTGGTTACCTATTTCAGAATTCTTTACAAGCACTATCTAATTTCATTTTCAACTTGAAGCTATTCATGAAATACTGGTCCAAACTTTTGAATTTTTCTTTGCAGGTTGTGAAACGTGAAGTATGTGCAGTAGTTACAAAAGGAACGCTAACTGAGGGAGAGATGCTGTCCGCAAACCCTGATGCTTCTTATCTAATGGCAGTGACTGAAACCTCTCAAAATTTAGTAAACCAAAATGCCGAGCGTGTTTTTGGAGTTTGTGTGGTTGATGTTGCTACCAGCAGGGTTATTCTTGGACAGGTAGGACCGTATTATGTCACATCTTCTCTCTGTGTTTTCAAGTTTATGTATGGTTCTGTTCTGTTTCTAACTATTGTTATCCTGTGCCAGTTTCCAGATGATTTAGAGTGCAGTGCTTTGTCTTGTCTATTGTCTGAATTGAGGCCTGTGGAACTAGTAAAACCTGCAGAACTGCTTAGGCCTGAGGCAGAAAAAGTACTGCTGAGGCATACAAGAAATCCACTAGTGAACGAGTTAGTTCCAGTTTTGGAATTCTGGGATGCTGAGAAAACTGTTTGTGAAGTGAAAAGTATCTATAGCCGTGCAGATGATTCTCAAATGGAAGAAGATGGCTTCGGCTGTTTGCGAGATGTGTTGTCTGAACTGATTGGAGCCGGGGAGAATGGCATCTGTGCACTTTCAGCTCTTGGAGGTGCTCTTTTCTACTTAAAGCAGGCTCTCGTAGAAGAGACATTGCTTAGGTTTGCAAAATTTGAGTTACTTCCAAGTTCTGGTTTTGGTGGTATCATATCAAAACCATACATGGTTCTCGATGCTGCTGCTCTAGAGAACCTTGAGATTTTTGAGAACAGCAGAAATGGAGACTCTTCAGGGTAAAATTTGTGTGTCGTACTAAAAATTTTCTTGTGTTCTTTCATTGAAATCTGAATTCAAAAGTAATGTATTTCTCTCTGAAGGACAATGTATGCACAATTGAATCACTGTGTGACCGCATTTGGGAAGAGATTACTTAAGACATGGCTTGCAAGACCTCTGTATCACGTAGAGTCAATTAAGGAACGCCAGGATGCCGTCTCAAGTTTACGGGTAAATGCCATAGACATACATATTTTTTTATTATTATTTTTTTCAATTTCCTTTTCCCTTGCTGCTGAAATTTTACAAAATTTTGCTGGTGCTCTAGCTTCTCATTCTTGTTACAGTACCCAGACGCCATGCCTTTTGGCCTTCGTTGTCATTTGATTTCTAATGCTTGCTTCTTTATAGGGAATCAACCTTCCCCATGCACTTGATTTTCAAAAATCAATGGCTAAGATTCCAGACATGGAGCGTTTGCTTGCACGGGTCTTTGCTATTAGGTAACGCTGGAAACAGCCAATTGGTTTTAATATCAAATTACAACTATAGTAATTTGTGATTGTTGATACCATACTGATGGTTCGGATAATGTTTTCTAAATCGAATATGCAGTAAAGCTAGTGGAAGGAATGCTAACAAAGTGGTTTTATATGAGGATGCTGCCAAAAAACAGCTCCAGGAGTTTATTTCAGCTTTACGCGGTTGTGACCTAATGGCAACAGCAATTTGCTCTCTTGGTGCCAACTTGGAAAATGTTGAATCTCGACAAGTTCATCATTTGCTGACACCTGGTATTATTTGCTTTTTATGTATGTATTTGTTGATTTGTATAATTTCAATAGTTTTGCAGTGGTATAAGCATGTACATTATTCATTGTTTTAAAAAATCTTGGTATATCATTTTTTATTTTCTGCAGGTAAAGGTCTTTCTAATATCAGTAAAGTTCTAAAACACTTCAAGGATGGCTTTGATTGGGTAGAAGCCAATAGTTCAGGTCGTATAATACCTCATGAAGGAGTTGATAATGAATATGATTCTGCATGTGGAAAAGTGAAAGAGATCGAGTCTCATTTCACGAAGTACCTTAAGGAACAGAGAAAATTACTCGGAGATAAATCGGTAAGAATGTCTAAGAGACGGTTCGGTTTGGTAATATTTGGAGAGTCTAAGTTCAATTTCAACAAATTGTGGTAACTTATATTTCTGTTGGATTGTACAGATCACTTACGTTACAATTGGAAAAGAAGCATACCTATTGGAAGTTCCAGAAAGTTTGGGTGGGAGTGTACCTCAGGATTATGAATTACGTTCATCCAAAAAGGTTACAAAAACTTGTAGATGGTGAATAAAACAGAGTAGATAGTTGTTATACGTTAGATAACCATAGTCTTTCTTCTCTTTCTTCCTTAAAATGCAGGGTTTCTTTAGGTATTGGACACCAAATATTAAGAAGTCATTGACAGAGCTTTCACAAGCTGAATCCGAAAGGGAGTCCTCACTTAAAAACATTTTGCAGAGGTTAATTGGACAATTCTGTGAGCATCATATAAAGTGGAGACAATTGGTCTCTGTGACTGCTGGTATGCTATCATTGCCTTGCAGTCAACAATTCCACTAAATTATTTGGTGTTAATCTTTTGTCCATGGCTGATGTTGACCTTACATGTTTTTGTAGAACTGGATGTTTTAATCAGCCTAGCAATTGCAAGTGATTATTATGAGGGACCCACCTGTCGGCCTGTTATCACGAGTTCATCAGATACAGAAGAAGTTCCCCTCTTCTCTGCAAAGAGTTTGGGACATCCTGTTATTAGAAGTGATTCTTTAGGAAAAGGTACATTTGTCCCCAACAACATTACTCTTGGAGGTACTGGTCATGCAAGCTTTATCCTTCTCACTGGCCCTAACATGGGTGGGAAGTCAACTCTGCTTCGCCAAGTTTGCTTGGCTGTGATTTTAGCCCAGGTAATTAAGTTGGTAGTCTTCAATTGTGATCTGATTTATACTTGTTGGTAGTTTTTGTATCTAATTTTTAGTCATTTCTTTGCTTTTTGTTTGTCAGTTAGGAGCAGATGTGCCTGCTGAGAGCTTTGAGCTATCTTCTGTTGATCGGATCTTTGTTCGGATGGGTGCCAAAGATCATATCATGGTAGGCCAAAGTACATTTCTGATGGAGCTTTCAGAAACTGCAACAATGCTGGTGAGATTCCCTATTTATTTTTATAATAACCGAGCACATAATAGCTTGATTTGTAATGTACTGTACTGATTTATCAGGAACAAGACAAGAGCATCCATACAAATTGAATCATTTGAACACATATGATTGATACTTGTCATGTCATTTGGAGATGTATTTTATTTTGGTCAAAGTTTGGAGAAATGTGATTGATGCATCTCATGAATACAAATGAAAGATTACTGAGGATTGATTTTTTTACCTTATCCACATATTATCTTGATCATGATGCCCTCTATGAGGAAGCTCATAACGCCATCTGTTTCTTCATTACTCAAATATATGAAGTTCTTACATTCTTTTTTTAAGCATATACATGTCTCATTTGTGTATCAGTTCCCAGGGTCCTGAAGTGTGTGTATAATCTTGATGAACTAAAAGTTTATAACATGTGTTTTTGTTCAAGTATCTTATAGTTTGAACTTGCGTTTCAATTTTCTATGCAGTCATCTGCTACTCGTAACTCATTGGTAGCACTGGATGAACTTGGACGTGGGACGTCAACTTCAGATGGACAAGCCATTGCCTAAGTGTCCATCATAGTATCAAACCAAATATTTTATGTATAACTTTGGCTTTGACGAAATCAGATATTGAGACTTATTCTCTCTAAATTGTCAGGGAATCAGTTCTTGAACATTTTGTCCACAAGGTTCACTGTCGAGGAATGTTTTCTACACACTATCACAGACTAGCTGTTGATTATCAAAATAATTCTCAGGTAAGATCGTTTTCTTCTGCCGCTAAGTTATTATTGTGACATTGTTCTTGGTTAGATCATGTATTGGATTGATACATCCACCAGGGTTTATGTTTTTGTAATTTCTTATCTGCATCTGTGTATTTAAATATTGCCTTCTTTTTTTATCCAAATAGGTTTCGCTCTGCCATATGGCATGCCGAGTTGGAAATGGAGATGAAGGTGTGGAAGAAGTGACATTTCTTTACAGGTTGACTCGCGGTGCTTGTCCTAAAAGCTATGGTGTCAACGTCGCCTGGTTAGCTGGTAAGAATCTTTGCTTTTTTGCATTCCTCGTAAGAATCATTTACACAAGTCAGTGCAATTAGTAATGAAGATATAAATATTGGTTCTCCTCTGATCTAGAATAGCATAAATGATCTAGATCTGAGGTAATTTCATGGTCTCATCTGCAGTATTCCTCGATGTATGGAGTGTTTTTCCGAGCTAGTATAGTTTATGGATAATTTAGCATGTAGGAGAGGATATGATATGTGCATGATTGGGAAATATGAGTATCAAACATAGTCGCAAGCTATAAACGCCTTGCTGAACTGAACCTGTGAATTGTACTCAATCTTTAATTATTAGTCAATTCAGTAATTGTTTTGTTTGGAATAGCTCCAGTTCTCACTATCTTTTGCTTCAGGACTTCCTATTTCTGTACTTCAAAAAGCTGCCGCTAAGTCCAGGGAATTCGAAGCTGCATATGGTAAACACTTGAAGCAATCTGAAGATAGCTTTCCCTTTCAAAGTCCAGCAGACAAGATTGTTGAGTGCTTCATAAAGTTCACCAACACCGTGGCAAAGTTGACTAGTCATGAATCTACTGAGGGCATTGACATTGACTCCCTGACTGAAGTTTGGCATAATGCAAGATTGCTTGAGCAACAAAGTTGACATGGTGCACTTTTTGTACTTTCCAAGTTTCAGGTGATTAAATTTTGGCACTCCAAGAGGATATTGTCAACTTCCTTCACTACTTGGTAGCTATTTGCTCATGTGTTGGAGTGCAAGTTCAGTCATTTTTGATAGAATGTCCAACTGTGGAAGAAACAATGCAGATGATCTAACTTTGCTAGTTGGATAGACCAACTCTTTAGCTTCCAAGGGGGCAATATGTTTGTGGAAAGTGAGGGGAAAGTAGATATATCCTCTTCAATTGTAAATGATAGTTGTAATGTCAATATATCGGTTCAAATCTTCAAGAGCGAGGCTGAGGCTGAAGGTTGTTGATTAATATCCAAGGTGAATACAGTTTGTAGATTAGGTTGTTCATCCTACTGCAGTTGCCGGGTTGCTGTATGTCAACCTACTTCTACTTTTTTCTGTTGGTGGGCAAAGAGGAGATCTTAGGCTGAAATTGAATCTCAATGGAAAGAAAAAAAGAATCGATATTTCATTTCATTTATATGTGAAGACATGAGGTGAGAGAGCATTGATGTGATGTGCTCCTTTACAAGATGGAAAAGGGAAAAAATTACATGTGTGGGTTGGTTAAACAGCACTTTGTTGATGGTGATCAGCATCTTCTTGGTGGTGGTCATCTTCTCCGAGACTTGACGTCTCATCATCGTCGGAGTCCTCCTCCTGATAATGATACTGATATTGTTGGCGGATGCTGTTCTGAACCGCTGTGATTGTTCGGTATAATATGTACATAGGAAGGATAATTCCGCTAGCTCTTAGAATAAGTACCTGCAAAGTCGAAACCAAGATTAGCACCCCATATTAAGTAACTGCATCACCATTACTGAACTGATGGGGTTTGTTTACTACTTACAGTAAGAATGGCGAAAGGGTAGTCTTCGTCACTTCCGGTAAGAACCACAAAGAGGTGCCTCACAAGCAAAACCACCGTAAACTGCAAGCCAAAGCCATCGCATATTAGACAAATGCAATTCCTTTGTCAAGGTCAGCTACTGCTGAGAGCCTAAGACTATGTAGTTGCCACACGGAGCGCAATTAGTCAGTCAATCATTGTGGATTTGATTTGGTCAACTATACTAGGGTATGGCCGTGAGCTACACTTCCTGATCCATACAAGCCCATATACTGGCACGCGCATTCTTTTTCGTGGAGACTAAGTTATTGGCTCAAACTTAGCATTGAGGGAAGAGGATTCAGACGTGGAATACACTTCAAATGCAGCTACAGAATGAAATGAATGGTCGAAACTTACGAGGAGAGCGAGTGATCGACAAAAGTTGGCACTTCGATCAGCAGTAGAGGAGCTTCCTGATTCCTCATCTTGCTCTCTTCTTCTAGGAACCCGCACGCTATCTCTGTAAATGACAAACTCACATATAAAATTGCAGGGCCAAAAATCTTATGTTATGGATGTGTTAAGAGTTTCAATACTAGTCGTCCACTCGTCCCATGTTATTGATCACATACACTGATTGGTTGGAAATTCGGTCTGACTTATTCTCTAAATGTTTCAAGATTTTTATTGGAAGGCTTTAACTAGTATTAAGTGGCTGCTGCCTGCATAATGCCTTCTGATTGCAATCAAGTACAATAAAAAAACTCTCGTCTGTTTCCCAAGCAACCATAATGCGGATAACAGAAACCTCCCTAGCTAGGTAAGTAAGTGATTCTAACCTCGACCAAGAAATTATTTATTTACATTCTGTGAAAAAGTAAAACAGTCAATTAATGTACCTGATGGTTACAGCTGATTCATCCAGCTCAGACTTCTTTGGAGGAGGTGCTGTGTATCCGGGTTCATACTTCTGCACAAATTGAATTCATTTATGGTTGCGTTTAGTTGAGCTGAAACTCATAAACACACACCCTTTATCTCTTAAAGGTTAAATATTGCATTAACAACCAAGGAAGTTTCACTTCTAAGCTAAGCTAAGCTAACAGCCTAACATAACTGAAAATGACCAGGACGTAATTAATTATACTCCATGAATTCTAATATTGAGGCAACGAACTAAGAATCAGAATTCCTTGATATAAACCCATTAGATATATAGGAAGTGTTATTTACGTTTGCATCCTAAGGAAGGCATATATTCTAAAACCCAGGAGAAAACGAAAGAGACAGGACTAGCTTGAAGATAACTACAAAAGGTTGTAAGAAAAGACGAATTTTTGAAAGCAGCATCTGCTTCCAGACAAACCAGAAGACGATGCAAACATCGTTTGATCATCTCATAATCAAGAAATGGCATTCCACCCAATTCCCTTTCCAAGAATCAAATTCGTAAACACCAAGCCACCCAAAATCAATTCATACAAAACAAAACAAGAAGAACAATAAAGAAGGGCAGAATTACCTGGAGACAAATTTCGCAGGTTGTGTTTCCTTTCTCGTTGCACCACCTCTGTATGCAATCTCTGTGCGCAAACTGGAGTCAAGAAGTAATCAAAACAAAACAGTTAAAGCTTGTTCAAACAAATCCCAGAAAACAAAATAGCAGAGAAACTTTGTGTGTTTGAATTACCTTGACAGTTCCAGAGCAAGCACAAGGAGATTCCAAGTTCTTGGAGCTTCCAAAATCTTCCTCATGGCAAATCCTACAGACTGAAAACGACGAGGAGCGTAATTTGAAATCCTCTTCCTCAACGCATATGATGACATCTCCCATATTTTTTGAAATTCCACAACTTTCGAGAAGACCTCTGTCTCTTTCTCTCTGCTTTGTTTTCAAAAACTAAAACTCTGTTCTGTCCTGCTGCGTGTTGCTGATTCTTTGTTTCTCTCTTCCACGGCAGAGAGAATGGGAGTTTAAATAAAACAAACACGAGTGGTATACCAAAACTGCCCCTTTCTTTTATCCGAATACGATTATTAGGTTTCCCTATTTGTCAAAATTGGCCACCTTCCTGTTACGCGTTCAGGCTCCGACATTTGACGCCATGAAGTATGTACATGGACTCCATTTTCATTTTTGCACAGTCAAAGGCTCTCTTCAACCAACCATAAATATATGTATAGACGATCTAGAACTTCAACAAAAATATGATCCTATATTATTTTGGGGTCTATTTTTTGTTTTAATTACTTATTCTGATGATTTTATTTCTCATTTAAGAATGTTCATTGTCATTTGAACATGAGTCATGTTTCCGACTATGTCAACAATACCCAAACGTGACTACATTGGTCAAGATGTATCCTAATCACGCATAACAAATCAAAGCATATTTTTCTTTGTAGGAAAGGGTGATTTAATTGCATTTATTCAAATATTCGTATAGGAAACAAATCCATTGCCAAATGCAATTATCGATTAAAATTATTAGTCTAATAGGTGGTCAATTAATTTGAGAAGCTCAACAAGGACGGTCTTTAATTGCAACATTTAGAATCTTTCATGAA
Source organism: Fragaria x ananassa (assembly GCA_034370585.1). Classification (NCBI taxonomy): domain Eukaryota; kingdom Viridiplantae; phylum Streptophyta; class Magnoliopsida; order Rosales; family Rosaceae; genus Fragaria; species Fragaria x ananassa. Next base: position 26,694,650 of record CP139757.1, on the reverse strand, counting down.
GTGACGCTCTCTATTGCATATACTATCGTTATGATTTGCTAATTGTAGGCTCTCAGGGTATCGTCAAATTCTCTGCATTGAGGATACATTAGAAACTTGACGATTGTCTAGACACTTGTGCTTTTAAGTCTAGTGTTTCGAGCCCATATTACCTCGTCTGTTAACTTACATCTCGTATATCAGATTTGTTTAATTACGTATGTTTGGTTATAGATGTGTTGAAGATATATAAAAAGTTTAGAAATGAATACATATATGCTCACCCTTAATTCAAAGCAGAAACCACACTTGAAGGAATGCAAGAGAAAATTAACCAATAGATTATTGAAGACATGCAACCTATGTTGCACGGACACGGCGACACGCGATACGGCAAAACTTAAAAACTGAATATCCGTCATGATTTGGACATGACAAATAAAATTATATATTTATTATTTTTAATAAATAAAAGTATACTAAAATATAAAATAAGTTCATTACATTACCAAAATAATTTTCTAAATTCAATTCATTACATAACCATAAGAAATAACATTAAAAAGAGTTAAATGTAAATGATAAAAGTGCATAATTAACAATATTAAAAGTAACATACCTCTAACTTAAAACATAACATTAAAGAAAATCAAATTTGCAGTAGGTTGCTAACAAAACTAGGTACTAGCTTCATTTCAAAAGTGGAGAGTAGCTTTATTTAGGTTTTGGTTCATTTTTCTTTTCTTTTTCAATTAAAAAAATTTGATAAATGATGATGTGGCGTGTCAGAGATGATGTAGCGAGTTGGTCAACGTGTCAGAAAATTTAACATTTTCTGACATGTCACTTGGCGTGTCAGACACGTATTTTGCCGTGTCGGCGTGTCGGAGTGTCGTGCCACATAGCATGCAACACTGGTAAAGTGATATAAGTAAGGAAAAAATGAGTTGTAACGCGGACTGCGAAATTTAGGATAAAACAAAATGAGGACAGAGGGACAATGCTGACTTTCTAATTCGCCTAATTTGCCCCAATTATTTTTGTTTCCTATACTTTGTTTTTGAGTAATTATATTAACACATCATTTTTTTATTAATACACACCTCAATAAAAAAATTTGGTCATTTTCCTCCAATTTTCCCTCTTTTGTCCTATTATTCTTTTTCTCCTCTTTCTACTCTGCCCTTGTCTATTGATCAAACTTTATGTTTTCTCTTATGTTTGAAGATGATGTATAAGAAGTACTGAACATGTAAATTCAAATAATTTGAAAAAAAGAAGAAAAATATCATACTACATCCAAATCTCCAATTTTCATACTCTTTCTTCATTAGTTGCTTTACACAATTGAGATAAGTCATAAGTCATTTAACAATTGAAGATATGAATCACTGAATGAGTTTATAACATATATGGTTGTCATTTGAAAAGCTCTCACATGAACTGAAAGACAAGACCACATAGTTTGCAGCAAATGTTTTGGTGATGTTTCAAGTTTTGCCGGTATAATTTGATGGATGGGTTAAATCCTTAATTAATTTGATGAGTAAATCGACAAAAAAGATTGCATAGAAGATCAAATAAAGATGTTTTGAATAGATTTTTCAAAACTTGAACTGAGAGAGACTTGAAGGAGGGAGGTTTTTTTTTTTCTCATCTTTCATTTTTAAAAGACAATAAAAAGGTAGAAGAGGAATTTCAAATTATACAAAAATGTGGTGTGTGTATTAAGTAAATCAGGATGTGTTAATAAAATATATCTTGTCCAAGCGGCGGTCCCACCAGTGCGAATTCAAATTCTGGAGGTGCCACTTTTGAACGAGAGCCTCCGATAACCGAACAACGGTTAGAATCAACTGAAATGGACCCCACCCGTCTATGATTAAAGAATCAAAAGGAAACGCGCACCACCGATGAATGACCCCCAGCTCTTGATATTTATATATTTAGTGTTTAGGATGATTATGATATTAGAGTTAAGAGAGGAAATGAGAAAATAATTGGTGGGAAATAATAATAATAATAATAATAGTTAAAGGCGTGGAATGGTGACATTTGTTCTTATCCATCTTTGGTCTTATCGTCTGTCTTTCGCAGTCGCAGGTTTATCCTCTAATTCCAATTATCAGCATCTTTTGATTTAGGCACCGCAAGCAAAGCATGCATGCGAAAACAAATGGCACATGAATAGTGATCGAAGGGTGGCTACTTAGGCTGCCCAAGTGGTCGGTCGGCTCTCTCTGTGTGGGGACAAGTCACAACCCCAAGCCACTAGTTGTTCCTTCCTTTCATTTGTTAATTTGGGCCAGGCCAGGCCCCAAAGAGATGATAATATCACATTGGGTCTCCTAGCCCCTTTTCCCTTCTCCTTGCTTGACAAATGAGGCCCAGCACTACACAGACTTCAGTATCACCTATCTGAGCTATGCCCAAAGCCCCAAAGAGACGTCATGGACGGTGTCTCCGATGAATTCCCGAGCACGAAGGCTAGGGTACGTATCAAGGAAGGATACTTGACATGTCGCCGATGATCGAACCTAGCTCTCTAGCTTCCAGAGTCTTCTTCCAAAACGGTATATGTCAAATATGTCCTAATTAACTGACGCACAAGCCTACTAATTCGAATATAAACTCTAGCGAAACCAAACCCTACTAATTTAATATTCTAGTTCATCTACTTTGTATGTACGGATTTCATAAATATCTCCATGAAATATGAGACACTTTTGTCAAAGGAAATAGCATTCACCTTGGAGTCTAGGACAGCCGTTATATTTGGAAGAAAAATCGTGACTTTAAAGACCATTCAGATTAAAATGAAACCACAAGAACTATACAATATTTAACCTTTAATTTAGACACGGACAATTCCGTCATGTTATGGATCTATCCCCAAAATAATACCAAATAATACATAATAAAGTCTATGTTAATTTAGACAAGGACATGTTATGGATCCGTCAGTTTTTTTTATAGAAGAAATAATTTTATTAATGAAAGAAATTACAACATAAATGAATGACCGGTAATGATACCTACATATTAAAATTGAGGACGAATGTGTTCTCAATTTGGTAAATATTCTAATTCAAACCAAATAGAGCATTTGTCTTCATTCACGTAATAAAGTTCTTGGTTTTGTAATTAGTTGGTCTTTTGTGTATTGAAAAAATATTTATATTTTTCACAACGTTTTTATAAATACAAAGACATTTGATTAAAACTTTAGTAATAGATGTTCATATGTTGTAATTACGAGATTTGGACTGAATTTATAGATTTATGACCCCTTTTATAAAATTGAGGACGAATATATTATCGAGATAATAAATTTTCATATTTAGACCAAATATATTATTTGTCCTCATTCACATAATATAGTTATCGGTTTTGTAATTAGGTAGTGTTTTTTGTATTAAGAAAATAATTACATATTTCACAACGCTTTTACAAGCGTTAGGACATTTGATCAATTTTACAAATTTGAGGAGCTACAAACGTCTTCAAACTTATTCTGTTCGATTGATCAACTCCCTCAATTTGATTTTGGTTTCCTCACAAACCTAGCCTTCTCTTTGGTTGTTTTTTTTCTTTTCCTTTTTCGTTTATGAAATATGAATAACATGTTTGGAGTTAGGGTTCATGGGATGTGGATTTGAATAAAAGTGACAGACGTTCTACTTCTGGCTATTTTACGTTTGTTGGTGGAAACTTAGTCACTTGGAGAAGCAAGAAATAGAATGTGGTGGCCTGTTTTAGTGCAGAAGCTGAGTACAGAGGTATGGCTCAAGTAGTCTGTGAGTTGTTATAGTTGAGAAGTTTATTAAAGAGTTTGGGTTTCAAGTAGGAATGGTCAATGCCTCTTCATTGTGACAATACTGCTGCGGTTGAAATTGCACATAATCATGTTCAGCATGATCGGACAAAGCATGTAGAGATTGACAAACACTTCATCAAGGAAAAGCTAGATGCTCGCATAATCTCGTTCCCATTTGTTCCTTTGGAAGAGCAGCTAGCTGACATCCTTACCAAAGCTGTATCGTCCAGGGCGTTCAGTGACTCACTTGACAAGTTGGGCATTCAAAATTTATATGCGCCAACTTGAGGAGGAGTGTTAACGTGAGTCCCAATCCTAGTATATTGGGAAGATGTATATTCTGTAATCAACTAGGATTATGTAAATCTTTCGGTGTAATTAGTTTCCTTCTAGGGTTAGAATTGTGCTTGTATATATACCACAAGTTGGGAATAAATCGTCGCTTAAGTGCCAAGTTTTGTTACCATACGACTTAAGCGACGAAACCGGCGTCGCTTAAGCTTCATCACATATGACGCGTCTCATAGGCACTTAAGCGACAAAACCGGCGGCGCCGCCCCTCAGGGGTTGTTTTCATGTTTTTAAGATGGTATTAAGGAGAGGAATTTAATGAATTATAGTTTGGAATTTTTGGAGGAGTTTTGTTAATGTTGGAGATTTTTCCATGGTTAAGGATTTTAGTGGTGATTAGAATGGATTATCGGTAGTTTGGTTAGCCGGTTTTAAATTGCATATAAGGTTGATTTTTGGTTATCGGTGATGGTAATAATGAATTTTGAGTTATAATGGATTAAAGATGGAGAAAATGGGCAAGGAAGAAATTGACTTTAGACCCTTAATTTTATGGAATTACTTATTGGAGTTTTAATGTCATATGAGAATTAATATTAATTATTGTTCAGGCCATGAGGAGGATCAATTAGAGGAAGTCTCGGATCGTTGGCAGGCCTAGCCGAGCACTGTGAGTGGACCTTTGATATAAATTTCATGCATGCACTAAAGTTATTTAATTTCAAAGGCATATTTGAAATTCAGTATTTTCTTGGGATTAATGAGTTCCATCTGTTATTTAGGAACTCTCTTGCTCATTTCATTTGACATGTGGGACATGTCAATTGATCTTTTATATTTGGTAATCTATTACACCCTAAAAGGGTTGACTGATATTATTTATCGCTAGCTAACATTATTTAACGGTCATCATCATATGTGAGCAGAGCGTTTAGTGTGAGACGTTATTATAGTCCCATCGGCGGTCCTTATCATATGAGAGTTAAGCGCTTAACGTGGGACGCTACTATAGCCTGGGAGACAACCGATCGGTATATATAAATATATTATTGTTAGCTAGCCATTATTTAGCGGTCCTCATCATATGAGAGTTGAGCGCTTAGCGTGAGACGCTATTATAATCTATTCAGCGGTCCTCATCATATGTGAGTAGAGCGCTTAGCGTGGGACGCTATTAAAGCCTGTGAGGCTCATAGTTATGGTGAAATATTTTTCCCCATTTGTTTTGTTTTATTGAGAACCAATGGGATTGGTTCATTGTTTTGGTTTATAATTATTTTCGGAAAGAGTTCCAAGAGTGGCATGCATAGATATTTTTCTAATGGAAATTATGGGAGAGCATAGATTTGTTTTCATTGCTCCATATTCTTTTGTTATTTATTTTTGTCCACTCACTCTAACGTAAATGTTTTTCCCTGAGCCATTCGTTTTTAAATATCCAGTCTGCAGAGTTCGGTTCAGCGAGGATAGGAGGCGTGTCATAGATCCCCACCACATCCAGTTTTCCCATATAGGTTACTAGTTTAACCTATTGTGTTGTTTATCTTATTTTCCTAGTAGATGCTCTGATAATCATGAGATGATTTAAGTATGCTAAGAGTTGATAACAAAAGATTCATTTGTTTGTGTTTATTTGAGAGATTATATTTATGGATGTGGTATGAGAATTATTGTGAGTTGGGCTTGGTGAGTTCCTTTCAGGTAGGGTTACCCATTTTCAAAAGAGGTTCTACCAAGAATTTTGGTAGAATTTTCCTTGAGGTGGATCCCGCAGGGTTTATCCCGGATTTCGAGAAGAAATCCGGGGTAGGTCCTGACAATTAGGTTAAGGATATTATGCGACAAACTTATTCGTCGCTTAAGTGTTAAGATTTCGTCGCTACATAAATAATTTGCGACAAAATCTTTGTTGTCGCCTGCGTAGGACTTGTGGCGATGAAGTTTAGGCGACAAAAATATTTTGTCGCTCCAGAAAATTTTAGCGACGAAAAATGTATTTTTAGCGACGATATTAGTTTTCGTCGCTTAGGTGTTGCTTAAGCGACAAAATATGAAAATACCCGTCGCTTAAACCTTTTTTTCTACTAGTGTACCCGACTTGGGGTTTGTTCAATCATCAGAAAATTCCCAACCTTTTGTGTTATGTTTGACTTCCTCATCTCTGCTCCCAATTTGGGTTCAAACCCAACTTCGGTGACAAGACTTTATCATCACCTTAACGTGACTATAACCAATGAACATGAGACACATGTCCATTTCAGAATCTAAATGGGTAAATAAAAAGAAAAAAAATGTATTATGTATTAGCTAAAGATGTAGGGTTTTAGGTTGGTTGATTCTTTCAAAGGTAAATTCCCTAGGGAAATGTAGCAGCGAACCTAGCTAATTCCTCTTGTTCGTTTGGTGAGGCTAAGCAAGAGCAAAGGAGAGAGTGTGGTAGGGAGGAAACCCTTTGAAGTAATCCTTAATCATCAGAACCAACAGACGTGGACCAGCTCCACCTCCGAAAAACGACATACTCAAAACGACGCCGTTCTTTCAACCGACACTAGTAAATATTGTTACTGCGCGCCAGATTATTAAATAATTTTTACCAGAAAAGTCTCTTATTTTGCTGCTTTCCCCTATTTTCATTCTCTAGAGATGAGATGAACAAGGGTCATCGGAGGGGTTGATCCGATCCGATCCGAATCAGCAGCACCATGTTTCTGTTCGACTGGTTCTACGGCGTGCTGGCGTCACTGGGTCTGTGGCAGAAGGAGGCCAAGATCTTGTTCCTTGGGCTCGACAACGCCGGCAAGACCACCTTGCTTCACATGTTGAAAGATGAGGTATTTCAGTCAAGCTATACATGAATATCAGATCTGTGACTTGAGTTTATGGATGGATTAGGACCCCAACGGGTTGTTGTTTACTAATTCCGCTTTATTGTGTTGGTCCCAGAGGCTGGTACAGCATCAACCTACGCAGCATCCGACATCCGAGGAGTTGAGTATTGGCAAAATCAAGTTCAAGGCTTTTGATTTGGGAGGTCATCAGATTGCTCGCAGAGTCTGGAAGGATTACTATGCTAAGGTTACTTATACTCTCTTCTTTATGTTATTCCCCATATTGTGAATTGTGTCTTTTTAGACTTGGTTTTTAATGCCTCCTAAATGCAGACAATTAGACAGGAATCAGAAATTAGCCAACTAAATTTTACTTTCTTCTTCGCCGTTGTTCAAAATTTTGTAGTTGTGATGATCTGACTAAATGCTTTGGTTTTGTTTCACTATGTTGAGCCCTGATTTGCTGCCATTAATAGAACTGTTTCCAGTGGACAAAGTCAAACATTCTGTCTGTCACTTTTCTTATCATTTGGTTTTTTCACAGATCAGATGTCATTTTATTTTGGATTTCCATGAATCTATTATCTTTCTTTTGTTCCTGGCATTCATTTTCTGTTTTACTATTTATCCTTACCGTGCATTTAGTCTTTACCTTAGTACAGAACTCAGTATACAATACAGGCATGTAGGTCTTAGTAATGCTCCTTAACTCCTCAAGGGGTTAGCATATGGCCCTATTCGTCAACCACTGGTGTTTGTACAGGTTGAGCATATATTCATGCATACGAGTTTAAAATGCCAAACGAACCAAATGAAGCATTTTTGTGGAGTTGATTTGAGCCTTTCGTTACTTAATATAGTCTAACATCTCTTCAGTTGCCTCTTCTGTGCTCTGTATATGACTTTTGGTAACCATTATACTTCATTCTGGATACGTTTCAACTTCTATCTTGTACTTTTCTGTTCAACACACACACACACACAAACAAAAAATTGGCTTTCATCAACTTGGAGAAGTCTTACAGCTTGTGGTAATAATTTGTTCATGGTTTGCTTTACAGGTAGATGCTGTGGTGTACCTTGTGGATGCCTATGACAAGGAGAGGTTTGCTGAATCAAAGAAGGAACTAGATGCGCTCCTTTCTGATGAATCCCTTGCCAGTGTTCCATTTCTTATTCTGGGGAACAAGATCGACATACCATATGCTGCTTCAGAAGATGAGTTGCGATACCACCTTGGACTGACCAACTTCACCACAGGCAAGGGGAAGGTAAACCTAGCCGATTCAAATGTCCGTCCATTAGAAGTCTTCATGTGCAGTATTGTACGTAAAATGGGCTATGGCGATGGTTTTAAGTGGCTCTCCCAATACATTAAGTAGATTCAAGGATGGTCGATGAAATGTTTTGGAGGCTCCTGACCTACCAAAACATGTCCCATCCTTAATCTTGGAAAACTTTATTATGTCCTGCTTTGTTTAGGCTCTTAGAGGGCTTTTAAATGGGATCTACATATGGTCTTTGGATTTGTGTGGAAGGAAACATGAACAGTACTGCTATGTACAATTTTACTTGTGGACTCTTGTTCTTTTTAACTTTCATTGTAGGTTGAAAATACCGTTTGCAATTATATACTGTCGTTAAGGGTCGTTTCATGTTGTACAAGATGGGGTTTGGCTTTTGGTTTATGCTTGTAGATTGTATCTGGAACCATGCCTGTAAATATATTGTAGTTCATCTGGATGCTAAACAATGCTAGCAGCCAAATTTAAGTTCACAAACACAAACATTTTATAACGAAGTAACTCATACTTTATAAAGAATGTAACGCAGATCCGTAGATAAGGTGTGGTTAGTTAACAACTTAACCAGTTATAGTTGAACCGTTCCTTGACCTCCTTTACCATGATGTATAGCACAAGAAGAATTGGTTGGACATATAACTTCCATGACTTCATCAAGAGCTGGTCAAAATTGCAGAACTAAACCCACCCCAAAACCAACGACCCTCATCTAATTTTCTAAAGGGTTATAAATTTTGTATACCAAGTCCACCAGTTTATGTGTCCGTCACAAGATGGAGCTGGTTAACAAACCTGTATAGGCTCTGTTTATAAGAGGCTGGAAAACTCAACCTTTTGTTCATCAACCCAAGAACTCGGATGGGCAATTCCTTGTCAAACAAGCAAGTCCATGGCACTGGAAAAGTCGTACTGTCGGATGGGTCGGTGCAGGAGTTCGATAAGCATGATCTAACAGTTGCTGAGCTGATGCTAGAGCATCCACAACAAGTAGTGGTCGAATTTCGAGCAGCTGTCTCAGGAAAAAGACCAACTCCATTGCCTGCAGATACGAAGCTTGACACGAAAAAGGTTTACTTAATGCTTCCAATGAAGCGAGGGAAGCCATTGTCATTGTCATCCGAAGATATTCGCGGCGTTATTTCAAGTGCAAATTCACTTTTAAGGTCAAGGTCATCATCACTCAAGTTCTTGCCTCTGTTTGCAAGGATATGCCCTGCAGGAGATGCACATGCTTTTGTGTTTCCAAAGAAGGAATATAGCATGGAGAGGACGTCAGACTCGGAGGTGGTGAGGTCCTATGTGCCGGAGTTTGACTTGGAGGAAAGCTTGGATGCGAGGCCAGAATTTTTGACAAGGCAGCTTTCCGGCAATGCTACTTGGAAGCCTAATTTGGATACCATTAAGGACAAGAAGGTTGAGAAGAAGTTGTCTCATTGGCGCCTTACGTTCAAGTGGTAGATATCTATGAAGTATCTATGAAGTACCACATAAACCAAACCAGCAGGCAAGAAATGGAATGTAGTTCTAGTAGAATATCTGCTACTGCTAGTTACGGATAAAGTTTGCTGTATTTCGGACTAAATTTGCGCAAGTTAAAGACATGAAGAATGTGATTGTTTTATGTGTATTAGTTACTGTCTTTCACTAAGTAGAGCTAATTAGGTGCAGAAGTTGAACCATGTTAATTTCAACCAGCACCATTGTTGTAAGTGTATTAGTTACTGTCTTTCACTAAGTAGAGCTAATTAGGTGCAGAAGTTGAACCATGTTAATTTCAACCAGCACCATTGTTGTAAGTGTATTAGTTACTGTCTTTTGTTTGCATTAAGTTTTGCAAAGATGATCATTATTGATTAATTCAAGTTTTGAACGGTTATATCATGTATTTACATTGCCAAAAGTACGCAAATAAGAGAAAGTTTGATGCACACGTACATACTAATATGGATACAAGTATTTTCCAACCTTGATTATGTACATGAAGCCTAGAACTCACTAATATTCAGTCTTCTCAAGCAAGAAAACGAATAAAACAACGCAATAATTAAACTATCCAAAACGCATATGTTTCTAGTTGCTTGACAACAAAACAAGAGAGAATTTAGGTTGTTTGCGTGGCTTTTCATTGTAATCTTTTTCTTCATCGAAAAAAAAGAAAAGGAAAAGAGAATATACTTGCAATTTGCATTATGCATTATGGCGCAAAAGCTCACGACCAGACAATGCGGCTCATGGTCCGATTATTATGCAATATATAACAAAAATTGGTTTAGTTCTTACATATTTACTTTCTCGTTTTATGTTTTCCTAGTTTAATTAGAACTAGTACGTGTTTGTTGTCTATATATAAAAGAACTTGCTTACAGAAATCCTGTCTTTCTTCAGACTGCTGCCGTAATTTTTCATACACAAACTGCAGTAAATTTTGGTGGTTGGCATCCAATTATTTGTTAAGTTTTAACGAGATCAAGATAGAGGTTATGGCTACTCATCAAGAGGTGTAATTACACAGCACGATTCAGTGCACGCATGCAGATTGAGCTGATCAATCTACATAAATTGGAGCCTGCCAAATATATATTGCTCTAGCTTCTTCCCAAATACAACCACCGTGATTACAATTTAACCTTATTTTTATCTTTGTTTTTTTAGTATAAGTTCTGTTTTGGTAAGAACTTAGGGTGCTGGGATTTTGTGTTTATGACAGAAGAGAGAAATCGAATACCACATTCCAGCAAACCGTACGTTACCACCAAAAAAGCAAGTTCGAAACCGTGTGCAGATTACTGGTTTTTACAGTTGTTGTTTTTTTTTTTAAAATTTTTTTGTTTCCGCCTAATTAATTACAAAAAAGGAAGATAAATTGAACATAAGGCCAGGATTAATATGCTTCATCATCTGCATGGAACAAACGTGGTGTGCGAGTAGCAATCTCCCAATGCCAAATGCTGGTTGATTGATGCTATGTGCTGTATTCCAATACCACATTCAGCTAAACTGTAAAAGAGAAAAAGTTCCAGATCAAGCCAAGCAATAAGAACCAGTAATGGAAATCTCTAATGTTGTGAACGCAAAGAAACCTTATAAGGAAGTCTCTGAAGATGCTCTCTAATATTTAAGACGCCAAATCTACTTCAAGATTTTCAGGCAGAGAGAGATAGGGAGAGAGAGATATAGGCAGCGGAGGCATTCAGAGAGAAAGAGCAGGTGCGTTTTGCCCTAAGAGTAAAGAAAAGAAAACCAGCAGCCTGTTTAGATTACGGTAGAGAGGGAATCCCAGATTATACGTAGTCGACCTTTGTGGTGTCTTCATCATCAATCCCTACCATTCTGCGTGTTGCGATCTTCTTAATATTCAGGTCAGATATTTCTCTCCAGCACGCTCGTCTGTTCTTACTCTCACAGTCTCATATTATTTTCTTTTTCTTGCCTAAAGAAATTCGTTTAATTTGTTTACTCTTTTCGTTTTCGTAATTGCGTTGTTTACCTTTTCTTTTCTTTTCTTGGTTATATTCACAAAGATCATATGTATGTATATATGGCTTCCTTTCAGTTTCCTGGATGAATCTCGATCTGCTCATTGTTTTTCCGATATTGTTTTTTTCACTGTAACATGATATGACCCTATGAATGCTCATAATTCGTGATGATCAACGAGATATGTTCATTTAAAGTCAATCTTTTTTTCTTATGGAAGCATAATGAGGAATGAAAGTAAAACTATATGTTATATGTTCTATCAGATATTCAGATATATGTAGAGAGCTAGAGCACCTACTATATATGTTAGGGGAATCATATTTGAGTTAATGTGTGATTTTGTTTTGGATATTATATATAATACTGATTTAGGACTATCAATGTGTAAACGATCGATATGATTAACTAGCTCTATTCATTTGGTTAAAATCACAGATGAACAGAGCTAGTTAACTAGTATCGCGCGCCAAAACACATGTAGCATTATATGTAATAGTTGCGCGCCAAAGTTCATGTAGTATTACATGTAACGGTTGCGCGCGCCAAAATTCATAATAGAAGCCGTTATTTGTCAACGTATCTTTTCTTATTTTAGTTGAGTGAAAGAATTTAAAGCTATTTGGCCCTCATATTTACTAGCGAAAATAATAATTTGTCAATACAAGTATATGTTGATCAATCACTACTATTATTGTTTTGGGGCGCGCCATAGCTTAGAAGTTCGGCACACTACTGTTTATATAGATTTATCGTACAAAATGACATCATATCATCATCTATCCATTGGTCCTTCTTTGTCTGGCGGGTCATCAAGCTGCGTCCATGGATGTTTACGGCGACTCCGGCGGTGGCAAGGCTGGTGAAAGGTTGATGGCTGGGTTGGATCCTATTCCTACGGGCGCCTTAGGTCTTCGGCCCAATGTTCACCAGACTGTGTGAACATTACCATATCCGTCATATTCTGATACTTGTACATTTTCCTATTTCTAACCGAATTAAATTAGCAGATGATCTGCTTCCTTTTATATTTTGTTAAGATCTCTCTACCTAACAATATAATTAGCAGAGGATCTCTTCCTTTTCATATTCTTACACTTACTTTATTATGATCTCATCATGTATCTAATTTTCAGTTCTATATTTTATAGGTCGCTGGATTCGTGAAGACCCAATGAAGCTTCCCTCGTTGGCAGTGTTGCAGCATGTTTTTGTCATATTTTTGGTAATTCTTCTTCTTCTAGAAAATCTTTCATTGTTGTATATCAATAAAAGATATGTAAAATGGTATTGTGTAACATCCCATCCATGCATTCAGGTATTCTGGAGACGTAATATATGCAAAATGGTTATTCTCGCAGTACGTACTATAGCTATCTTGTTCATGCATGTATTAATTAATTATTTAATATACAAATTTACCTTAACTTGAAAGGGAGGTATAGTAGTAGCTATGGAAAGTAACAACCCTTCCACGCATAATGCGTACAATCTGTTTCTTTTATCTTCATGTGAACTAATTTAACCTCGATTACTGCAGGTTGCAAGTGTGATGGTACTTTCTAGTTTATTGATAGGAATCATCAAACGTATCGAGCATAATGTAAGTTGTAATCTTCTAACCCTTACAGTTATAATTTTGAAAATTATTACCTGATATATATTACTGACCTAGCTACAATAACCTAGCTATATTAATGACCATAAACGTACTATATCTCGGTTTTCAGGTCTATGATTTGGTTCCCAGGGAGAGAGAGTTAATGAACCTTGTTCACAGTCATTGCAGTTCGTCACTAACCCTCGTCTTCTTTATGATTGCAACAATGGCTGTCTTCATCTTCAGTTACTCTTTCATAATGCTAACTGTTGCGAAACGGGAAATGCATCGTTACGCCACACTCATAGAACAAAGGGAGAAAACTGAGCAGGCTGAGAGAAAGAGCATGAGGAAAAGCGACGCATTTGCTAAAGCAAGCCATGACATTCGCGCCGCGCTTGCTGGAATTATTAGTTGGATCAACTTCTGTAAAGAAGATATTCATGATGCTCTTGATCTTCATGCCACAGATGGTAGAAGCACCCGTCATTCTGAAATAGAGACAGTCTTGACAAAAATAGATTCTAACTTAAAAAGACTGGATGTTCATGCAGAAGATCTTTTAGGTAAATATATATCAATCTTAATCTTTTGGTCACCTTTTTATAATGTTGAGTTTGAGCTAGCGTATATATCTACCTTAGTTATGCTCATTATTCCAGACTAACACAAGGATTACTTGTTATATAGGTATATTGAACTCAGTTCTTGATAAAAGCAAAATTGAAGCAGGTAAGATGGTACTTGAAAATGAAGAATTTGATATGGCTCAACTCCTTGAAGAGGTAGTGGATTTGTTTCTTCCAACAGCATCAATGAAGGGATTAGATGTGGTATTGGATCCTTGTGATGGATCTGTTACGAAGTTTGCACTTGTGAGAGGTGACAGGGGAAGGTTTAAGCAGATACTAAATAACTTGCTAAGCAATGCTGTTAAGTTTACTTCAGAAGGGCAAATCACAGTTCGCGCTTGGGTTCGAAAACCAAGTTTCAAGAAGTCAAGAAGTGTTTCTCATGAGCAGACTAGTAGCTTCTCAAAACAGCTCTTGTGCTTCTTTAATTATAAGAGCAGGAACAAAGATGACAAGGAAGCAATGGATGGTTCTGAAAGGGATCCAAATTCTTTGGAATTTGTTTTTGAGGTGGATGATACTGGTAGAGGAATTCTCAAGGAGAGGCAAAAATCTGTGTTCGAGGACTATGTCCAAGTCAAAGAAAAAGCTCTTGGAGAAGGTGGTACAGGCTTAGGACTTGGAATTGTTCAATCTCTGGTAAGTAAACCAAAATTTGCTAATGCACAAGATTTGCTATATATCCAAGAGATTTTTTCTTTCCAATTCTCTAAATGCTCACGGGTAAGATCCACCACCCACCTTGTATATGCTTTCTAAAGCACTAATTAGTAACTTTATTGGAGTACTTGAAATTGAGCATATATGCCTTAACATGTGTATGTTCTGCACCAGGTTCGTTTGATGCATGGAGAAATAGGAATTGTGGACAAGGAGATTGGAGAAAAAGGGACATGCTTCAGGTTTAATGTACTGCTAAGTACTATTAAGGATCCTACTATTAATGCCTGTGAGGATTCCATAAAAGCAGAAGCAGACATTGAAATGGGAGTTAGTGATAATCAAACACCAATTGCAAGCCCCAAGGTAAACACTCATGCTACCACTGCAAGTCCTAAGCTGGAGGGATCCCATGTGGTACTGCTGATCAACAATGCAGAGCGGAGGAGAGTTACACAGAAGTTCATGGAGAAACTTGGGATAAAAGTATCGGTAGCAGAACGATGGGAGCAACTTGCTCGTACTCTCCAGAAGATAAAAAACAGGAAGGGACATTCTCAACACAATTCCATATCAGGAATATCTGACTTGGGTCTGCAGGATTGCTTGATCAAATCTGCCTCATGCAACGCCAACTTCAGCTTCAATAGAACAAAGGAAGTGTCTCTGATGAGTTCCATGGATGGATCAACAGACAACAACATACTGCCTCTTTTTCATAAGAAGAGTAGCAGTAGTAATCTTCGTGGAGCATCTGATCGTTTCGTGATGCTACTTATTGATACTACAGCTGGACCACTCCCGGAACTATACAAGATTGTGAATGATTTCAAAAGAGGCCTCCATAATGGTTGGTACTGCAAGGTTGTTTGGTTATCAAGTCCATTTTCTCATAGCAATTTAAGCATCAACAGGGATATGTTGGATAGCGACGACGTTATCAAACACAAGCCTCTGCACGGTACATGTCTCTATGAAGTTGTAAGGCTTCTACCAGAGTGTGGGGGTGCATTGCCAAAAAGATCATCAGGTCAGGTTGCATCAAAACTAGTTTCAACAGCTCCTAGTTCATCAAGAAATCCGTACATTCATACAGATGATGACAACTCCTCTGACCAAATAGTACAAGAGAGTAATTCACCAACTCCTCAACGCTATCAGTCTCCTAATAATGTTGGCTCAATATCAACAAGTGTATCAGCCCCAACAGACCGTGACATCAAACCTTTGACAGGGAAGAAAATTTTGGTTGCAGAGGACAAAGCACAGTTACGAATGGTGGCTATGCGGGCTTTGTCACAATTGGGTGCTACTGTGAAGCTTTGTGAAAATGGAAGAGAAGCTTTGGATGTAATTCGCAATGATCTACTCAATCAAAGGAAACATGTTTATGACTATATACTGATGGACTGCCAGGTAAATACTAATATAACTAAATGTGTTGAGTTGTTGATAATGCTACTGACATGTATCTAACATTATGTGTTGGAAATTAACAGATGCCAGAAATGGATGGTTGCGAAGCGACCAGGGAAATAAGGAAAGAGGAGAAACTGTACAATGTTCGCATTCCGATCATTGCATTAACAGCTCATGAAAAAGGAGGCGAGGAAACAAGAAGGATGATGGAGGCTGGTATGGACGAACATTTAGAGAAAACCGCCATAACGACTAGTCTAGTGGAAACACTTGCAAAGATTGATCAAAGTACTAAAGCGAATAGATGAATTATCTAGCTTTGATGGTACTGAATAGACTGAAATTGATCATATGAACAATAATTGAAAATGAGGCTAAATAAGTTTAGACATTCATGTATGTTTTCCTTCCCTTTACATCGAGCATAATCTGAATATCTGCTTGGATTAGGGTTTAGGGTTTCATGCTGCTGTACTCTGGCTTCACCATGGTGATGAACTGAGTTATCAAAGAGAGAGAGAGAGAGAGAGAGAGAGAACTGAGATTGGGGAACTGAGTACGAGAGAGAGAGAGAGAGAGAGAGAGCCGGCTTGAGATCGTGAGTTTAGGTCCCTTTTACAGTTGGCATATAAACCTTCTCCTATAAGGAAAAGGATAGTTACTTGATAACAGTAGAAAATAAAGATTCAATATGGTTTGGTATGCTTCAATGTTTATTCTTCTCCATATTGGAGGTTTATATAGAGATACAATTGCAGTACTAATAGGAAAAATATCTCCTACATCTATACAAAATATTTAACCTACACATACAAGGAAAGTAAATATTTACAAATATTCTACACTCCCCCTCAAGTTGGTGCATAGATATCAATCATGCCCAACTTGCCAACTGAGTCGTCAAACACTTTCCTTGACACTCCTTTCGTAAGAACATCTGCCAAGTTTTCCTTGATAAAATGTCGATCTACCTCCACATGCTTGGTCCGGTCATGTTGAACAGGATTATGAGCAATTTCAATTGCAGACGTATTATCACAATGCAAGTCCATAGGTTGTTTGAGTTTAAAACCCAATTCTTTTAACACATTACAAATCCATAACATCTCACAAACTCCATGTGCCATACCTCGAAATTCTGCTTCAGCACTTGACCTGGCAACAACCTTCTGCTTCTTACTACGCCAAGTTACAAGGTTTCCTTTAACAAATGTAAAATACCCAGATGTAGATCGTCTGTCAGTCTTATCACCAGCCCAATCAGCATCAGTGTACCCTACAACTTCCAACTCACCATTCTTTTCAAACAACAAGCCTTTGCCAGGTGCCATCTTAAGATACTTCAATATACGGTACACTGCATCCATATGCTCTTCACTGGGACAATGCATAAACTGACTAACCACACTCACAGCATAAGCAATATCAGGTCTGGTATGAGAAAGATAAATAAGTCTTCCTACTAGACGTTGATACCTTCCTTTATCAGTTGGGACTTGATCTGGATAGATGGCGAGGTTGTGGTTCATCTCAATTGGTGTCTCAACCGGTTTGCAGTCAAGCATTCCAGTCTCAGCTAACAAATCAAGTACATACTTACGTTGGGACAAAGAAATCCCCTGCTTTGACCTTGCAACTTCAATTCCAAGAAAATACTTCAACTGTCCAAGATCCTTCATCTCAAACTCCTTTGAAAGATACTTTTGTAGAGCCTCCATCTCTTTTGGGTCATCCCCTGTGACAATCATATCATCAACGTACACAATCAGAGCAGTGATCTTACCCTGACTACGCTTGATGAATAAAGTGTGATCTGAGTTGCTTTGTCTATAGCCAAACATCTTCATTGATTTGGAGATCGAATCTTCCAAACCAAGCTCTAGGAGATTGCTTCAAACCATACAAGGACTTCTTCAACTTACAAACCTTGCCGGCATCACATGGTTTACTTTTGACTCCTGGTGGCATGTCCATATACACCTCTTCCTCCAAGTTTCCATTGAGGAAAGCATTCTTCACATCAAATTGTTGCAGAGGCCAATCTTTAGTTGCTGCAAGTGAAATCAAGATTCGTACAGTGTTGATCTTTGCTACAGGAGCAAACGTTTCTTCATAATCAATGCCATACCGCTGGGTGTATCCCTTGGCAACCAACCTTGCTTTATACCTGTCAATACTCCCATCTGCTTTCAACTTTACGGTGAATACCCAACGGCATCCAACAGTCTTCTTTCCAGCTGGTTTAGGCACAATATCCCAAGTCGAGTTTTTCTGTAATGCCTCGAGTTCTTCGTTCATCGCTTGAGTCCACTTAGGATCCGCCATTGCATCCTGTAAACTACTAGGAATACAAACACTGGATAATTGATTAATGACAAGGGCGTGTGACTCGGACAATCTATGGTTAGACATGTAATTGGCTACAGGATACTTAGCTTTGGCTTTGATATCAGGTTCATATTGTTTCTTTGGAATTCCTTTGGTAACTCTCTGTGACTTTCTAGGTATAATACTATCTACCTCAGGTAATTGATTTGAATGTAAAGGTACCTGAGCTTGAGCAGGGACATTCACGGCAGATTCTTGAATTGATGGTGTAGAGAAAGGAAAACTGTCTGACAGAGAAGAACCTTGGGTGTCCAATCTACCAGTACTATGTGGCCCATGTTGCACAGCCTGCGTTTCTTCTTGACTGACGACACCTGCTTCAAAGTCTGACGCGGCAGTATTTTTTAGGTGAACACGCGTGTCCACATCAGCTGTGTCAACCGATCCCGGCGTGACATGTGGCAAACCCAGTTTCAGCATGTCTTCTGTTCTGTCACGCGCAGCAGTCTCCTGGGCGACACGCGGCACCTTGTGCTGCTCTCCTCTGACACGCACGTGGTCCTCTTCAGTTCGGGTCGGCTCGGCTGAAGTCTCCACTCGGCTTGGCTCTCTGACGCGCACATGGTCCCCTTCAGTTCGGCTCTGCTCGGCTGCAGTCTCCACTCGGCTTGGCTGAGCTTCACGTGGGTGGCCTGCATCAATACTGAACGGGACATGAGTTGTTGTCTCCTTTTCTGTTGCTTTCTCATTTGTGGCTCCATTAACTCCGAATCTCAACTCCAATGCTTCCACCTCTTCAAACTCGTCGAATTCAAATAATTGTCGAGAATTCCCTTCACCTTCACAACCGCTCTCCCCCTGAAGGGAAGATGTCGAAACTTCCCCTGAATAGTAAGGCTCAGATTCACGAAAAGAAACATCAAGGGACACGTGAATGGTATCAGTGAGAGGATCATAACATCGATAGCCTTTTTGAAACTCGGCATACCCAAGAAAGATACACCGTTTAGCACGAGGATCAAGTTTGCTTCGTTGTTGCTTGGGAATATGAACATATACTACGCACCCAAACACACGAGACTCCAAGTTAGGCAATGATGGAATGGAGAGAAGTTTTTGAAGCTGTTGTAGAGGGTTTTGACATTCAATAACCCGAGAAGGGGTACGATTAATGAGGTAGGCAGCAGATGTCACAGCTTCTCCCCAATATTCTACAGGTACATTCATGCCAAACAAAGAGGCACGGACAACTTCTAGCAACTGCCGATTTTTTCTCTCTGCCAATCCATTTTGCTGAGGAGTATAAGTATTTGAAGTCTGATGTCGAATTCCATGTAACTTCATAAACTCTTGCATAGGACCATTAATATATTCTTCGCCATTATCAGACTGGAAAACTCGAACAACCTGTTGATACTGTGTGGACACCATCTTGTGAAATTCTTTGAATCTAGAATAAACATCACTCTTATTCTTCAATAGAGACACCCAAGTCGTACGGGTACAATCATCAATAAACGTCACGAAATACCGAGCGCTAGAGAGAGAAGGAATTTCTGTAGGACCCCACACGTCAGAGTGAATCTTCATAAATGGAACGAGACTTTTATTTAGGCTTGGTGGATATGAAATACGGTGGCTCTTGGCCAGTTCACATATGTCGCAATGAAAATCTGAGTAGTCGACATCTGAAAATAATTGCGGTTGTAGTTTCTTAAGATAACCGAAGTTTAGATGACCCAACTTGCGGTGCCAAAGCCACACATCTTTCTTAGCACTCTCAGCTCTATTGACCTGATTAGCTTGACCCAAAGACTGCATATGTTTCTCTCCTGTCTCTGTCAGATCTAGGTAGTACAATTTCCCTTTTCTTACTCCATAACCCAAAATCCGCCTAGTTAAAATGTCCTGAAATACACAGAAAGACGGATAAAAGGTGACAATACATGATAATTCTTGAATGATTTGGCCAACTGAGAGAAGATTGTATGACAATGAAGGGACGACTAATACAGAATGAAGGGTTAATGTGTTTGATAGGACAATAGAGCCTTCTCCGGTAACCGGAGTTGGAGTACCATCAGCGGTAGAAACAATATTTTGAGAGGAGGGTTTTAATTTTTTCAAGAGGCTAGGATCATTACACATGTGATCTGATGCTCCTGTATCAATAATCCAGGACCTATTCATAGATACCTTACCACTCATACCTGACTGTGCTACATTAAAGGCATTTGATGGTTGGTCTTCCTCTGTAGTGGTTATGACAACTTTTGCATGATTCTTTCGGGGTTTCAGGGTGAAATCCCACCAATCCGGGTACCCAATTTTTTCAAAGCAACGTTGCTTGCTATGACCTAATACTCCACATAGCGGACATTTTGAGTTCGCATATGAATTTGGTTTGTATGGAGACCGGCATGGTGTGGTGGTATGGTAGTTGATTTGTTGTGCCATTTTGGAGGTTTGGTTTTTGAGATTTCAAGAATTTGGGAATTATGATTTTGATGTATGCAACGATTTGGTTGTGGTGTGATTCGGGATTCAGGTTTGGTTTTGGGATTTGGGAATTTGTGTGTGATTTGTGGGGTTTTTGATACGCAGCGATTTGTGGTGTTTTGGGTGTAAATTCAAATGATCGAACCTAGCAAGCTTTGATACAAAGTAGAAAATAAGGATTCAATATGGTTTGGTATGCTTCAATGTTTATTCTTCTCCATATTTGAGGTTTATATAGAGATACAATTGCAGTACTAATAGGAAAAATATCTCCTACATCTATACAAAATATTTAACCTACACATACAAAGAAAGTAAATATTTACAAATATTCTACAATAACTACTCTAGCTTTAATCAGGCTTCTCCTTCAAGGAAAAGGAAACCAATCTGACCTCATTTTTCTCCTTCAAGGAAAAGGAAACCAATCTGACCTCATCTTCCTATAAATAAGGCACAAATAAAAACCATGCCCTTAGTAGCAATGATTTAGGGTTCTCCACTTTCAGAAATTGCACACATTTACCATATATATATTTGTTGAGATGACGTCAGCGGAGGTACTAACAGTGCAGTCTCGCTCGGGCTTGGGCTGCATGTCGCTCGGGCTGACTCGCGTCTTCTTGCCACAGAGAGAAACGAAGGTCCTAGAAAAGGTGAGAGAGAAGGGCAGCAGCGGAGAGAGAGGGTGGATACGGAAAGCTTGGTTTTCAATCGTAGGGAGAGAGAGAGAGAAAGAGGCGATTGGGAAGAGAGAGGGAGAGAAGAAGAGGAGATCAGAGAACAAAGTGTTAATCGGAGCTCTGCTGATCGTGCGGGTTTAAGATATCTGCCGTCTTTTGCCGTCCTTGTTTCATACTCATACGCAGATAGTGAAGTCTTTGTATTTTTGTTCTTTCTTCAATTCTGGGTTTGTTTGCTCGATTGGGCTAATCTGGGGACTGGATTGAGATATTGGAGGGATTGGGCTCCAGGTATGCTTTTGATTTGGTTGATTGGTTCAATTCTGGTATGTTGTTTTTCTGGGTTTTCATATGCGTAGCTAATTTAGTGTTCATAGGGTTCAATCTACTGCACTTTTAGTTATAAAATGCTTAGGGGATGATCTTCTAAGCTTTTAATTGACCCATGCCATCAGGAGTCTTCTAAAATTATATTTATTCGAATTTGATTTGTATTAGATTTTAGTCTGCATGTCGTGATATGGGGGCTTGAAGCATCTTTGAAGGAGGTCATATTTTTTTGTTTCACCCCCTTTTTGCTCAGTTAAGGATGTGTTGTTCTATCTAGCAGCTATTCATTTCAGAATATAATAAAACCGGATTTGCATTTTAGATTTGCAGAGCTCTAATTGGCATATGGGTTTTGTAACGTGGTGTCTATAGTGACGAGAACAGAAAATATGAGATGCAACGTAGAAAATCAGTTGCTGGAGATAAAGCCAATTACTAAAGCTCCTACTATGTAGTGAGTTAAACTTCATTGCTTCTAAAGCTTTATACTTCCAATTTCATATATTTAACTACATTTCAGGTGTTATTTTGATTCATGTGTTTGTAAAATGTATCTGACTTCCCTTCAATATGTTTCAGGTTGATATTTCACCAGATCTTCGATTTAATTTGTTGGGGGACATTTATCTTTAAAGGTGCGTGATTCTATTGTTTGGAGTATTATTCTTCCTTTTGTTTTTAACTTTTCGTTTGCATTGCTCATATCGTGATCATAACTTTCTCTATAATCAGCTCCACGAAATCATGTGAGGCAGTTTTCAACTGGTCAGATTACTTAATCATATTGTCTATGTGTGTATTACAAGTTACATCTTAAAAGTGGTTAATTTTATTCACTCAACCCTTAAGTAATGTATATTACTAGACTTCATCAGAACCATTATTTCTTCTATATTATTAGACTTTAGAGTTCTGGATGCTTATTAATAATGGTATTTGTTCTTTTTCAGTTTGATTCATCGTCTCCTTACCAAATAATGGTTTTGTGAAGGTATGGACTTTTCTGATGCATTGGCGTTCAGTCATTTTGGATTGGCAGTTTAACTATACGAGGCTGTGAGTATTGAGTAGACTTTGAAGCTGTTATTTCTACACATTGCTGTTTAGTGTAATGGAATATTTATGTGTGTGTGTACTCACTTTATTTGTTTTGGAGATTTGTTTTTTTTTCCCCCTGGGTTTTGTTTATTTTTTTCTTTGATTTATTTGTTTATTTCTTTGGTTTCGGATTTTGTCATATGCTTTTTTCTTTGATTGTTATCTTCTCTTTTTTGAGTCATAGATGTTGGTTTATTATGCACAGGCTTTTGGTTAGACTGATATTTGCATCTACTTTGTTATGCAGGAAATAGAATTGTCTGTTTTGGTTCATATTTAGCTTCTCCTCAATATCGACAACACCAATTACTGGGTATAGGTATATGGTATTCAATTTTGATTTGCTTATAACATGCTCATCTTTCTTGCTTGCTTTTGCATCGGGTTGTTTATACCGTTTAATTTTACATGCTCAGCCTAATCTTGATACATGTTAAATTACTTCTCATCTTTTTTAAGAAGTAAGTTGTTTCATGTATGTACTATATGATTTCACATACTCAACCTAATTTTGATATAAAGTTATCTTTTTATCAGGTTTACTAATTTGAGGTTCTTTCCATGTGTGTAGCTAATCCGTTTGTGCTCTGTGTGATTGGATGTGACTATTACTGTTCCATTTTTACTATGAATCTTATTTCATATAGAAAAATTAATCATTTTTATAACTAAAGTTTTTGACAATGTCCATTACTTTTTAATGAATTTTCAAGTTTGGTAGTTGTACTGCCAATTTATAGATATAGAAACAATTATTTGTAGGACTGAAATGCGATTGGTTTATTTCTGGTATGACAATTGATTTAATGATTACCAATTTTCATTTCAGTTAATCCACTACCAGTTGCTGCAGTAGAAAAGGAGGAGCTGCTGAATTTTGGGCTTCAGGTACATATTGTGAAAATAAAGGTGAGGGTTGATGATTAGGCTCGGTTGCTTTTCCGACTTTCATGTTGCTACCATTTGCTTATATTAAATCAAAATATGTATATTGTCGTCTTTTTCAATTTTTCTTTTGTGCTTTTAGTAATGACACATCCTGCAATTTCGTTTTTGCCCTTGGTTCTCACAGCTATTGCTTTTTTATCGGTCAGTGTTAGTTCTATTTTGGTTCTTTGCTCTTCTTCTTCAGTGTGACTTTCTGCGTCTAACAGTTTGACCGTTGACGACATGACGATGTTAATCTGCAGGAGATCCCTACGATTTGGCCTTCTAAATATCAGTTTATGGGTATATCTGAACATATTAAAGTATATAGTCTAGCTGGTGAGTGCTTCGATAAATACTTGGTCTTTTTAGCTGGTGAGTTCATAATCTGTAAGACTAGGTAATGAATAATTTTCCTTAATCAGAAGAGATATATTGATTGGTTTTCCATTATCATTGCGATTTGTAACTTGGAATTTGGTGCATGATATACTTGATTTCCTGATTCCTCTAACTGGATTTTGCTATGTTTTGGAAAATACAGAGCTGGGTTCCTAATTCACTTTTGGTTAGAACCCAGGCAACCAAAATATATTATATGTAACTTGGAAAGCTTCTACTCTTTTCTTAAATTCTTTGTTTGGAACATTTTTGTTCACAATTTTGTGTTTCAAGTAACATTGGATGACAAGAGAAAAAGAAGCAAATATTTGTTGTTACCATCACATGATTCATATCTCTCTGATACAGGTTTAGCAATAGATGAATGGTCTGATTGCATTAGGAATACAATTGTATTATTTCTTGACTTTTGTTAGACCCCAAAAATGAAAAATTAGTTAACTGAAATACTTCTGATAACGTATAGTTGTATTTATGGTGAGTTATGTAATTACTTTTTTTCTTTTTCTTTTTGCAGATTTGTGCAGCTGTTGCATTCAGGAGCTAATTTGCGGAACATTGAGCTCTTATACATCTTCTTCATATTCAGGTATATCAGACATCTTCTGTATATTCAAGTTGAAATCGCAATTACAATTTTTGAAGGATTCTTGAACAATACAACTTATTTGTTCTGTAGTTTGATGAATGTGGAGGTTGGATTCTACTGTTGAATAATCTGGGTATATATGAAAGTTGCCTGATCTAATTGAAGCTCAGATCATATCCATTGAAAAATAGTGGCTTGGATTTGATAGATTCATGTTTTGATGACATTGTTTGATATTGGTTAAAATATCACTGGATTTTATGACCAAAGCAAGAAGTTATATATATATATATATATATATATATATATATTTATATATATATATATACAGCTCCCTTCTATTGAGGATCCCTATTTTTGGCCACTTTCTAGGGATAGGGCATTACACCACTTCCCAATTGAATTTTTACATCTCCACCATTCATATCTTAGGTCTATATGAGTAGATCACCTCTACAAAATTTCATATGATTTGGTGATCGTTAAGACTTTCAAAACTTTGATTTAGTTTTAATGATTTTGAACGGTTCAGCTTATGTCAAACTAAAACCGTTGAAGATCATTAAAACTAAATTGAACTTTTGAAAGCCTTAACGATCACCAAATCATATGAAATTTTGTAGAGGTGATCTACTCATATAGTCCTAAGATATGAACGGTGGAGATGTAAAATTATAATCGGGAAGTTGGTGTAATGTCCTATCTCTATAAATGACTTAAAATAGGGATCCCTCATTGGAAGGGCCCTGTGTGTGTATATATATATATATCTACATTGTCTTTGGTTTCTATGTAGAATTTAAGTTGAACCAAAATCGATATTACACCCGCAGCAAAGCGCGGGCTTACTGTCTAGTTAACCAACTATGGAGCTTCTCAAGGAAGAAAAAATAAAAAATAAACCTGGAGGCAGAAGAAGAATATATGACGATACTGAACACAGCAGCAAAGACAGATGGGATGGCAAAGTAGTTGTCTTCATGTATTGTACTTCTGGTTATGTCCTCTAATCAAAATCTGCAACATCCATATGTGCTTTGCCGGTTTTGAAGTATGCAATAGATTGCCATGGACAACTGGGAGGGTGAGTATTTGAAAGAAGTCCTGTTTCTCATAACATAATAGGTGGAGGCAGTCGTAGCCTTTTCCTTTTTGAGTTATATATGCTTCTTTTAAGAGAATTGAACAGAGGATCATGAGTTCTGCTTCTTTAATAGAACAGAGGAATGATCCTGCTCCAATGAAACCAAATCACCGAGGCATCTAATAGCAGTCTGAATTCAAATCACCGAGGCATTAGGGGTTTGTGTCTTTGTGAGCTACAAACCCTGAACGATCTCATATAAGATTCAGAAAACTAACTAATACAAGAAAATGAATGGAAACCTAACAAAATTTGGGTCGGGTGTAATCTCAATATAACAGTGAGATGATAAACTCAGGAGAAGTGGATACCAGCCTTGCAGAATTCAGCTAGTAGGGTTACAAACTCCCGTAATTTAAGCTTTGAAGATCTCTCATTTTCAAAATCATTATCCTTCAACACTTTGAAAACCTTTTCTTTGAATTCAGATGTCTCTCCTCCTACCTCCACCTCCATATCATCATCAGCTTCATCATCATCCATCTCCATATCCTCAAATTCCATCACGTCATTGGTCTCCTCCATGGCACCCTGTTGATCAAGTGCCTGCAGGGTCTTATAATTCTTCTCGAGCAAACTGAGAACCTTCTTCTGCCTAAAGATAGAACCAAGCGTCTTATTCTTCCTATTGAAACAAATCCGCAAAAAGCCATCCCACTCCTTCTCGTTCACTTCAAACTGCCTCCTTGGCTCAATTCGAACCACCGAGGAATCAACCTTTGGGGGAGGGCGGAAATTATTCCTTCCAACTTTGAGGACCGCTGGGTGTTGACGGTGAGACGACAGTAGAGCTTGTCTCCTGGCTGCGCAATCAACCTCATAGCGAATTCCTTTTGAAACATAATAATGGCACATCTGAAGGCAGGTTTGTGATGCAATAACTTGAAGGTGAGGGGTGATGAGATTTGATAAGGGCCACGCATATATCGAAATACGGAAGCTCAGTCTTGAGCACATCTCCTTGAATAATCTGCCAACAAACCAAACGTCAGCATCTACTCATCAGATACAAATACAATCTAGATCCGCAACTAATCAAAATTACATTTAAATTAAATTGTTGGCAGTAATTACTAGTTGATAATTAGAATAACCAAAAGAACGAACACCTAATTGATGGAATAGAAAAAGAAAATGAGAGAGACCTGCAAGCGGAGTGCCCTGGAAATGGCGCTGGAGCTCGAGGACCATTCGAGCGTCAATCTCGACGGCGATGACCTTCTTGCCGGCTTCGAGAAGCTTCTTGGTCAGATTTCCGGTACCGGGACCGATCTCGAGGATGACATCGGTGGGTTTGATGCCGGATTTCTGGACAATAGAGTCGACGAGGAGAGGGAGGGTTCTTGAGGATGTGCTGACCTTTGGACTTGTGGAAAGAGATCCCTCCTTGATACGGCGTCGCAGCCGCCTTCGCCTTCTCTTTCCTCACTTTGCCTCCCGCCATTCTCTCTCTCTCTCACTCTCAATCTAAAACCCGCAGCGGCGCCCTAAAGTCTTAAACCACATCAGTAGGGCTGAGGTCATTTTTGGTATTTTGCCCTCTCTTTAACTCATTCTAGTTTTTTTTTTTTTTTTTTTTTTTTTCCAAAAAGACACTCATCGGTAATTTTTTTAGGATGCGGTTTCTTTCTTTTCTTCAGATAGTAGAAGTTTTTGAGCTCGACACTCGTGAAAGATTAGTTCTACTGTTTGAGTTGTTTCTGTGAAAACAAAAAAGGTTCTTCTTTTCAAATCATATTACCCTTCTTGAGGTAAGTAACTCATGTACATGAAGAGAGGCTTGGTTTGTAATTAGTCTTCACAAATCAAATTATCATACGCATGCAGAATTGTAGGAACTTCTAAGTTTCTATCACTGTAAACACATAAAGTTGCGTCAATAGCATATCTGGCGACAAATGTAGATGGGGGTTCCAACTTTCAAGTTCATATCCCAATTACAAAGCACTTATATTTCTCTCCACTAAAATCGAAACTCAATCCAAAACCTTCTAAGAACTAAGCATTCTTTGTATGAAAGAGAAACAACTATTATGATGATATTTAATATTTAGATCCAAGAGTGCATACAAAGAAACATATCCCACCTCAAGGATTTCACTCTTCCTTCGGAAGGATTGCTTTACCCAGAAAAAATATGAAGGGGGACTAAAACCTATATAGCACAAAGAAATGAAACATGAGTCTATCAAGATGGTTCTCCATCTCCCTCTACAACCTAGAAATTTTTTTCTTAAACCATTTTGAAATGTGCTTAATCCTGGCTTGCAATTCATTTCTCTTGAAGTAATGCCGAGCGTTTTCTAGCATCTGGGTTATGTCATGCTTCACTGCTTCCAAGCTCCTATAATAGTCATTCCTTAACCTTGCTTCGATTAGTTCAGGGAACAATGGAACAGGAAAGCTGCAATAATTTCACTACACACCATTAGTTTATCAAACACGTACACAGGAATGTGAACAATTAATATCTAGCCTCTCTTTACCTGTTGCAGAAATCCACCTTCTGAACAGCTCGATTCATTTCTTGGATGGCCTCAGAGTCCTGCATCATTTACAGAATACAGATTTATCAGTTAACATCCTTGATGACAGAAAGCAATTCACAATAATGTTAACATCCTAATAAGTAATAACAGTTAACAAGACGCAGGGACACAAAAGCATTTCAACAAACCTTTCTTTCTGATTTAGAGAAAAAGTGAAGCAGCTTATCTCTGCTTTCATGATCAATATGCGGTGCTTCCCATGACATGGACACATCATGCAGTTCCCAAGGACAATGCCTAGGTAAATCATCTTCATTCTCGTAGCTAACCTCATATCTTAACCACGGGCTATCAGGAAACTCATGAGATTTTGCCTGACAGCGCACAATTTGGCCTTGCCACCACGCACCACCTCCCTCTAACTCTGAGTCCCTCCACCAGACATCACAGTGTTCTCCGACTGCCCAGTTTCTTCCAATGGCAGCATCATACCAGCTTTTCTCAACTATGAAGTCATTAAAGTCAATTTCAGGCATTGTCAATTTAAAGGTTTTACCATACAGAGCAGAAGAAGGCTCCACAAATCTGAATAAGATCTTGCTACAGCTTTCTCCTGAACCAGGCATGGTATCATAGTCGAGGCCTACAACCTTGCAGATTTCCACAGCTCTGATTTTTTCCTTCACTGATCCCCACGGACCCCAAGGGCCGTGATCCGACTTCAAAGCCAAGTCCATATACTCTTGATGACCCTAAAAATCACAAACCAGTAGTCAATCATTAAACAGTAATACCTAGAAATCAAACCTCACTCAAAACTGTGGCCATTACCTGTCTCAAGTATGCAACTTCATCACCTAGCTGAGGAATATAACGGTAACATTCGTCGTGTTTTGACAACATCAGCCATGAAAATTTTCCGACAGGGTTAGTCAACATCCTTTGAGTTGAGAAACTTTGGTTCGGCTGATTTCTAGTAGACATTGATCTCTGAAGTCTTGTATCACGGACTTTGGCAGTGGAATCTCCTGCATCTATTGATGTCCTTTGATGGACCACTCTCGACTTAGGGATATGGCTCAAAGAGTCTGGTTCACGTGAAGTCGCCTTGATCTTTATGGTTCTTAGCCTGCGTGCTGAATCAGTTGCAGCTTCAGGGAGAGTCATTCCTGCATCATAATGATCATTGCTCCGAGAAGTATTTTCTTCCAATTTACCATCAAAGCCTTCTGCTTTTGTCCTATCCTTGCAGAAAAATCTCCGTGAACTTGATGTGCCAGAACCTCCACTCATTTCTGGTACTTCTTCCAGATTCAAACTCCAGTCCATGCATGAAGGATTTCCACGCATCAAGGTTCCAGGACCTATTTCTTCCCGTGCAAGAAACTTAAGGGAAGCATTATCCATTGATTCATCAGAGTGCTTTCTTGCATGCTTTGGTGTGCGGCTTTTCACCTCTCCCCACCTAATTTTGTTCTCCACGTCACATGAAGATGCCTCCACAGGAGTCCCAGCCTCTATGGTTTTCCCAGGATCTGTAAACACATTACTCACGAGATTTGCAGAGAACTGCACATCAAGGGCATCTGCTGAAGATGAAGCTCCATCCACACAGCTATTATTAATCTTCTTATCTTGACCGACTTCATGATATCTAGAAGATGAAGAATCCTGTAGAGCCTCTTGTTTCTTTGAATCACGACGGAGCGGAAGCTTCAAAACCAATCTTTTTCTTTGAACATTTGTTTGAGACTCAGGAACAGCAAGAGGATTGGCGATATCGGGTATCTCATGTAGAGAAGGTTTTTCTTTATTCTGTATCTCTTGCATATTCTTATAGCTTCCATCAAACTCATTGCTTTGACTGTGGAACTTTTTCTGACGCGGCTCACTATCTGATGAGTCAGCTTCCCAGTCCTCTTCTTCTCCATCTGTAGATGTTCCGGGGTTCTGAGAAAGCACATTTCGAGCATTCTGTGCTGCAACCCTCTGAGGTCTTGACTTTTTTGCTCCAGAGTTTCTCTTTGGAACTTTTCGGCCACCTTTTGGATTTTTAATTCTGTTACTCCCAGATATAATGCCGTCTTCCTCACTCAAATTCCTTTTCTTCCCACGTCTCTCAGAAGAGGTAACCTAAAAAGCATTAAAATTCAGTCTAAGTAGGTCAAATGAGAACAGATATCATCTAGGTAAAGACACAGTGTTTACCTTTTGTGTTTTTCTTCTTGATCTGCGAAGACCATCCTTATGGCTGCATTCAACTTCACTGTCTTCTGCACTGCATTCTGGATCACTGGAGGAACTGGTGCTAATATTTGCTCTATCCTCTTCACTGGAATTTTCCTCAGTAACATGAAAATCTGAATCAGTATCTTCACTTATGAACTCATTTTCTGGCTCCCATAGCATGGCATCGATGAAATCTGGAAGTGGCTCTATCACTCTCTCCCAATCAGGCAATGGAGGCAAGTGATAGTCCATGCCTGCACCAATATCCAGGCCAACTGCAAAATTTACTGATGAAGGTTTCCACTCCATTCCCAATGCACCAAGACGACGACGCTGGTATTGACTCTGATATGGCTCCGGATATGGAATCATACCTATTTATCACATAAATCAACCATATGAGAATATACATATAAACAGATGATCACAATCCCAACTACATAGGAGCCGAAACATACTTGAGTCGCAGATAAGATCTTGAAGATTCCTTCGGTAAGGCGGAAGCTGTGTCTCCTGAACCAGGATGACATGCGGATAAAAGATAAATACAAGGAATATCATTTAATATCAAGAAACTGTACGATGCATCTTACACAAGCAGCACATGTGATAATATGGATTCAATTTCTAAATGCCTTTGTTGCTACTAATTGTAAGTATGGAGGAAAATCACACCAGAACAATGGAGAAGTAAGTGGTATGAATTGACCTGATCAAGAAGATGTCCAGCATTATCCCGCACAAGGGGGCGATAATCTCCCAGGAAGAACTGGAGGAGACACAAATAAACATCAGAGGAATTGCAGAACACCAAAATTTGAACAAAAGAAATTGGCAGAGGGTTGTGGACAACTGTCCGAACAAAATCTTAGAATACCTGGTCATATTTAGCATCTTTTTGGGACTCTCCTTCACCGGTGTTTATTAAATATATCTGTCCCACATCATCTGAAAGTACAATGGATGTCCCATCCCTATGAACAGAGAGAACATATATCATCAGATATATTGAACAGAAAAAAGAAAAGGTGAATTTACCAGAGAGAAAAAACTACTCAATTTCCAAAATTTGTTTCATTCTGTTAGTACATAGCCAAAATACTTGGCTAAGCCGAGAATAAGGTACAATTACCCGGTCGAGATAGCCCTTGTGAGCCCTTCACAGGCATCCAAAGAATGAAGGGCCGGTAACAAACCGCTTGCCAAAGTCACTCTAGCGGCAAAACACCCCCAAAAGGGGAGACACTCCAAAGGATGGCAAGAAGTCCCACATTGGAGACTAAGGCCAAAGCACCCAAGCTTGGCCTATAAAACAAGCTCAACCTATCATAAAAGGTACACACTCACATATACTCTCTCTCTCTCTTTCATTCCTCTACCCGTACAAGTGCTCAAAGCTAACTTAAGCATCGGAGAGTCGAAGACTGGGCCACCCCAGTCCCGACCCCGTGACGCTGTCATTTGTGCAGGTACCGAGTGAAAGACCCCAAGGATTCTACTTCGCTCCTCCCCGCGACCCCGTCCCGGCTCGGGACGAAGCAGGTAGAAACAATTGGCGCTAGGAGGGCCCCTATCTTGTGGAACTCCCATTTGCCTCGGCACTCAGCACCATGGTGGAAATTATTGATGACCCTATGGACCCTGGCACTCAAGTGAAACCTCAACCCGGCGACACATCCCTTCCCCAAACCAGCAACCCAGCCCCTATTAGCCATCCCGACCCCGCCACAGCCCTTGAAATCCTCAAGCGAGACTTCAATTCGTTCCGCGAGCAAGCGGCGAAAGAAAGGGCAGAAGCGGAAGCCTACCAGGTATGCATTGCTGAGTTAGAGAAAGAGCAATCCTTGTTCCGCGCCACGTTAGAGCATCGTAACGTGTACAACGATCGTTCAGGCTGCGAGGCGCGAATTGCTCAGTCCCCGGATTCCCTTTAAGACCAAACTGGTTCCGTGCTCTCGGGAGGGCCTAACCAGATCGTATACATATCTCATCCCCTTGCCCACCCCTCATTTCCACTCCCTGCCCCCCAGCCATCTCCAATCCTCAATGACTCCCCCCTGCCACATCAACCTAATCCATCTACCCAACCCATCCCCACTTCCACCAAATCACTGCAAATGGAGAAGTTTAAAGGCACGAGGGACCCCTATCTCCACCCCAAGACACTCTTCTCGCAATATAGTTCCACTGGCCACAGCGACGCCATAGTCCAAAATGGGCAACTCCACCAATATTGTGCTCGTGGCCAGGTTCTAACCCTGCATGGCGGAGCTCCATGGTTCCCCCAACGCCAGCCCTCTGTAACATGGCAATGCACGACACCGTCGGAAATCCTTAACATCCAACGCGGTGTCACGATCACCCCATCAGCGTGGAATCAAGTGACATTCCGCAGAGGTGAGGATACCACAAATCGCCACCACTGTGAACCTTTAATAATCAATGTGCAGGTGGATCATTACAGGTGCCACAAAGCCTTAGTGGATACAGGGGCCGCTGTCAGTGTCATGTTTTCTGATTGTTACAAGGGACTTCGGCGAGACCGCGCTAAGCTGTACAATAACCACGACCACTTGGTCAGCTTCTCTGGTGACATAGTACAGCTGCTAGGCTTAGACCGCCTAACCGTGGCGGTGGGAACTACTCTTTGCCGCTCCTCCATTGCAGCTCGCTTCCTCATAGTTGATTGTCCCTCGTCCTATAATCTTATCTTAGGATGGGACATCCTTTGGGGGCTGCAGTGCTTCATAGCCGGCCACATGCTCCTCATGAAAGTTCCTACCCCAGGTGGCATCCTGACAGTTCAAGGGGACCGAGCAGCCATTGAACACTGCCATCTTAACGCCATCCAGCAGAGGCGCAGCGCCTATGAGATGTTGCCTCTCAGCCCCTCGGAACCCATAGATGACCCACGGGACGACCCAGAGGGGAGTGGAAAAAAGAGGGCCCCGCGACCTAATCCAGCTGAAAACACGGAATGGATATCCCTGTCCCCCGCTGCCCCGGAAAGAAAAGTCCGCATTGGCTCCAGTCTCAGCCCGGAACTCCGCCACAAGCTCATTACTTTCCTCTAAGAAAAACAAGCAGTCTTCGCTTGGTCCTACCCCGACATGCCGGGGATCTCCCCTGACATCATCACCCACAGACTCAACATCGTCCAAGACCACCCCCCTGTCAAACAAAAGAGACGCGCCTTCCATCCAGACAAGTATCGAGCTATCCAAGCCGAGGTTCAATGGCTCAAGGTAATCAAATTCATCCGGGAAGTTTCTTACCCGACATGGGTCTCCAATGTCGTCATAGTCCCCAAACCTAACGGCAAGTGGCGCATGTGTGTTGACTAC
The DNA here is from genome assembly GCA_034370585.1 of Fragaria x ananassa. Taxonomy (NCBI): domain Eukaryota; kingdom Viridiplantae; phylum Streptophyta; class Magnoliopsida; order Rosales; family Rosaceae; genus Fragaria; species Fragaria x ananassa. The sequence continues at coordinate 26,660,581 of CP139757.1, read as the reverse complement.
ACAAACCTTAACAAGGCTTGCCCCATGGACAGCTTCCCCTTGCCACGAGTTGACCAGTTGGTTGATTCCACAGCTGGCTTCAAAACACTCAGCTTCCTTGATGCCTACTCGGGCTACAACCAAATCAAAATGCACCCCGTTGACCAAGCTCACACAACCTTTGTCACCGATAAAGGATTGTACTGTTACGAGGTCATGCCCTTTGGCCTCAAGAATGCGGGGGCAACTTATCAACGGCTCGTTAACGCCATGTTCGCAGATGAAATTGGCGAGATTATGGAAGTGTATGTCGACGACATGTTGGTCAAGAGCAAGACAGAAGATCACCACATTGCCAACCTCGACAGAGTATTCACTAAGCTCCTCGAACACGGGATGCGTCTCAACCCTCAGAAATGCATCCTTGCTGTGGGAGACGGCAAATTCCTTGGCTTCATGGTCAGTGAAAGAGGTATTGAGGCCAACCCAGAAAAAGTCCAAGCCATCCTAGACATGACTGCTCCGGCATCCCGAAGCGAGGTCCAGTGCCTTACAGGACGCCTGGTAGCCCTGACACGCTTTATTTCCCACCTCACAGACAGGTGCAATCCCTTCTTTCAACTGCTCAAGGCACAGCATAAAAAAGATATCACCTGGGGACCGGAACATGACGAAGCCTTCAACAGCATAAGGGCATACCTTGCCACTGTCCCTCTCCTCTCCAAGCCAATTCCCGGAGAATTGCTTTATTTATACTTGGCTGTTTCCGCCACGGCCGTCAGTGCGGCGCTCACACGCCATGCCCATGATCAAGAACTCCCAGTATACTATTGTGGCAGAGGATTCGCGGATCCAGAGACTCGCTATCCAGACATAGAGAAACTTACTCTCGCCCTCGTCACTGCCGCCAGGAAACTCAGGCTATATTTCCAAGCCCACACAATCCATGTACTCACCAACCAGCCTTTACGGAAAATATTGCAGAAACCTGAAACCTCAGGCCGCATGGTCAAATAGGCAGTTGAGCTGGGAGAATTTGACTTGCACTACAAGCCACGAGTGGCCATCAAAGGGTAGGCAGCTGCAGACTTCATTGCTGAATTCATCCCATTGGCCGATAGCAGTTCCCACCCAGACACCCCCGCCGGGGACGCCATCTGGGAACTCCAAGTGGATGGATCCTCCAACAGCAAACTCAGCAGAGCAGGAATCATCATCACGGACCCAGAGGGTCACTTGTATGAGTATGTCCTTCGGTTCGAATTCAAAGCCTCCAACAACATTGCCAAATATGAAGCTCTTATCGCAGGCATTCAACTTTGCCGATAACTCGGAGCCCGACACCTCCACATTTTCAGTGATTCCCAACTCGTTGTCAGTCAGGTGGCAGGGGATTTCAAGGCTAACCAGCACAACTTGGAATCCTATAAAAGTCTCACGGGGGCATTTCTGCAAAACTTCACCTCATACAAACTCACCCAAATCCCGCGAGCCAAGAACTCCAAGGCTGACGCCCTCGCAAGACTCGCCACGGCTCCTCCTGAGTCCACGCCCCCGGATGTCCACATCGAAACACTGGATAAGCCTAGTATCTCAAGAGCCTATTCAGAAATTTTTGCCCTTGAGCCCAGGGAGCAGCCCTCATGGATGGACCCATTCATCGCTTTCCTCTCGGATGGCATCCTGCCCCAGGACAAGCATGAAGCACAGCGGCTACGCCGCAAAGTCTCCCTTTACTTGCTCAGAGGGGGAAAGTTGTACTGTCGAGGCCAATCATGTCTCCTATTGCGGTGCCTACCCACAACAGAAGGACACAAAGTGCTGAAATCACTCCACAGTGGCATTTGTGAGAACCATGCAGGAGCCCGAAACCTCATGTTCAAAACGCTTCGCGCGGGGTATTATTGGCCAACCCTAGAGCGTGATGCCAAAGCGGTCGTCCAAACGTGCCTTCAGTGCCACAAATTTGCAGATTTTGCACATCATCCCCCGGTACCCCTCTCTATCATCATCTCGCCCGTCCCTTTCAGCCAGTGGGGACTCGATTTCATCGGACAACTCCCCACAGCCCCGGGACAGTTTAAGTATGCCATTGTCATCGTGGATTACAACACAAAATGGATTGAGGCAGAGCCCCTCGCCACAATCACCACTGAAAAAGTAATCAACTTTCTTTGGCGAAACTTGTACTGTCGCTTTGGAGTGCCCCAAGCCATCATTACTGACAATGACACCCAGTTCGACAATGACACATTCCGCGGATTCTTGTCCGATCAAGGCACAACAATCTTTTACACCTCCCCAGCACATCCCCAAACCAATGGCCAGGCAGAAGCTATAAACAAGCTCATCAAGCAAAACCTGAAGAAACGCCTGGATGAGGCCAAGGGTTTGTGGGCAGCAAAGCTCCCGGACGTCCTCTGGACACTCCGCACCACCCCCACAACGGCCACGGGAGTCCCCATACCTCTTGGCTTACGGCACCGAGGCGGTGGTACCGGTGGAAATGGAGGTCCCAAGTGAACGTATCACAACTTATGACCCCGAGACAAATGCGACAGGGCTACGACTTAATATGGACCTCTTAGAGAAACGTCGAGACAAGACATACCTCAGAGTCATCAACAACAAACAGAAAATAGCCTGATACTACAACAAAAAAGTCGTATCTCGCCCCGTGAAGGTAGGCGACTGGGTCATGAAAGAGGTCATTCCCCACCCTACTGGTCTCAAGGCAAAGTGGGAAGGCCCACCCGCCACATTCTATCTCCGCGATTGTGATGGTCGCGTGCTACCCCACCCCTAGAACGCTCGCCACCTCCATCTTTATCCTAGTTAATTACATTGTTTGTATTTTAGCCCAGTAGCGACACCAACAATGTACACTTCGCCCACTAGCGGCTCACTCTAAATGCCATAAAATGCTTTGTCATGTCAACATGCTACACTTCATTCCCACAAGACAGCGCCACAAACCTATTCGCCCCATAGCCGCCCACCACGCGGCTAACGCGGTTCCTCTGGCCAACTCGCACGACCCGTCCCGCCACCCCTTAACTCTAGCCAGCCCGACAACAAAACTCTTACTCTGGGCTTCCTACCAACATCACAAACATGTGAACCGTCTCATTCACCCCAGATAAATCCATAAATAAAGAACGCCACCAATTCATACCGTGAAACAGTGAATCCGCATAGTGGCAATGAAGCTGGTTGCAAACAGCCAAGCGCTCGAGCCCACTCGATCGAGGGTGAAGTGGGACGCTTCCCAAATCTGAGGATTGTAGAACCACTAAAACCCTAGAACACAAATTGCGGCTCACCCAATTTTCAGTTTCCACATAGCAACAGTCCCCAATCAAGCGCGGACTGACTTACCATATCGCGACAGTCCCCAACCAAGCGCGGACTGACTCGCCACATAGCAACAGTCCCCAACCAAGCGAGGACTGACTTGCCACATCGCGACAGTCCCCAACCAAGCGCGGATTGACTCGCCACATAACAACAGTCCCCAACCAAGCGCGGACTGACTTGCCACATCGCGACAGTCCCCAACCAAGCGTGGACTGACTCGCCACATAACAACAGTCCCCAACCAAGCGCGGACTGACTTGCCACATCGCGACAGTCCCCAACCAAGCGCGGACTGACTCGCCAAGGCAACGGCCTGCAACGCTCAATAGCGAGTCTCCCCAACCAAGTGCGGACTGACTCGTCACGCAGCGGCCGCAACGCCACATAGCGACAGTCCCCAACCAAGCGCGGACTGACTTGCCAGGGCAGGGGCAAACGTTTCTTCTCGCCAACCTGTCTTCGCAACATCACCCCCGTCACCTTGCGAATCTCGCGTGGGGACTTGGGGACTCGGCACCATGCCTCCCGCACCTGTGTAAAACCTATTCTCGGCATCTCTAGAATAACTCCCCACCCAAGAACTCTCAGACTGGGGACTTGAGAACTTGTTAGTACATAGCCAAAATACTTGGCTAAGCCGAGAATAATGTACAATTACCCAGTCGAGATAGCCCTGGTGAGCCATTCACAGGCATCCAAAGAATGAAGGGCCGGTAACAAACCGCTTGCCAAAGTCACTCTAGCGGCAAAACACCCCCAAAAGGGGAGACACTCCAAATGATGGCAAGAAGTCTCATATTGGAGACTAAGGCCAAAGCACCCAAGCTTGGCCTATAAAACAAGCTCAACCTATCATAAAAGGTACACACTCACATATACTCTCTCTCTCTTTCATTCCTCTACCCGTACAAGTGCTCAAAGCTAACTTAAGCATCGGAGAATCGAAGACTGTGCCACCCCAATCCCGACCCCGTGACGCTGTCATTTGTGCAGGTACCGAGTGAAAGACCCCAAGGATTCTACTTCGCTCCGCCCCGCGACCCCTTCCCGGCTCGGGACGAAGCGGGTAGAAACACATTCATAATCCATGCAGTAGGGATGGTGGCATCAGTAAACAGAAAATTCATTATGCCGAAGGCGGGAAGGGAAGAGTTGATAAAAAAGTCTAGGTTCACATCCAAAATCAATTGGCAATGGGTGGAGTGGCCCAAACCCTTATAAACCCACAGGCAATGTCTCATATTCCCAATGTGAGATTTATATCTCAACACTCCCCCGCACGTGTGGCGAATCTTCAAGCCTAACACGTGAACAACATTTGGGTGACGTGGAGTGCGTGTGGCCACTAGGCTTTACACGTGGACGTAGGTAACCCGCTCTGATACCATGATAAAGTAGTCTAGGTTCACATCCAAAACCAATTGGCAATAGGTGGAGTGGCCCAAACCCTTATAAACTCACAGACAATGTCTCATATTCCTGATGTGGGATTTATATTTCAACACGCCCCCGCACATATGGCGAATCTTCAAGTCTAACACGTGAACAACATTTGGGTGACGTGGAGTGCGTGTGGCCACTAGGCTTCACATGTGGATGTGGGTAACCCGCACTGATACCATGATAAAGTAGTCTAGGTTCACATCCAAACCCAATTGGCAATGGGTGAAGTGGCCCAAACCCTTATAAACCCACAGGCAAGGTCCCATATTTCCGATGTGGGATTTATATCTCAACAAGAGTGGAATCAGAGATATATAATGAAGAGCTATGTAGTATCAGGATGACAAGCCATACCTCCTCATATACATCAACTCCCATCAACAGATTATTTCATTAAATATGTTGGTTCAACTTTGAAACAAGAAAAGGAAATTAAACAAGTGCATAATGTACAGAGATCACTTACGCGGAAAACTTCCCATCAACCAACTTAACATGTCCAACTTCATAAATCTTTATGGGTGTTCCTTCCCAGATCTGAAAAGACAAAGATAAAGTAACTCGATACAACATAAGCAAGAGGAGAACAATGAATCAGAAAAGATGACAGAAACTCACATCCCATATGATTGTTTGTCCATCATACCCAGCACTCATAGCAATCCGAGGATTAAACGGATGAACATCCAAAACATAAGACTGCCAATAAATTGACCGCAGACAAGTGAGACACGAGCAATAGATTAAAATATTTTAGAACAAAATGAAAACAATTCATTAAGCAGAAAAGCATCAATTTTGAAAAAAAAATAAAAAATCTAACTAGCATAAAAAAAACAGTATGAAAGAAGCAGCAAGTACAGTTGTACACTATTATCATCACAATCATTAAAAATCCTGATCTGTTATGAATGTCAGACACCACTTACAGATGCATTATGACCGGTCAAAGAATGTACTAAACTACCATCAACAGCATTCCACACGCATATTCTGCAATCTGCACAATTATTACACTTGTTAAAGAGAGGAACCAAATTTGAAACTTCTAATGCACCTAACAATATTATTCTGATGTTTAATATATAGATAACCCCTTGAAAGGAGAATAGTGGAAACAGGACTGCTTAAATAGTGGAATCATGAAACAAATGGGCACAAAGCAATCTATACTAGCAATTGTTTAGCATCACTGAACATGGAATTTGGAAAAGGAAGGATCTTTCACTTAGAGCAATTAATGGCTTAATGCTGCCAAGAATAAAGTGATTTGTACTGAACTTAAATGGTACAAGAGGGTAACTGAAGTGCAGAGAATTGGAATTATGTGCTTTATGATATTTCTTTTTAATCCAAAAAGGCGTGTTTTCCATAATATTTTCAATAACTGCAAAGATGGATATGTATACCCATTATAGCAGCAAGCACAAAGCGGTTATCCAGGCTCCATACAATCATGTTAACACCACGAGGGGTAGGAAGAAATCTCTGACGTGGGCCACCTCGAGGAGGTTGAGGAGGCAGTGGGGGAGGTGGAACTTTGAGATGGTAAGCACGGATCCATCGTCCAAACTTGCCCTGTAGTGATAGGTTGGCATGATATCATACTCATTTACATCAGATTAAACCCACAAGAAATGAAATAAAATAGTGCTGATACTCACATGGGATCTGTGTGATTTTGGAACCCATATAATGGCACTGCCATCGCGTGAGCAGGTAACTATGTTGTTATGACAAAACCTGAAAACATTAAGATCCAAACCACTGGCGTTTATCATATTCAAAAACAGACGAATAGTTTTGCAGATACTACATAAAAGAAGAGTAGCAAACACACATACATGAATGCCGAATTATATGAGACATAAAGATAATATGCCGTACCATGAATTCTTGGACTTCATAACATTCTCCTCCTTCAAAGAGTCAGAAATTGAAGATTTTGATAAAGGCGCACAACCACTGCACATGTGGAAGCCGCAAATATGTTATGAAACTTCTAAAACAGAATTTTAGTCACCAGAATAAACCAATGAAATAAATATCGGTGCTGATGGAATTATCGAGGACCTGAAAACATAAATAAAATATTAAGCCTTGGAAATCCTTGGGAGAACCGAAGTAAAGAGAAAAATATGGAAACTTTTAAGTTCATCGTCAGAAGATGTATTAGTTCAATTACAAACTAATTTCATAAATGGGGAAAAGTTTGGGTCCATAGTAGGTTTGTGTGATTAGTGAGCAATGTCAGACACAACGATTACTGGCAGAAACAAAAGTCTCAAAATCAACAACATTTTACATATTCCACATATAACTAGACAAACTTGATACCACGAGCAACCTAAGGTGAGAAGTACCAGCCACCAGTTAAAATATAAAGGAGATATAAAATCTTTTTGTATATAAGGAAGATGAAAAGAGGAAGCAGAGTTGAGAGACTGCCACCAATCCAATGGCTGTGCACAAAGATAGCCACAACAATTCTGCTCAGACGTTACCATGCCTCTATCAGGGAATCTATTTAATCTAACTGAATAGATCTAGCCTATGATTATTCTAAACATTGTTAATCTAGTAAAATTTGGATCCCTTTATTGCATTCAGTTCCACATAAGATAATTTGTGGAATAGGATATGCACCCACATCAGACAATTTTTATTTAAGGAAAAAGTTAATAAAACAATAATAATAATAATAATAATAATAATAACAACAACAAATAATTTAAATTGACCAAAAGCTGGCCAACTTTGAGAAACTCAACACTAACAGAGGTATCAGGAAGGAAACAATATTGATCAGAAGCACATCCGACACCGTAGAAATATCAGCAAATTTTACTAATATTGTTGATTATAAGACCTTGGGACACACAAACCTGAATTGCACATAATTGACATCATTCTCATGGCCAGATAATACATCCATCTCATGTATTGGTTGTTCTGAGTCATCTGAGTTAGATTTCAAAGCACTCCATACCTGCAAATAAGTTAGTGTTGGTGAACTGATCAACCTGACATGTGGCAGGCGGACGTAACCAGAAATGCAATAGCGGCGTGGACAGAATAAAGAAGGTATAGTTAAATATACCCGAGCAAAAGTGTCAGAGCTACCGGTGACAAAAACAGTTCCACTAGCATTGTAAGCGCAACAAAGTATTTGATGGCCTTGTGGGCCACTGCTTGATGAGGTTCCAAGACTTGAAATACCATTGCTCTTCCCTGCAAGTAATCACAGAGATGTATGTTTGCACCACCCAAATAATAGTAATCAATAAAGCAACACTCTAAGAAGCATCATCTAACCTGTTAAAGGGTCCGAAGGTTTTGGCATGAATATCCGTGGAGGGAACTGGGAGAACCTAGCATCCCAAATTCGACAAGTCCCATCATCTGATGACCTACAAAATGGGATTGATGACAAATTAATAGAAGAATGATGTCGGGCACTGTTCGCTAAATGCTAGTGATAAAATAACAGCCAAAACACCATGTTTCAGAAAACTTGATAAGAAATGCAAAGAGCAGAGTATTAGGAATTTTAATTTACATGAAGATGTTTCCAGATCATGCTATTACCAAGTAGTGGGAAGCAAAACAGAGAGCAATAAAGCTTAGAATGCGGCTTACGATAAAAGTTGGTAAATTGCATTAGGCCTTGGACTGAATGCAATAGCAGTCACAGCTCCATTATGGCCCTGTAGAACGGAAATGGGACATCCATCTGGCAAACGCCACTGCAGGTAAATATAACTATTCAATTGGTTGATAAGAATGAAAAGAAGCAAACTAAAAATGTTAGAAGTAGGGTATACATACAACTCGAATAACAAAATCATTTGAAGCAGATGCCACCAAAGTGTTGTTTGAACTCACAGCCAAGTCAGTAATGTCACCCTTTGATTAATATAACAAATAAAGTAAGTAAATAATAAAGGAAAAAAATAAGTAGTTCAACGCCAGATACACACACACACACACATAGAGAGAGAGAGAGAGAGAGATGAAGCAGTCAGTAATGACTCTAGAAACTTAAAAATTCTCTTATAGCCAAGTGTTTCATTAAGTGTCTTGTTTTATTATCTTTTTATCTGTCTTTATTCTAGTGTTTTGTGTAGTTATTAGCTAGAGGGTTCTGGAGTCTACGTGCATTTATTATGAGTAGTTGAGTCAGGATTATTTAAAGGGGATGTAGCTTATGTAAGTTCAGATCATACAAAGGGCCTGAGAGAGAGAGAGCGCGGGGGGGGGGGGGGGGGGTGGGCGGTTGAGGATGGAGAGAGCATGTCACCCATATTATGTAAACAATCATAACTCACCTCGTGTCCACGACAACTAGCCAAGCAAAGTGCAGTTTCCATTGACCAAATCTTGACAAGACGATCATCCGATCCAGTGATAACATATCTTCCAGACCGATCAAAAATGGCTACAAGACAAAGCAAAGAAAAAAAAAGTTACTTCAAATTCACATATACAGTGCAATATGTATATGTTTGCAAAACAAATAAAAATGCTAGAAGCTCCAAGGGTAAATATACCAAGTAGCCATTGAAACACCAAGATGATGCATGTCATAAGACAACCAGAAATAATTAATTACAAGAGACATAACAGAAAAACTTCCAGTAATTTGGATTCCAAATGGGCAGTCTTCAATTTCAGTTAATTAACATGAAACTCTTGGCCAAAAACCTTCATCCCAGAGAGTATTAACAACCAGTTGAACTGATACTTATAACTTAACAATATCTCATCATGGTGCCCAGATAGAAAACTGATTATCAAAGTGAACCTTACCACAATAGACAGCATTACGATGCCCCCTTAGCTTCTTTTTGTTGTTCATTTTTTGCACCATAGTTGATGGTTTAGCAATGGCATAGCATGCAGAGCGAATGGATGGTGCCCGATGATGCTTAGTGAAACCTCCTCCAATTTCCCTTAAACCAAGTCCATGAATTTGACCAGCCTGCATGTATGGCCAACGCAGGTGAGCAGGAAGCGGCTTAACTCGCTTATTCACCACATTCCTATCACCTGAAATTCAGGAAGTAAGAATTCATAAACAAGTGATACTTATAGAATCCACAGTGCATGGAACCTGAAAAATCAAACTGGAATGTGAAAAGACAAGGTCAAACAAACAACGTTGATGAATCCGCCTTAAAAGCTGTTCTACTAGTAAAGCTGCACAAACAGGCTCCAACTGAGTGCAGAAGGCATAAGTAAACCTCAGAGTGACGATGAAAGCTAAAAAATATAGGTTTATTCTACAAATACCATATGCAGTAAGGAATTAATTTTTCAAAGAAGCAGGAGCTTAAGATGAGTCATCTAGGTGTTACACAAACATAATATGTCAATAACTGTTACAGCCCACCCACAGGTAACTGCTATATCGGACCACCATATATGGTAAAATGGAAAATCTGTCTAAGTAATACTTAGACCAATATAGAAGAATAGAATAACTAATGAGCGTCCAAGAAACTATGAAGAAACTGCTACATCATAATTATGTATTGGTTACCAACATATGAAGATACAATATTACTAGTAAGGAAGACTTTGATAAAGAAAAGTAGCTTTATACTAAAGTAGAACATTCCCATTGTAGATAGATTTCATATAAAAACAGGGCAAGTTTCAACCCCACACCCACCCTCATAACCAACAAATTGTCAGAGGGCTGTAAAATATCACTTACAGTCCAGAAGCGAAAAAGAACCGGTTCCCAACAATGTAGGGACGTCAGCTGCATTCAGAGTATTTCTTCCAACCTTGCCATGCAAAGGAGTAGCTATACTCAACATCAGTTGCTTTAGAAGCTTTACCAAGTGATCGTTCTCTATATGAGGATACCTGTTGGTCACAAAAAGGCTAACCATTACAACCACAATACAGGAAACAAATGCACTATGTTCATTATGGAACCACATAAAAACAAAAGTATAAGTAATTAATGGAATAATGAAAAAGAAATTAATATATATAATATATATAAGCATGAAAACAATAAAATTAAAACCTGATAAAGTTTGTCAGTTTACGACCATATCCAAAAACTTAAGTTTAATATGTGAACCAACAAGTTTTAGTTTATATTCTTATTCCACTCACAAGTTGACCTCTTTCCTCCATTAAATTTGAGAACCAACATGTGATGGTGCAACACATGAGTTCAGTTTCTTCTCTAACCCCAATCAGCAAGAAGGAGGCTCTTGACCAACAATGTGATAAACCCAGGGATCTGCAGATGTTTTTAGACTCCTATTTATCTAAATTTCTATTAATTAATGTGATTGATTGATCATGGGATCGAGTTAAAGGCTTTCTGCTACATAATACCATGCGTCTCATATGACCCATTTTTACATGGTGTCTTTGTTGTGTGACAAAATTCAGTTATAACATGTGTGTTGTGCATGAGGTCTACCTTCATTGTCTTATTTCTAAACAAGATAACAACGATCTTGTGGTCATTTATAGTTGTGCATAAACATATTTAAAACTAAATTCTCACTCTCTTATTTCTAGTAATAAATGGTCAGCCTAATGGCAACTAAGATTATGAAAATAACTGGATCACTGGTTCTCGCACCTCATATTTCCTATTTTGCATATTAGTAGGAAAATTGACTATTGGAAAGAAGAAGTATTGAGAATTAAAGTTCAGAGTTAGGGGCCCATCAAGGAATCTTAGCATGTTATGAGCTGCTTCCAACAGGATATGGGACTGAAGCATGATGCAATATATGCATTGCCTATACCATGCGAATATTAAGTAACTATTGATAAAAGATATATCCTCAGTAATAAGCAGAAGACATGGCATGAGCGTAAATAAGAAGAGATCCAATGCTTGAAACTGAAATCTTCCTGTAAGAAGCGTTAAACAAAATAAGAAGAGATTTGTACCTTTCAACCAACTTGTTGTAACTCAGTGGGAAAGAGCTACTACTATCATTATCATTGCTATTGCTTATACCGCTTCTTGAAAACCATGCATGATACCTTCTAGGCAGGAGTTGATGTTCCAAAAGATCATTCGCAAGTTGTTCAAAAGTCTTCTGACATGGCCCAACGGATAGAAAGTGCATAATCAGAAAGTATACTTCTTTAATATCTACATCTGCTCTAGCCTCAACAGTGTGACCTGTATCCCTCTCTTCTTTTTCAAATTTAGCCCTCTCATTCACCTTACTTAATATATTTGAAGGTGCCACATTAAGAGAATTTGCACCACCAAACGGAGTGCATTTCCGAGAATCCATTATTGGAGTAAAACCTGAAATATCAGAAAATGTTTTGAAATCATTAAACAATACCAAGATAATAAGTATTGATCAAGCCAGTCAGTATCAAGAACGTGAAGAAAGGATAGAAAAGTATCAGTAAAAATTAAACGCAAATAGCCAAAATAACGGTAGGTAGAAGTGCGTAGTCACCAAATGGGTACGAAAAGACAATATGCCGGAAAGAATAACCGCCTAGATCTTGAAAATTATGATGAATGTATCCTACAAAATAGCTTTCATATTACTAAATCTGCAAATTTTATTCCTTCAAAGTTAATGTGTGGTAAAGTATACATAAATGGCCTGCAAATGCCACATTGCAGCTAAATTTTGTTGTGTTTTTGTAGGTAAATAATAAACAGGACCATAAAAGATTTGAGGGGAGGATGTGCAGCCCAAAAACTATTGGCGCCGGGGCAAATAATGATGCTTTTGGATGAGTTATAATTCAATATCTGTGAAACAAAGGTTTCGTCAAAAGCAAAGCCACCTGGGGAAATCATGGATTTCTATTTCATTGAATATTGATTCAGAGATCTAGGAGTTCAAAATAGGAACCAAGTCATATAAGCAGACTAGAGTATACAGTAAGTCATGTCCACTTTCATTGCTTCATCAGCATACCTATGGTTACTGCATCACTCTTATCAGTGGTTGACAATGCTAGTAAAGACTAAATACTTGAATAAAAAGTATGAATGTCCTCAAGCAAAGTTAATACTCAGCCATTTGTTGTAGTAGGGAATTTGAAGAAGCTAATACCAAGATGTACTAAGTGAAGACACCGTTTGGAAATTCAAATATTGACTGGAAGGAAATGAAAAACATAAACAAGAGATGACGCTAACTACTTCAGAAAGTTCATGAATTTTCTCCCTTTAGTTACAAACCAAGCCTTGAGGGGAATTGGAAAACCACATTTATCAAAATGCTTTTATTTTCTTTCTATCACTGGCTATTTAAGCAGAAGGTAAAGTTTGGGGTAACGGTTAGGTTTTCTCCATTATTATCCACAGATCATGGATCCAAATTGAGAAATGTAAGGGTACATTGTTACATATGACACAAGCCCGATATGGCAGGAGTCTCCTCCACAAGTTTTCCCCAAACCCTAAATCCTGAATACAAGACACATATTCTCTAAATGTTTAAACAACAATGGGATGAGTTAGAACCATGACCACAGAACAGGTCATAGTCAAAAGAATATCGATTGATTCCAACAGATCTCAAGATAGCTATACTATAACTTGGATGAGATCATACATATGGCTACAAATATCTCTCGGTGTCCATTGTTGAAAATTGCACTCATCTTAGATGGAGAGAGATGGTGAAAATACCTAAAGCAGCGCACCAAAAACTCTTAAAAACTTCATATAACAATTATAGTAGTTGTGTTCCTTATATAAACAGTTAACCTACTCCATTATAATGGCTCATTCGAGATTGGGAGGAGATGATGCCTAAAACATGCAAAGCTTATAAAGAAAAAAGCTAATAGGAAGCTCTGACTTCAAGAGTTTCTCTTCCCACCCCTTCCGGTCATTTACTGCAAGAGCTTCAAATTAAGTCGTAAAGGCGGTGATCCATTATAACTATTCCAATTCTCCAAGTTTGCATCTCTACTGTTTATACTTTTGCCTTTCTGGCCATTAACTTCAACGGCTTTAAACTCTTATAATCTAATAACAAATAGCTAAACGCGGGAGCTTTCATTTTAACCGTTCCAATTATACAACCAAATCCATGACCGGTAACTTAAATAGCTTCCATAAATCCAACATAGTGCTGTATTAATATCTACAAATGCCGTAAATCTATCAACAATTTCCATATCCTCCGATTTCGCAACAGCTAACAGGGTTTCATTAGAATTTGTATACTGAAAACTTGCAAAAAGTCACATAGGATTTCATAAGAACATAAGAGATGAGCATGGCATTAACATTCTGTATTCAAGATTAATCAATGTGCTGTGAGTCCGACATAAAAATTCAAAACTTTGCAAGAAAATAAACAAAGTTTTTGAATTGAAACCAACCTTCAAATTCACTTCATCAAAGCAAAAGAGATAGAAACTGAAACTGAAGCTGTGGCCGAGTCCAGTTAGCAGTTGGTTCCCTGAAAATCAAAAGGCACAGTCAGTCACATGTGCACCACAGATTTTTGCAGCAGAAACACACAAGATCTAATTCAAAAAGAAAGCTTGATTACCTTTTACAGAGAGAGAATGAGAAATCGAAGAAGACGACTCAAAGTCTGAAGCTTTATGGGTTTGGGGAGTCCTCCGATTTCAAAGGAAGAATCTTTTTGGGGGGTTTTTGTTCGAATTCGTTTCTGGGGGTTCGTCCCTCTCTTATATACAGGTGCTCTCGCCCAAAATGGGGGAGCAGCAAAAATGGAGACTAATATTTAATTTTATAGAATTGATTTTAATTTTAATTTTGCAGTGAGGAAACATATTACCAGGGGGTTTTTTGTATGTGCGTGACCAAGACCCAAGTACACCATGGGTTTCAGGTTCAGCGAATCAGAGTGGACTTGGGTTTAGAATTAAAGCAAAATCGTCCAAATAGTATCTGAATTTTTCCAATCTATTAGTTTTGGTGTCTCATATTTCCGAAATATCAAAACGGTACCTGACATTTTGATCTCGACCCAGCTTTGGTATCTCGAACCGTTACCTCTGTTAACTCCGTTAATATTTTAAGGGCAAAATGGTCATATCAAATCAAAAACCCTCAACTATTCTATCTCTCCCAGTTTCTCACAGATCAAACTCTGCTTATCTCTTTCTCACCGATCAAACACAAAAATCCTATTTTCACTGATCTATTTCATTACTTTGGGACTCCACTATCGCACCCACTACTCCTTCTCCTTCATCCGCCCTCTCTCTATTTCTCTCTTCATCTTCTTCGATCCCTTCTGTTATCTTTCCCTTCTTCCTCTTTTAGTTTATATGTGAGATCAAAGAAGCATCAATATTGTGAACGCAGTCCCGATCCGACCTCAAGATGCAACATGCATGACAATCACACCTTAAATTCAATCCGTGAGTTTTTCATTTTGAACTCTCAACCCTC
The DNA here is from genome assembly GCA_034370585.1 of Fragaria x ananassa. NCBI lineage: Eukaryota > Viridiplantae > Streptophyta > Magnoliopsida > Rosales > Rosaceae > Fragaria > Fragaria x ananassa. Next base: position 26,645,403 of record CP139757.1, on the reverse strand, counting down.
CAATCTCTTTTCTTTATTTCGCCAAATTTGAATGAAAAATATTTTGTCTGGGTTTGAATGAAGGTCTGGGTGCGAAAATTTTGTCTGGGTTTGAATGAAGGATAAAGGTCTGGGTGCGAAATTTGGGTATTGTAGGAAGAAATACATGGACTAGCTAGAGGAAGATTTGAAGACCTGCCATGGCAACTTATTGGAGAAACTTTCGAGCGGATGGAGAGCGAGCGGTTCCCTCAGGTAAAACACTGGTCCCATTTCAAATGTTGTTGTCTGTAGTTATTGGGCAAGTTGTTATTTGTCTATGTTTTACTTTTGTCTGCATACACAGTTGTTTATACATCATGCTTAAAGTAGTTGGGTATGTGGGGAATGAAATAATGTAAAGGTGTAAACTGAGTTAAATGACTTAGTTCTAATATTTTGCTTAGTTGGTAAATGGCTTTACTCTCCCAAGCTACTAATTAAAATCTGGTTAATGTGATGGTTTTATAAAGAAGTGTTGTGAGTTGATGTGTTTCTAAAGGGTTTTCTTAAATTCCCAGCTAGTGTGTTTATGTGAATGACATGAATGCATAAATATAATTCCCAATACACACCAATAGCAAAGGGGGAATGCTACTGAAAAGAAAAAACGATGGTCCTACTAATTATAAGCACATGTGTTAAGCATAGACAAGTAGGACATTACGATATTGCTTTTGTAAATTATGAAATTTCCATTTAAGAGTACACCAATGAAGTAAGTCATATCCTGCTTGTCAAGTGTACAGCTTGATAATTAAGTGCATTGTTTTTCACATCACTATTTACATAGTTTAAAACTAATAATAAATAAAGGCAATAAAAGGATTCTAATATGCTAAGTGTTGTTACTGGGAAAGGAGAACAGATAATATAGAGGGGAATGTTTAGTTAATTTAATGAATTAATTTTTTTTTCAGGAGATTTGTTCACCTTGAAAATTCATTATGGAGGGAGGTTTTTCAGCAACAAAGGTTCAAACAGGGAATATAGAGGAGGGGAAGTGTTGTATTTGGATAGTGTTGATCCTGACAAAGTCTCTCTCCCAGAGTTAAACAACTGGGCATGGGATTTGGGTTACCAATCTAGCCCTATTGGATATTGGTTTCAGATTCCAGGAAGTGAGCTGGGCACAGGGTACTTACCAATTATGCATGATCCTGATGTACAAGATATGTGCGGATTTGTTACAAGTACCAGAATGTTGGATTTTTACATTGTCTGCTTAGCTGAAAGGAAGATATTTCTTGAAGAAGAGTTGTCGGTATTTCAGAACAATATTGATCATGTTAGCTTCATGGGGCATGTTATTGATGATGTACAGGAGGGGTCAGATGCTATTGATGATGTACATGAGGTTGCAACAAATGGTGATAGGGCTCAAGCTGCGAGAAAAAGGGCTGCTGACAAAGGAAAACAAAAAGTTGTTAAAGAAATAGTTCCAGCAAAAAGAAAAAAAAACTGTGAAACCTAAAAAGTCCAAAGCAAAAAGGTACTCAACCAGATCTACAGGGGAGTCTTCTAATGCATCTGCACCTAGGGATGAGTTTATAGCTGAATCTGAGAGTTTAGATGATGATCCGAATTTTGATGGAATTATTGATAGTGATTTTGCGGATCTGACTTCAGATGATGATGATGTGCAGTTTAACAACAATGTTGATGGTGATATTGATTTGGTCAATGAGTTGGTGGAGATGGGGTTTGAGGGAGCAATTTCAGAGGATGACAGGTATGATTCAGATGGAGAGGAGAGTTTGCATGGATCAAACGATGAAGGTGTGGATAGAGGCAGATTTCCGGTCAAGTGTAGGAAAAGGTATTCTCAGTGGAGAGAGTTTAAGAAAAAGCATGACATGAAGAATCTTGAGTTTGTTATTGGTATGGCATTTGCTAACTCAAAGGAGTTCAAGAGTGCAATTAGGAAACACGCTGTGGTGACAAAAAAAGAGCTCAGATTTCCAACAAATTCAAGGCACAAAATGGTAGCTAAGTGTTTCACTTCGGAAGATTGCCTTTGGAGGATATATGCTTCATCAACTAACCTGGACAATCCAACAATATACATTAGGACTTTGAAACAAGAGCACACGTGCACTTCGTTGAATGAAAAAGTATATCACATGCATGCTCCATTTATAGCGGAGGAATACGAAGAGTTTTTCTTAAATGATCCAAAATGGTCAACTGAAGGAATACAAAATACAGTGAATAAGGATTTTGGAATGAAAGTCGGGTATCAAATGGCGTACAGAGCAAGGTTACAAGCGACAAAAAGAGCTCAAGGTAGTTATGCAGATCAATACAATCTATTGGAATCCTATGCACATGAGTTGAAGAAAAGGAATCCTGGGACCTCAGTGTGGATTCAAACTGAGTTAGACGGAGAGGTCACAAGATTTAGGAGGATTTACATCTGCATTGCTGCATTGAAGACTGGTTGGAAGCAAGGATGCAGGCCTATAAGTCGGGTTGGATGGTTGTCACCTCAAGGGTGTGCATAAGGGTCAACTTTTATCCGCCGTTGGAATTGATGGGAATAATGGGATGTATCCCATTGCTTGGGCTATAGTGGAATCAGAGTGCAGAGATTCTTGGCAGTGGTTTATGGAATTTCTGAAGGAGGATTTAGATATCTACCACTCAAGTCACTACACATTCATGAGTGACAAGCAGAAGGGACTTGAGCCGGTTATCAAAGACATGTTTCCAGAATCTCAACATAGGCATTGTGTTAGACACCTACATAATAATTTTAAGAATGATGGCCATGGAGGTTTGGAGTTGAAGCAAAAGTTTTGGGCAGTAGCTAGAGCTTGTACAATGAATACCTATGCAAGTGCAATGGAGGATTTGAAGAAAAGTTCATTTGGTGCATATGATTGGGCACTTAAAAAGCCTGCCATTCATTGGAGTAAGTCACACTTTCACATAAAATTCAAATGTGATATCTTGCTCAATAATCACAATGAAAGCTTCAACAAAAGTATTCTAGAACAAAGGAAGCAACCTATTCTACCATGTTTGGAAGGTATCAGGATTGCTACTATGACTAGGTTGGCAAATAGGAGGCATAGTGGCCCTAATTGGCGGTGTAGGGTTGGTCCAAGGGTGGAGAAACAGTTGAACAAGCATGCCAAATATGCTGCTGATTATTATCCTAGAGAGTCAAGTGAATGGAGGTTTGAAATTCAAGGAAGAGGTGTAGCTTCTGCAAGTGGGGTGGTGGCTGCACATTCAGTTGCCTTGGATTTGAAGAGTTGCACTTGTAAACGATGGGATATCTCTGGTCTTCCATGTGGCCATGCTATATCTGCAATTTACTATAAAGGAAAGACACCTAATGAGTATATGGATGAGTATTATAGCAAGGAAAAATACATGAAGGCATATGAGCCGATAATGTACCCAATAACTGGAGTGGAGGAGTGGGATAAGATAACCCGGCCTATTGCACCACCTCTCTACAGAAGACAGCTTGGCAGGCCTAAGATGGCTAGAAACAAAGAAGCTGGTGGGATTTCTAATTAGTAATTATGTTTATTTGTACTTAAGTGTTTGATATAACTATATTTTCATTCATTGATGGAATTTTAGGTGAAGTGGCACCCCCTCCAGGAACAGAAAAGCTTGCAAAAGTGTATTATAGTCAAATTAACTGCGGAATTTGCCACAAGCCAGGTCATAATAAGAGGACATGCCCCTTGAGAAATCAGGTACAACTAATTAAATGTGATTTGTGCAAGTTTTGAATTTCAACAACTAAAATATATGTTAAATTGTTGTTTTGGTAGCTTCCTGATGTCCAGCCCCAGCTGCAAGTAAATGAAGTTCAAGTTGATAATGTGCAGCCTCAAGCTCAACATGAGGAGGTTCCAATTCAAAATGTGCAGCAGGAGATTCCATTGATGCAATCTCAAGAAGGCAGCAATGTTTTCCAGCCATCACAGGTAACTATTATTAGGTGGTCTTATTTGATTGTACAAATAGCTTAATATGTGGTGTCTTTTTATGGTGAATGCTGATACTGATGGTGGGATATATAGCTTAATGTTTGTTGTCATGTTGCTATTATATATATATATATATATATATATATATATATATATATATATTGCTGAATTACATTTGTTGTTGTGTTGTTATATATAGCTTAATGTGTATTATTTGTTGTGGTGAATGCTGATACACATTTGATGGTGTGATATATAGCTTAATATTTGCTGTCATGTTGATATAATATGTAGATGGATTACATTTGATGCTGTGTTGATATATATGGATTAATATGTATTATTTGCTATGGTGATGTAGGCTACTCAAGCTCCACTGCCTTCGTCATCTACTGGTTTTAGACAAAGAGAGTAAAAAGCCATTGCACACAGACAATTTAATTTTAGAGGATTTTGGGCAGGTTGGATGCTATGTTCTTCTGGGATTATGATGTTTTTGGGTGGTTCTCAAACATTGAAGTTATTTTGGGTTATTTTGATGCCTTGGATGTGCAATATTATGTCTAATTTACTATGACTATTACTTTGAGAAGAATGTAATATGAGTGTATGACTATTTATGTAATGAATTGTGCCACTTCCTACATAAATTAATTAGAAGTTTGATTCCTATACTGGAAATGTGTGTATGGCTTCCTCAAATGTGTTTGTAGTACTTTGGGGTGCATTTTTGAATACTAGTATGGTAGTTTACCCTGCTTTTTATACTGATAGATTATTGTCCATCTCTACTCATGTATTGTATGGTCAAGTATCTCTTGGCAGTACATTACCCTTTGTGAGTTGGTTATTATAAGCTGTCAGTTTTTCCTCCAAAATCTTGATTTGTTGGACAAAATGGCAAAAGATTTCAGTTAGGCAGGAATGTATGAATACAACTTTTAATTTGGCGGGAATAGTGAAGTGACAAATTTAGCCCTGGAGATTTAACAGAGTTAACAGAGATAACGGTTCGAGATACCAAAGCTGGGTCGGGATCAAAATGTCAGGTACCGTTTTGATATTTCGGAAACATGAGACACCAAAACTAATAGATTGGAAAAGTTCAGACACTGTTTGGACGATTTTTCCAGAATTAAAAGAGACAACCAAAAAGGCATAACCGTCTCTATCTTTTTTTCTTTTTTTTCCATGAATGGCCAAATGAAGGTTTAGCACCTTACCATGTATGAAGGATGGAATTATATGTGAATGAACACAATCAACCTCACTTAGCAATTCATTCAATTCTATTCATTTGTATGAAGACATATACAGGTGGGAATCATGAGGTTTTTCCCTTAATTTGAATTTGACTTTAGATATTTAGATAATATAGTTAAGGACATATAATAATCACACGAGCATGTAGTTAAGTTTACAGTTTTATGTAGTTAAGTTTACAGTTTTAAACAAGTTAACAAAGTAGGGATTAATCAAAAATAGCTTCGTAATTATAATTCACGTGGTTGTAAATTGTGTTTATTGGCTAAATGAAATCATGAATATAATTTTCCTTATAAATTAAGAAGTTCAACCCAAACTAATCACTAATGACGGTAAGGGATATAATTAATGAAGGTCGTAATTTTGTTAATACAAAATAACAAGTTTAGATATTTCTCAATGCAATAAATATAGTTACTTGCTTTTCACTTGCAACCTTCTCATTATTTTCCAAGTTTAGTAAGGAACTTGCTTTTTAGTTTTTACTATTATGGTGTTGACAATCAACGAGAATTCACACGTACGTACAATGTAACTCACATAAGGTGATGAAAATCCATTGGCAACAAGGTTCATGCATGCATGAGCTTCTTTGATAAACACAAGATCGCTAATTATCTCTGCTGCACTAGCCTCATGTGGGATAAGAAAAGGCAGGTTTGAGATGGCAATATGCATCCCAGTAAACACCAGGCTCACCAGGGTGGGCATCCATCTCACCACAACACATACAGATAAATTCAGAGAAAGGGCCAACATGTGCACCAGCCGGATATGCAAAGAGGCACGGGCATTCTGAAGACCAGTGGTCTTTCTTCTTCTCACATATATGACAGCACAAGTCATCAGGGTCAAAAGCCTTGCTGTGTCCGAACTCGCTTCTTAGTTCTTTTAGTCTTTCCTTGAGCTCAGGAGTCAGATTTAGGCAATTAAAACTTAAAAGTCCGGTGCCGATCGATCTGGATTAGGACACATCTTACAAGCCAGGAGTTCCTCACACATCTTACACATCTTAATTAGCCAACGCTGGTTCTTATGATTTCTCATCCTCTTCCCTTTCCCAGGAGAAGCCATGTAATCTTCGGTGGCCACGATAATCATCGTACTTTAGGGATCGTCGGGCGGCATATCTTGCCATCGGAGGATCACCGGCGGCTCGGCTTGTTTCTCAACTGCGGCTGCTTCATCAACCTTCGTTCTCATCGTTGCGTTGCTTGGGTTTCTGTCTGGATCGATCCTTATCTTCTAGGCTCTTAAGGTTCAATTCATGCATGAGCTTTGTAACTTAAAGGAAACTATATATATGCATGAAAAGCTATCATTTCCTTACTGTATAGGGAAACTAATTTCCAACTCAAATCTGGTTTCCTATTTGTAGTTGGACACACGACCTACCACACTTTCCTATATCCTTGTTTTATAGGGAATTGAATATATTATCTCTACATGTGTGTCTATAAATGGGTGCCAACAAAAGGAAGAGCTACCAAGTACCAACACAAATCATATTGACGTCGACAATAGAGAAATCATCATGTTGTATTGCTTCGAATGCCGCTTCAAAACCGACGTGGTGTTCGACCACTCTACCGGCGACGCAGTGTGCAACAACTGCGGCTTAGTGCTCGAGTCCAACTACATCGAGGAGACCAACGAGTGGCGAACCTTCGCCGACGCCGACGACAATTCTCACGACCCTATCCGTGTCGGTGCAGCCACTAACCCGCTGTTGTCCTGTGGCGGACTGTCCACCGTCATGGCCAAACCCAATGGAAAAGTCCTCCATGCTCCGATTAGGGATCCGGACCAAGGATTGATGATGACCTTTAAAACCATCGAGACCATGTGTGACAGATTAGGGCTTGTTTCAACCATCAAGAACCGGGCAAATGAGATGTACAAGACTCTTGAAGATCAAAAGTGTAGCAAGGGAGGAAGAAACCAAGATGCATTATTGGCCGCTTGTCTATACATTGCATGTAAACAAGAAGACAAGCCTAGAACTCTCAAGGAAATCTTTTCCATTGCAAATGGAGCCTCAAAGAAAGAGATTGGAAGAGCAAAGGAATACATAATGAAGCAACTCAAGTTATCGGAGAAGACACTACAAGAAGCACAGAGTAACGGGGACTATATGAGGCGATTCTGCTCCGCTCTTGGCCTGAACAATCAAGCAATCAAAGCAGCTCAAGAAGCTTTGCTCAAGTCGCAAGAGTTTGATATAAGGAGGAGTCCTGTATCGATAGCCGCAGCAGTGATTTACATGATCACTCAGCTTTCAGATGATAGTAAAAAGAAGCCTCTCAAAGATATCACAGACGTTACAGGAGTAGCACTAGCAACTATCAAAAACTCATACAAAGACCTTAGTCCTCATGTTTCTAAAATAATACCCAACTGGTATTTTCTATATTTGTCAAGCTGATTAATTCCCAACTTGCAAGATATGGCCCTGTAAAGTGTTGTTTGCAGGCTGTTATATTGATTGTATAAAATGTTATTTATTCATGCAGAGTTATTTTTTGTTGTAATAAAATAGTATCTAGCTATAAACAATTCACAAGGTTTTAACTGAAGCTTCATATATAACTTGTACATGAAATTGAACAACTATATATGTCAAAATCACAGATCAAACACCTAATCCTTTTTCTTTACTCTCGCTCACCATCTTTCGAATGGGAAGAGGTTCAAGAGCACTCCTTATTTGTTTAAGGGATTGCAGCATGTCAGGCGTTGATAAAGTCGGTAACACTTTTAAAATCAATTGCAATAGATTGAGCGACCCAAACCTTTATAAACTTACAGACAATGTCTCAATTTCTCAATATGAGATTCATATCTCAACACGACCCGATATGTTGGGCCGTTTCCCTTCTTAGAATGTAAAATTTGCTTCATTATGAGCTCGCAATCGAGACATGAATAGTACCAACCTTCCTTTTGTTGCAACGGCCCATCTGCTCTTCAATTCCTATTGTCATCTATTCTACATCAGTCTTCTCTCTTTCCGAAGAACTCGACATTAAAAGAATTCAAAATCCCATAAAAGTAGGCAGATAATAACATAAGCATTATCATTAATCTTCTACGATACCTTTAAAGGATCATATTTTTTAGGCTTTAGCTTGTTGTAGGTATCAACTGGAAATCTCTCATTCCTCATAAACACCATGACTGAATCTTCATCCTTAAACACCTTCACACGCTTGTGCTTGCCAACTGTACATTTATTAATTATTATACTTGACATTTGTCATCTCCAACTTTGCTTTGATTTCTTCTCGAACTGTCTGAACATCTTCAGCCATCTTAAGAGCAGCATCACTAACACCACGTCCTTTTGGCAGCTTGACCAAATCGACCAAATGTCATTATGCTCATATTTGTTGTAAGCAAACTGAACTCGAGGTAAAGTGAGATCACTTTGTTTCGGTTTATCTCCACATAGATTTCTTCATGTTCCACAAACTCTTGTTTGTAACCTCGTTTTGATCATTTGTATGTAGATGAGTTGTAAAACTCATCTTTAAAGGTGTCTCAAACTGTCTCCACAAAGTAATCCAAAAGTGACTCAAGAACTTCGTATCACAATATGAAGTAATAGACTTAGGCACTCCATGCAAACGAACAACCTCCCCGAAAAAAACAGTTCAATTATGTTTTTGCATCATCTACAGTCTTGTTGAATAAAGTGAGTCATCTTTATAAACCTATCCACCATAACAAAACAAAAAAAGAATCTACTCCACTTTAGGTTCGAGGTAGACTTAACATAAAATCGATAGAAACTTATAGCATCATAAAATTGTAGAGGATAAATTTTGTTAAGCCCTCATCATCGGCAACAACATGTGATGCCTTCACAGCAAAAGAAAATCACTTTATTGTCATTGGCATGAACGATTCAACAATCCATATCTACAAACACAACACTGGCGAGGTCTGGAATGATTTGATTTATGTCTGGAATTTTAGTTGGTGCATTTCATGCATATTCTAGATAGTAACCTTGAAATGATGAACTTCTTTTTCATAGATCAATTTCATTATAGAACGTCATCACATGATCAAACACTAAGCCATTTCATGCATCAGGCTACACATATCAGGCGACACATAGAAAATTAAGTGTGGTTCGGGGTGTCGGGGCGACACATTTTTTTTATGTGTCGCTGGAAGTGACCTTAGACAATACCAGTTTTCTTTGAAAAAAATGTCTATTTTCGGGGCGACACATATATGTCGGTGAAGAATGTGGTCAACTTTAGTCTCAATTGTCTAAATTTTACTCACGTTAATCCGACGACATTTATGTGTCGGCTCATATTGAATTTTGTTGAATTGACAACTTGTGTGAAAATTTTACTTCATTTTATAGATAAGACGACATATATGTGAAGCCTGATATTGAATTTTGTTGAATTGACAACTTGTGTGAAAATTTTACTCAATTTTGTTGATACGACGATATTTATGTGTCGCCTGATATTCAATTTTGTTGAATTGACAACTTGTTCCAATTTTATTTCATTTTGCTGATAAGATGACATTTATGTGTCGCCTGATATTGAATTTTTGATGAATTGACAACTTGTGTGAAATTTTACTCCATTTTGTTGATAAGACGACAATTATGTGTCGCTTGATATTGAATTTTATTAAATTGACAACTTGTGTGAAAATTTCACTTCATTTTGCTGATAAGATGACATTTATATGTCGCCTGATATTGATTTTTGTTGAATTGACAACTTGTATGAAGATTTTACTCAATGATGTAGATACGACGACATTTATGTGTCGCCTGATATTGAATTTTGTTGAATTGACAAATTGTGAGAAAATTTTACATAAAATGTAGATACGACGACATTTATGTGTCGCCTGATATTGAATTTTGTTGAATTGTCAAATTCTGAGCAAATTTTACTCAATTATGTAGATACGACGACATTTATGTGTCGCCTGATATTAAATTTTGTTGAATTGACAACTTGTATTAAAGATTTTACTCAATTATGTAGATACGACGACATATATGTGAAGCCTGATATTGAATTTTGTTGAATTGACAAACTGTGAGAAAATCTTACTCAATTTTGTAGATACGACGACATTTATGTGTCGCCTGATATTGAATTTTGTTGAATTGACAAATTTTACTCCATTATGTTGATACGACGACATTTATGTGTCGCCTGATATTGAATTTTGTTGAATTGACAACTTGTGTGAAATTTTACTTCTTTTTGCTGATAAGATAACATTTATGTGTCGCTTGATATTGAATTTTGTTCAATTGACAACTTGTGTGAAAATTTTACTTCAATTTGTTGATAAGATGACATTTATGTGTCGCTAGATATTGAATTTTGTTCAATTAACAACTTGTGTGAAAATTTTACTATATTTTGTTGATGCGACGACATTTATGTGTCGCTTGATATTGAATTTTGTTGAATTTATAACTTGTGAGAAAATTTTACTCAATTATGTAGAAACGACGTCATTTATGTGTCGTCTGATATTGAATTTTGTTAATATGACAATATGATGTGAAGATGTTACTTAATTATGTTGATACAACGACATTTATGTGTCGCCTGATATTGAATTTTGTTGAATTGACAACTTGTGTGAAATTTTACTTCATTTTGCTGATAAGATAACATTTATGTGTCGCCAGATATTGAATTTTGTCCAATTGGCAACTCGTGCGAAAATTTTATTAAATTAATAAAATTTTGTTGGTAAGACGACATTTATGTGTCGCCTGATATTGAATTTTGTTGAAATGACAACGTTTGTGAAAATTTTACTACATTTTGTTGATACGACGACATTTATGTGTCGCCTGATATTGAATTTTGTTGAATTTATAACTTGTGAGAAAATTTTACTCAATTATGTAGATACGACGTCATTTATGTGTCGTCTGATATTGAGTTTTGTTGATATGACAATATGATGTGAAGATTTTACTCAATTATGTTGATACAACGACATTTATGTGTCGCCTGATATTGAATTTTGTTGAATTGACAACTTGTGTGAAATTTTACTTCATTTTGCTGATAAGATGACATTTATGTGTCGTCAGATATTGAATTTTGTTTAATTGGCTACTCGTGCGAAAATTTTACTTCATTTTGTTGATAAGCCGACATTTATGTGTCGCCTGATATTGAATTTTATTGAATTGACAACTTGTGTGAAAATTTTACTACATTTTGTTGATACGACGACATTTATGTGTCGCTTGATATTGAATTTTGTTGAATTTATAACTTGTGAGAAAATTTTACACAATTATGTAGAAACGACGTCATTTATGTGTCGTCTGATATTGAATTTTGTTAATATGACAATATGATGTGAAGATTTTACTCAGTTATGTTGATACGACGACATTTATATGTCGTCTGATATTGAATTTTGTTGAATTGACAACTTGTGTGAAATTTCACTTAATTTTGCTGATAAGATGACATTTATGTGTCGCCAAATATTGAATTTTGTTGAATTGGCAACTCGTGCGAAAATTTTACTACATTTTGTTGGTAAGACGACATTTATGTGTCGCCTGATATTGAATTTTGCAGATTTTACAAATTATGTGAAGATTTTACTCAATTATGTTGATATGACGACATTTATGTGTCGCCTGATATTGAATTTTGTTGAATTGACAACTTGTGTGAAAATTTTATCTCATTAGGTTGATATGACGACATTTATGTGTCGCCGGATATTGAATTTTGTTGAATTTACAACTTAAAAAATTTTACTTCATTATGTTGATACGACCACATTTATGTGTCGCCTGATATTGAATTTTCTAAGTGTATGAATTTGTGAAGCAACTATATCTTGTAAATAGAATTTTGCAAATTCGTCTGTAGGATGTGTTAGGTATAGTGAAATATGGTTACCATAAAAAAATCACATATTTTCGATAATATTTAGATCTCGATCGAGACGGTCAACCCTTTTTACGCTTATTATCCCCTATGGGTAACTCTACCCCCGAAAGGTAAAATTTCTGGAAATTTTACTCAAGCTACTACATCACATTTATGTGAGAGTGTGTGCAAGAAAGAATCCTCCAAAACTAGTCAAGAAGGAGGAGGTAAGAGCGTATTCGCTTAATTAGATGATGTTGATTTAATGTTGACCACATCGATCGAGACCCAAACTTTATCAAAATTAGGTGAATTTTTTACCATATCCATATTTAAATATGTTGATCACATCTGACGGTCGAAATTTAATATTATGAATTTTAGACGTTGGAACCACAACATGCCTACTAATGTGGTATAACTTGTTTTGTGGGATTTTTCTAAGTGTATGCATTTGTGAAGCAACTATATCTTGTAAATAGAATTTTACAAATTTGTCCGTAGGATGTGTTAGGTATAGTGAAATATGGTTACCATAAAAAAATCACATATTTTCGATAATGTTTAGATCTCGATCGAAACGGTCAACCCTTTTTACGCTTATTATCCCCTATGGGTAACTCTACCCCCGAAAGGTAAAATTTCTAGAAATTTTACTCAAGCTACTACATCACATTTATGTGAGAGTGTGTACAAGAAAGAATCCCCCAAAACTAGTCAAGAAGGAGGAGGTAAGAGCGTATTCGCTTAATTAGATGATGTTGATTTAATGTTGACCACATCGATCGAGACCCAAACTTTATCAAAATTAGGTGAATTTTTTACCATATCCATATTTAAATATGTTGATAACATCTGACGGTCGAAATTTAATATTATGAATTTTAGACGTTGGAACCACAACATGCTTACTAATGTGGTATAACTTGTTTTGTGGGATTTTTTCTGTGTATGCATTTGTGAAGCAACTATATCTTGTAAATAGAATTTTGCAAATTTCTCCGTAGGATGTGTTAGGTATAGTGAAATATGGTTACCATAAAAAAATCACATATTTTCGATAATGTTTAGATCTCGATCGAGACGGTCAACCCTTTTTACGCTTTTTATCCCCTATGGGTAACTCTACCCCCGAAAGGTAAAATTTCTGGAAATTTTACTCAAGCTACTACATCACATTTATGTGAGAGTGTGTGCATGAAAGAATCCACCAAAACTAGTCAAGAAGGAGGAGGTAAGAGCGCATTCGCTTAATTAGATAATGTTGATTTAATGTTGACCACATCGATCGAGACCCAAACTTTATCAAAATTAGGTGAATTTTTTACCATATCCATATTTAAATATGTTGATAACATCTGACGGTCGAAATTTAATATTATGAATTTTAGACGTTGGAACCACAACATGTCTACTAATATGATATAACTTGTTTTGTAGGATTTTTCTAAGTGTATGCATTTGTGAAGCAACTATATCTTGTAAATAGAATTTTGCAAATTTGTCCGTAGGATGTGTTAGGTATAGTGAAATATGGTTACCATAAAAAATCACTTATTTTCGATAATGTTTAGATCTCGATCGAGACGGTCAACCTTTTTTACGCTTATTATCCCTATGGGTAACTCTACCCCCAAAAGGTAAAATTTTTGGAAATTTTACTCAAGCTGCTACATCACATATATGTGAGAGTCCGTGCAAGAAAGAATCCATCAAAACTAGTCAAGAAGGAGGAGGTAAGAGCTTATTCGCTTAATTACATGATTTTGAGTTAATGTTGACCACATCGATCGAGGCTCAAACTTTATCAAAATTAAATAAATTTTTAACCATATCCTTATCTAAATACGCTGATCACATCTGACGGTCGAAATTTAGTATTTTGAATCGTAGATGTTGGAATCACAACATGCCTACTAATGTGGTAATTAGATAATTATTATTTCTTAATTTTTTAATTCAATCTTTTAATCACAGCCCAACAAATCTTATTGGTCCTTACCCAATCACACGGATCGCCATCCTCACCTTCCCATATCCTTCAATCTTAGCCGTCCATCCGGGTTAAAACCCTACCCACTCCCCCACTCCCTCATTTTGTCGTGAGAGATCGAAGAGAGATCTGAGAGGAAGGGAGAAGAGCAGCGTCGCTGCTCTCCTTGTCGTCGCGCCCTCACCGTCCCCCTCACCATCTCGACCACCCTCCTCCATCAACCATCACTCTCATCGATCTCCTCAGAAGCAAACGCCGGATTTGGTGAAGGAGACGACGGCAACGGAAACTGAAGGAGATCGAGCTGGAGCGGTGGCGCACGAATCGCCGGTCTGGACTTGGACGGATCTGCTGGAGCTTGTTCCGAGGGAGCGGGTTCGAGCGCAGGGGCGCGAAGGCAGGGGTCGCCGTGACTGAGGAAGGCGACGGGCTGAAAAGTATCAATTCCTCTACTTCGCGCTTCCGCTCTCGAAACTGGTCACTCCTCACTACTCTGCTTTCTTCTTTCTTCTTCTTTTGAGACAGCGACGATGGACAGAGACGATGGACAGCGACGATGGGAAAACCACCTCTATGGACAGCGACGATGAACTTGCCGATTACGAGTTCATCGACAATGACTCTGATGATTCCAATGACGCCGCATCCCATCGCTTCCAGGTCCCTTTCTGGAAATTTCTCTTTTAATTTTTGATCTCCATTTTCATTCCGTTGTGGTGATTTGAGCTTCTTTTGCTGTGATGCTGCTGCTGCTGTTGTTGTTAATTGCTGTTGAATTTGATAATCTTCGATTAGTTGTCTAAGTCTAATCTAAGTAGGGATTCCATAAATATGAGCTGTGTTCAGTGTTTTAGACATAGGTCATCTAGCAGTCCTCATACTTAGAGTGAAGGAGAGATAACTCAGGTGTGATTCTATTTTGGGTTTGTTGTTAGTTTGTGAAATTAGATTGAGATCACTTTGAGACTTGTGTATGATTGTTTCTTTGATTTGAAAAGTTGTAATTAAGCATTGGTTTTGTTGTGAAAAGCTGCGTGTTTTTGTTCTGATTTTGTTGTTGTGATCATTGAATTCCTTAGTTAGCCAAATCAGCTTTTTTACTTTATTAGTGCAAAGACTATGTTTATGTTCTGCTGCTGTACTTGGGAGTTCTGAGTTTGAAAACGTTTCTTTGGAAACTGAAGATAAAAGCACAACTCAGCAAATTTTAGAGAAAAACTGAAGCTGTATCTGAAATTCAAAATTTCATAAGTAATTGTAGATTAGTCCGATTTGTGTGATTCCAACTCTCATAGTTTCTTCTGTTTGTCTGCTATAAGTCATTAGAAGATGTTGAAGTCAAATTATGAACAGTTTTGTACAGTTTTCAGTCTGTTTGTAACTGGTGCAGAAAATTCATGTTCGTGAACAGAAAAGCATGTTTTTGTGAAAATACTGTTTTGGTACTTTATTTCTTGTTTCAGCATTTTAGCTTAGACTTTTTAACTAATGATTCATCTTTTATTAGGAGCTTGAAACTTGAAGTGAGATCCGGCAAAGGTAGGAGGAAAATTGGGGAACCTCAATACTTGCTTATATTTTGTTATGTGAATTATTTCTTTGTGAAATAGTTGCTTTCCTGCTGCCATTTAACATTCTGTACATAATGGAAATGGTTTTGCTTTTGTGGCATAAGGGAGTATATGTGCTATGCATAAAGCACATTGGGTAAAGAAGTTAGAAATTTTACTTTTGTGTAGTTGAGTCCATATCCTCAGCAGGAACCATATCCCAGGTATGCCCATGTTGATGCGCAAGTAGTATAGGTTATGAAAAAGAGTAATTCAGGATTGGTGAAAGGGGAATGGGCAAGAGGACTAGCAAAAGGGGTTATGTGAGTGAGTGGAAGATAGTTCAGGTATCTAAGTACTCCAAGCCACCCTAGTGGTAAAATACATGGTATGGGACATGTAGGCTTGAAGTATTTAGCTATGTGAACTATATAGGGCAGTTTATACATATGCATACATGTTGACTGGTATTGTATTGTTTGATGAGGTTTTGCCTCCTATTGGGCTATTTATGCTCATCCCTCTAAACATTTTGCAGGTGATAAACAAGTTGCTTGAAGTTGGTTTTTATGCAAGGATGTTTTGAATTCCTGTAAAATATGTGTGCTGTTTGTTTTCCTTAGAATAAGACATAGACTTTCTTAAGTCTATCTTTGTAAGTTACTTTTTATAATGAAGAATAAAATCTCAGTTAGTTGATGTTGAGTTGTTCTTTTCCGACTTTTTTCATATTTTGATTTTGGAAATTCTATTCCATAATTGAAATATGAGTTACACCTCAAAAAAAAAAAAAAATTCTGAAAGAAAAATGAGGTGTGACAGGTGTACTATGCTTTTCTTATTTAGGTTGCTAAGTCGATTTGATTTTCAGGGCCTGCTACTGAATTGGACGCCGTGTCTAGCTTCAGCGAGATCGTTCCTGACACTGTCATTTTCAATGACTTCGAGAGGTTTCTTTCACTGTTATTTTTCTTTTTCCTGCTTATTGTTACTCAAAACAAGTAGAAGCTGAAATTTTTATGATTTTGTTAATTGCATGTTGAAAGGTTGATTACTTTATTTGCTAGTTTGAGTTGGTGAGGGTGATTTGATCTTCTCTTTACTTTTCTCATCAACTAGAAATGTTCATGCATTTCATCAATTGATTGAAGGATTCGTTGACTGATTGTTTTTAAATAGGTTTCCTCCAACTGCCCTCCAACTGCTGCTACCGTGAGCTCTGCTCTACTCTTGGGTATCTGCAGTCTTCCTGACACCATATTTAGAGTAAGCATTTCTCTTCACAAAATGAATTCTTTATTGCGGAAGCTGTGTTAGTTACTCACCTATGGTCTTTCTGTTGGTGTAGAATGCTGTGGATATGGCACTGGCAGATTCCGAGTGTAATAAGCATGAGAATTCTGAGTTGAGATTGTCATGTTTCTTTAACAAGGTCCGTTGTCTTGTAACTACATCATTTCTCTATTAGCTTGATCATGTGGTTCAGAATTATGTTTCGGTTCTGTAGGCTTTAGTCAATGTTGGTGCTGATTGGCAAAACTAGTCCCTGGCCGAGTGTCCACTGAGGTGGACGCATGTCTTGCTTATGATACACATGGTATCATTAGAAAGGTACTGGCTTTTCTTTGTATATCAACTTTTCTTGTTAAAGATACTTCTAAAGCATTGGTAATCTATTATATAATTACAGATGTTCATGAATGATGTATCTTGGATGCTAGTCTATCTCAAAATATGAATGCATCCCAAATTTGCAGATTATACTCATTTCTTTATGCATCTTAATATCTTACTGTGTTTTGAATTGGTGTCTGAGACAATTGGTTTATTAAATATGCAGGCACACGATTTGCTGAAGCTGTACGATAGAGTTGATGTTCCTCCTGAGCGTTTGCTGTTCAAAATTCCATCAACTTGGCAGGGGTCTAGCTGTTTCGTTCCTACCAACTTGGAGATACTCAATTGCCCTCTATTTTATGTTTATAGAAGGCATCATAACATGTTTAGGCAGTTTAGCTTTAGTTTGTGTACATGATACAATGGTGGATTAATATAAATTTCAATGAATGACTTTGGATGTTGATTTTGAAGATATGAATGTCAATTGGAACATGGGACTACAAATATGTGTAGCCTAAATAATAAAACAATAGATATTAAATGGAATTTGGGATTACAAATATGTGTAGCTTAAATAGACATGTGAGGCCATAAAGCAACAATCGGCTACACATATCTATTGTCTTTGTTAAGTTAAGATATCAGAAATGTGAGGCCATAAAAAACAATCGGTAACGTAAATACAAAGTTTAAATCAAAAGAAGGCATCACTTATATGTCGCCTGATGATCATTTCAACGACGTATAAATGTAGAGTGGAAAAGTTTAAATTCTAATTAACCAAGTATATGTCGCCTCTAGTTGAATTACCCTACGCATATATGTCGTCTTTATTTCATTTACCCTACGCATATATGTCGCTGTAAGGCATTTTTCTCTCCCACTCGCAGTTATAAGGCGACACAAAGAGATGTGTCGCCTCACGGCAAAAAAAGGATGTGTCGCCTTCTAGCATGTCGACGTTTATGCTATTAGGTGACACATATAGCCTGTCGCCTTATCATTTATTAGGCGACACATATATGTCGCCTCTAACTTTTCAGACGATGTTTATATGTCGTCTTTATTTCAATTACCCTACACATATATGTCGCTGTAAGACATTTTTCTCTCCCCCTCGTAGTCATAAGGCGACACATAGAGATGTGTCGCCTCACGGCAAAAAAAAGATGTGTCGCCTTCTAGCATGTCGACATTTATGCTATATGGCGACACATATAGCATGTCGCCTTGACTTTTATCAGGCGACACATAATGCAAAATGGCTTATGTCGCCTGATTTTCTTATAGGCGACACATATAGTCTGTCGCCTTATCTTTTATCAGGCGACACATAGTAAAAAAAGTCTTCTGTCGCCTGATGTTCTTAAAGGCGACACAACATTTGTGTCGCCTGATGGTTTAAGTGTCGACACCCTACTAGGCAACACATAAAAAATGCATCAGGCGACACAACTGTAGTGTCGCCTGATGCCGAAAATGGCATAGTGAAAGATCATCGTGAGAGAGTAACCGACCTAGCCTTCTCTACTAATTTGTACATCGTTGTTTCATTAAGAGTTGATTTTGAGGTATACATAACGGGGAAAACATGTCCACATGTTGTCATGCATATGACATGTCTTTAGGCAATAGTTTGCGACTTAAATAATTGAAAATAGTTGTGGCATCATCAACTATAGCAGAGGAATATGTTGTCACATAATAAAAATGTAATGGTTACTGTTTTGGCCACGATCCTCAGCGTATGGAGCGGAGGTGAATAACGAACAAAGAGAAAGGGGGAGTGTTGCGGGCGTGCCACCTCGCGGACGAGGAAAATGTTGATTGCGTGCGCTTGACTTCATGATCAGGCGAAAGGAGTTCCAGGTGCCACCTCAGATGAGGAATTTACGAGCACAGACGGTCGATACTCACGGCGGCGTGAGCAGAGCAACTATAGGGAAGATTCCGAGGAATCGGGGTGAGTCCAGGAGGGCTCTGAAGAATTCTAGGCGGCGGTGCGCTTAGAATCGGGGTTTCGAAGTGGCTTCGAAGGGAACTGGGTTGCAGTTGTTTTGTGTTGTTTGTAATTTTGTGTGTTGAGAGAGAGAGATTGTAGAGAGAGTTGTAAGCCGTCGAGCTTCTTTATATACTGGGAGAATCATTGCCGCGAAAGAAAGACAGTCAGAATCCCTGTTGGACTCTGCAACGTGAAGCATAAGGACACTATTCCTCCCATGCAGACCAATCCTTATGTGACACATATCCAATTCACACAGTCCGCATAGAAATAGGACACTGCTTCCGGTGCGCCTCTCAACTGTAGAGTCCTATGCGGACTGAAATTAGGAACAATCTTATCCCGCTGGGTGCCACAGTCCAAGTAGAAAACTAACTTGTGCGAACCGCGGACTCTGTAGCTCAATTCCACCTCGCGGGCCAAAACAAGGCTTTTAATTAATAAGGGCCACATGGATTGGCCCAAAGCGTGTTAAAGACTGTAAAAAGTCAGACACGATTACAAGCATTAGCGCGGACTCCGCGTATGTCTACCTCGCGAACTAGCGAATCAGTTCGCCAGCTCGCCTAGATGTATTCCGCCTCGCCTAAGCGAAAGTCATTCCACGCAAAGCATTTCATGGACTACAGTGTGTTCCGCGCGAAGCGCGCGAGATCCTTACTCCTCGCGGGACCTGTAGTCCGCGCGAGCTCTGTTTTTGTCCGAAAGCGCACGAGATCTTTTCCATCTCGCGTGATCTTGCTGGCAGGCCATTATTTGTAAACTTCAAAGGAATTTGGGCTCGCCGGCCGACATAGACCAAGAACTTAATTAATATTTACATAGACAACTACTATCCAGTAAAAATATTAATTTGGGCGTAAACATTACCCCCCAGCTTCGAAGTCATGAATATCAAAAATGACTGAAGAGGGTTATGTTCATGCTGCTCCAAAGCCACTGGATTGGCTTGGGTCATAAGATGAGTGCGAGTAGAGAAGCCCGTGAATAGGCCTTGAAACCCAAGCACCCAACAAGGCATTGCAGCGAAGTCGTTGTATGGCTCGCCTAGTACCCTTGGACTTGGACTTCAAATGCATTCGCCTGCTCTTCTGCTTTTCTCATAAGACATAGTACATTGTATCTCGCATGGATATAATTTAACTGGAGCAGACATTTGCGTTGACTAGACTCCAAAAATAGCTCCTCTGGAATCTTGGTGATGGCGAGCCAACTTTTTGATAATCATGGAGTGACATTGGCCATGTACTTCGCTGCTCCCCTTGCGCGGACCAAGGAGAAACAAACAAAAGTATCGGCGAACGACCTAATAACGATGGCGAACCAACTTTCATGCGCTTCGCTGCGAACTAGTAAGAGGCAAAAGAGTTGGCGAGCGGCAGATGAAAAATTTTAGAGGCCATGCACTTCGCTGCCCCCAGTGCAAACCCATGAGAGTTGGCGAGCGGCCACATAATGTTGGCGAACCAACTTTGGAAAGGGTCGGCGAATGGCTGCATAAAGGTAGCGCGAACACTTTGAAAACGTGGAGGCCACAGGGATTGGCCTAAATAATGACTAAGACATTTGAAGAAGGTCTAAAGTCTGAAATAACTGGAACACATATTCATCCCAATGTGCCCCCCAGTTTTGATGTCTGTTTGCCGATGTTAAGGAAAATGAAAGACATCAAAACTTTAGCATGCCCTCCAGGGAAAGAGTTGTGGTACCGATGCCC
Organism: Fragaria x ananassa; assembly: GCA_034370585.1. NCBI lineage: Eukaryota > Viridiplantae > Streptophyta > Magnoliopsida > Rosales > Rosaceae > Fragaria > Fragaria x ananassa. Next base: position 26,624,379 of record CP139757.1, on the reverse strand, counting down.
CCCAGTAGAGTAAAAACTTTGCAAGGTCATGAAAACACATTGAAAATGCCCATTGCAAATTCGCGCTTATCCTGACCTGTCTGCATTCAAACTGCCATACACTAGGCCATATACATCATCAGACGACACTTTTCAGACGACATATTTTGGACGATTTTGAGTTTGTGTCGTCTGATTAATTTTTCAACCCTTCAGACGACATTTGTAAAGTATAAGTCGTATGAGTGCCATGCTCTCTTCATACTTCTGAATGTTGCTCAATTTGTCTGTGATATGCAAAATTTCAGACGACATATATATGCAGTGTAAAAAAGCAACATTTAGCAACTTTATGGTAATACGTTGAACAACATATAAAAGTTGTCTGTGAAAGAATGCGAAATCTACTTTTAATCCCCCTTTTATGTACTTCATCCAACAACATATTAATGTCGTCTGAAACAACCATAAATCTTTGATTTATATCTCCATTTTGAACCCTTAAATTCACTTATTCAGACGACAAACAAATGACGTCTAACAAACCCATAAAATTGAGTGTACGAACCTTGTAATGTATAACTTCAGATGACATATGAAAGTGGCCTCTCTGACTCTAAAATACTCAATTTATAATTAAATATTGAGTTTGGTCATCTTTTATTGTATTTAATAAGACAACATATAAATGTTGTCTATGGAAACCTGATATATAAGTTTGAAAGAGGGCTCAACCTATTAATCTATTCATCAGACGAGGTTAATATGTCGTCTGTATGAACTTGAAATATTCAATTCATTTGAGTTTGGGAGAGGGCGCTAACCTTAATGTACTCATTGCACAACATAAAAAGGTCGTCTGGACCTGAAATATTTGAATTTGGGCGCCGGAATTTTCCCTCGCTTTTCTTCAATGTGAGACGGCGATTATATGTCGTCTAAGGTTGTAAATAAGTGGTCAACATAAATTGTGCATATTTTCCAAACGGAAACGCTCTTATCTCCTCCGACCAAAACTTATATTTTTGATTAGCCGGTACTCAAACTCTTGTTAAGAGTAGGAAAACAGATATATGTAATAGTTTGGACACTTTGATGAAACGATTATGTACTTCTCCTTATGGAAGCTATAAGAAAGTTTATGTATATATGAAGTTGACTCTAATGATCGAGACCTATAATTTATCGAAAATGGATAAATTTTCTTCCACATACATATTTAAGTACTGCGATCATATCCAACGGTCAAATTAGGTAAATTTTGTTTCTTGCATATAGTTGTCTTATAAAGATGTATGTTTACAAAGAACTTAGTAAACATGTTATAGCACATTAGTACGCACGTTGTGATTCAAATGACAGAAATAATTTTTTTTGAAGTTTGAGTGTCAGATGTCAACATGATAGTGAATTATGGGTGTAGAACAAAATTCAAGCATTTTCGATAAAGTTCGGATCTCAGTCGATGCGGTCAACGTGAATGAATCTTGCTTAGTAACTTCAGACAACATATATATGTTGTCTGAAAAATACTTTTAAAAGTCAACACTTTTATCTAAACGAAAACCCTTTTATCTAAACCGACTAATACTTAAAGTTGAGATTCGTCAATTCTTATACCCTCATTTAGTGTCAACGAAACTATTTTATGTGAACATTTAGACACGTTTATCGACCGATCATATCACTCCTCATGAGGAAGAATAGGAACGTTTTATATATAATTGAAGTTGACTTTAATGATCAAGACCTATAAGTTATCAAAAATGGGTAAATTTTCTTCCACATACATATTTAAGTATTGCGATCATATCCAACGGTCAAATTAGGTAAATTTTGTTTCTTGCATGCAGTTGTCTTATAAAAATATATGTTTACAAAGAACTTAGTAAACATGTTATAGCACATTAGTACGCACGTTGTGATTCAAATGACGGAAATAATTTTTTTTGAAGTTTGAGTGTCAGATGTCAACATGATAGTGAATTATGGGTGTAGAACAAAATTCAAGCATTTTCAATAAAGTTCGGATCTCAGTCGATGCGGTCAACGTGAATGAATCTTGCTTAGTAACTTCAGACAACATATATATGTTGTCTGAAAAATACTTTTAAAAGTCAACACTTTTATCTAAACGAAAACCCTTTTATCTAGACCGACTAATACTTAAAGTTGAGATTCGTCAATTCTTATACCCTCATTTAGTGTCAACGAAACTATTTTATGTGAACATTTAGACACGTTTATCGACCGATCATATCGCTCCTCATGAGGAAGAATAGGAACGTTTTATATATAATTGAAGTTGACTTTAATGATCAAGACCTATAAGTTATCGAAAATGGGTAAATTTTCTTCCACATACAGATTTAAGTATTGCGATCATATCCAACGGTCAAATTAGGTAAATTTTGTTTCTTGCATATAGTCGTCTTATAAAAATGTATGTTTACAAAGAACTTAGTAAACATGTTATAGCACATTAGTACGCACGTTGTGATTCAAATGACAGAAATAATTTTTTTTTAAGTTTGAGTGTCATATGTCAACATGATAGTGAATTATGGGTGTAGAACAAAATTCAAGCATTTTCGATAAAGTTCGGATCTCAGTCGATGCGGTCAACGTGAATGAATCTTGCTTAGTAACTTCAGACAACATATATATGTTGTCTGAAAAATACTTTTAAAAGTCAACACTTTGATGACCAAAATAAGTGTTTAGGTTAATTTAGAATAATGATTGGTATTAGTTGGTCAACTCAGACAACATATGTATGTTGTCTGATGAACACCTCAATCTCGAATTTTTCTTTTCGGCTCCCGCTCAGTTTTTTCACCAAAACTTAAACTTCCCACACTTTTTTTTTCCATCAAAAACAAAACCACGTACTTAAATCCCAAATACCCACACACCTCATTTACCTCCCTCTTTATCCTTCATTCTTTACCCTCGTCTGATTTTAAATCCCAAATACCCACACACCGGCCTATTCTTCGATCCCCAAACATAATTTCTCCCATTCTTCCCCGATCTACTTCTGCTTGAGTATAAGTAGATTAGTGGAACCTAAAACTCTCATTCTTCTCTCCCTCTTCCTCTTAGCCGTCTCTCTTCTCTTCTCTCTCCTCTTCCTCAACAACTCTCCCTTCCTCACTGCCCTTGCCGTAAAAGGCACTCCGGCCACCTTCTCGCCTCACTACCACCGCCATCACACGCCACACATCACCTTGGTTAAAATCTTACCCATATTGATGGCAAGGTCTAGCTCTAGCCACCACCTACAACCATCAAAGCTCGACAATCAAGCCTTAGCCCCAACTTTCGGTGACTTCCTTCAACCACCATCTTGTCCGGCGACTCAGATCAAGCCGAGGAGCAAAACCCAGAAGCCTTGAAGCCCGACGACGCCGTACGCGCCTCCGCTGGCTGTTCAAGTTTCTTGGTTAGTCTCTCCTTCGTCTCAATAGTTTGATCAGCTTTGCTGTACGTTTGATCTAATATATAAAGCCCCTTTGCCATAATCTTTTCCCTTTTCTCCACAGCTCTCTCTTGAAGCTTTTAGAGTCATCTCGGTATTTGACGAAGATCAAGAACAGCAAGCACTTGGTAAGTTTTTATAGCAGAAAAATCAATCTAACTAATCATATCATTCTTATTCACCCATCTAACTATGGATGCCGATCTGCTATGGATGCCGATCTACTAAGTTTTTGTTATCAATTTCCTTTGTTTAGGCTTTCATCATATAGACGAACTTGATTGATCGATTGCTATACATACATATATATATATATATATATATCACTACTCAAGTTTTGTCTCTTTGCAGTCTGCGACCTCAAAGATCGATTGCACTGGTTCCAAGTAAATTGCTTGCATTTGTCTAGCACATTTCCTTGTCCTTGGGACCAAGGTATGTAATATGTTTTTTGACGTGTTGTGCTTGAATAAATGACAAGTTTATCAATTGTTATTCTTACTGTGAACTTGTGGTGTTGAATATCATGAACATGACTTATCTATCAGGCAAGCATATGGTGTGGGAAGCATCTAAAAATGACTCTTATGTCGACCGAGGAATCTCAAGAAGAGCATGAGAACCTGTTCTTTCAGGTAGATATTGGTGACACTGTCCTTGTTCTTATTTCCTTGCAAAAAAGGAGTACGTTGCATTTTATGTTAAACATCCTTTGTGCTTAGCCTGAGTACTGATTCTTCACACATTTCCTTACATGTGGACTTTTCACAGGAATGATTACATAGATGTATATAATTCAATTTTTTTTATGAACTTGTATTTTGTTCTTCAACCGCTCCTATCTTCTATTGAAGGATATGCATAAGTTATTAATTTCTTTAAGGGTATTTCTTCATGCAATGCATTTACTCTTCTGCTGGTCTTTTAAGTAATATTCGAAGTGTTAATGCAAGACAACCATTAGACTGTGAAAGCTTAAGCTATTTGGGAATGTACATGATGGTAATACCTCCCTTCATGGGCATCCCACATCCTGCACATTTAGAGGTAGACAAATCCAGACAAAGAGAACCTATTAGTGCAACCCACCCTGCCGGTTGCAAACCAACAATAAAGATGATAATAGATTTTGAGGTTTCAAACCCTGGAGCTCCTGCAATCAGAGCTCCGGTTTTCTGCTAGGCAACAATTAGTATCAAGCTAACAATGAATGCATACTCGATAAAAATAATTAACAGATTTTTGAGCTGCTTACATCATCCGTCTTCTGCATTTTACAAAGTCAAAGCATGTCTTATTGATATTCTATACTTATTTTCACAGCTGTTTCTAGATCTGCTTAGCTTTTTGGGGGCTAGCTTTTCAGCACTGGCAAGATACCCTATTTTTGTTGAGAAGATGACAGTGGATATAGTTGAAACCTTTTTTGATGAAGAGTTAAACTTGATCAAAGATTCATTAACAGAGATAAAGGTACCGATTTATCATAGTGTGTCTTGTGCTATTCATTACGGATATTTTGTTCTAATATAAGTACTTTGCTTGTCTTCTATGTGTCACCACTCCTAAATTAAGAGGTCTACAGTATTTCTAGTGAACTATTAAAGACAAGGACACTTAAATTTTCATTTTTATATAAAATAAGACTTTTCTCCTTTCTATATTCTGAAAGTGAAATAGCTATTGTTTCATTCTGAAAAAAGAAAGAATTAGATATTATATATATATTTTTCGTTATAAAATAATATTGTTAACAGTAGCACAACAATACAGCTCAATGTTTTTCAAAGCTAAATCCAGTGCTATGTCTGCATACTTGATGAGTTGCAGGACTTCTGAGATTTATTGTTTCTTTGAATGAGCCAAAATTTAACATTGGTTCAAGTTGGTTATGTTATAGGTTAGCCTCAATATACCTATGATGAATTGTGCAAGTGAATTACTGATGATTTATGGACATGACACATGGCAACACAAATGGCAATATCTTTGAAATCAGGAAATGACATTGTGAGGACATGAAAGAATATTTTTCATTGTACACTACATAAAAATTGATGACACTCTCTACTTTTACTTCAAAAGTTCAAAAAAATTGCAGAAGAAATTAGAAAGCAAAGACCTCACTGGGGTGAAATATTTGAATGTGTTTAATTATTTTTTTAATTCTTTAATCTTCTTTTAAAAGAAAAATGAATAAAAAGGAGTTATTTGATCAAATAGGAGAGGACCATGTGCTTTAGAACTAGGTGTATCCAATATATGGTTGTCTTTCTGTCTGTCCATAAGCAGCTTACTGCTCGTCTCAAGCTTATTGTTTTGGTTTTCATGCTCGAGTAAGTCTATGCAAGTCACAGGAATGTTCAGGACTCATCTCTAATTGGTGCACATGCCTGGCGCATTGCAAGTTTTGTCTGTATTTCTGAAAATATTATCTTTCAGTGGCCCTTACGAAATTGAGAAAAAATGGTTTTCCCATATAGTATGCAAAAGGGAAAAACTTCTGTCGCTAAATAACTCGTGGGTTTCCGCCTGCCCCATTCTTAGGGTTTTCTGCCCATCCCTGTACTTAGGTGGATTGGTAAAATTGGCTTCAAGTTTAATATTGCAAAACTTTTTAATCATCCTGTTTCTAGTAATGGCAAGTTGTATCCTTCAATGTGTCTTGTAAACCTGTTTGATGTCAGTCTTTCATTTGGTATAAAACTGTGGTATGGAGTAACTTCTCCATAAAGGTAAATAGCAAAAGGGTTATGGCAGCTTTCAAGTGCTCACTTTCAGTAGGTCTATCTGTGTTCTTTGGTTTGATAATATAGTAATGTTATCTACAAATATTTTAACTTCTAATGTAACTTGGATCATTTTATTCTTTTGGCTGCATCAGTTGGTAGAGTCTGTCTAACCAAGAAACGCATTTCCAGCCAACATGAATCGGTATGATGGTCTTTCTCCATTAAACTATTCTTTTCCTTCTTAACGTTATTGATACTGCCTATTTTAAAGAAATTCTTACATATTGCATGTACTAGTGACTCGTGTGAACATAAATTTGGTTTTCCCTTTTCTTTTTATCATCTATTTGGCAGATCAGTTCTTGCAATGAGAGTGGAACTTTGACGGATTTTTGACAGGACATAGGAGAAAGGAATGTGATTTAAAGTTGCCGAAGGAGTAATGAAAATGCAGTTGCATATAGATTAGGACAAGTTGGTATTGTAGCTATTTTCATGGATTCCTACACTTCAAATGATTTTGTAATTGAAGTGGATTATCAAAGTTCAATGAAGTGTTTCTTTTGTTCTTTTATTCTTTGTTTTTCTTTATATATGAAGTTCAATTTATAGCGACAACATATGTGTTTATAACAAGCAACATAACCTCAACACAAATATGCAGTGTGAGCTGGAGTCACAAGACAAAATGTTGATTGAACGTTTTTTATTTTTCAATCACACGACACTTATATGTTGAGTGAAGCACCTCGGCACGACAAAAACCATGATAAACTATGATAATGCTTCTTTCAGACAACATTTAAATGTGGTTACATTGTAGAGTCTAAGCGGAAAAGTTAAAAGTTTGTGGTAGGAATAGAATTGAAAGTACAATTAAATGTCGTCTGACAGAACAACTAGCAAAATGTATAATAGTTTACAAAGTTAGACGACAGATAAGTGACATTAGATCTTCTATATAACCACATATATTACAAATTTTTGACGTTGTAAGCTCACACACTCGACACTTTATTGAAGTGTGATTAGAAAGAAAAATCTAATAAATCAAATTATTCTCCAATCAGTCCACACTTATATGTGGTAGGTATACAAAATAGACGACATTTGATGTGTCTTGTGATATGATTTTACAATTTTTTGATGCTGATTCAGTCCACACTTAACTGTGGTGCGTTTACTGAAATTTTTCAATCTTCTCTATTCTCAGACGACATAAGATATGTCGTGTGATGTCCTATCAGACGACGGCTATTCTCCGTCCTCTGATAGTCCATCACTCGACAGCTCCTCAGACGACATAAAAAAAAACATCAGACGACGGACTTGGACTGTCGTCTGATGAAGTATATGGCCTAGTGATAACTCTCTCCAGGAATGTCAGAACGACGAGGAAAATGTTGTAAACTTTAAAGGAACTTGGGCTCGCCGGCCGACATAGACCAAGAACTTAATTAATATTTACATAGACAACTACTGTCCAGTAAAAATATTAATTTGGGCGTAAACAGTTACCACTTTTATTTCCATCATTTTGTATTCAACATAGTTGATGAGCAAATGCTGTTAAAAATGAGTAGTATTTTAGCACGAATTGTTGACAACATGTTCTCTGTTTTTTTCATTGTTGAGGAACTCACTAACCTTTATACATGAACAACTACAGAACAATGTGTGCAGAAGACGGCAATGCTTGGGGCCAGGTTTTACTTGCATATGCTTCTATAATCGACTTTCATACTGAAAGTTTCATACGTGGTACTACTTATAACTTTAACCATTCAATAATCCTATAAAAAATAACCTGATATGAAACCAAATTAAAACATCAACAATAATCTTATAGAAAATAACTTGGTATGAAACCAAATTAAAAAATCAACAGACATTTATCACAAGAATTACTTATTTATTTCCTTTGACATGTTAAAGGTCGTAGTATCAGCGACAATGACATACTCAAGACAGAGAAAGTTTCATTAATTGGAGATCTACTTTGACCACTATATTATGTTAAAGATCACTACGCCAATTTTGCATTCAGACGTCGGGCAATGCCCGTTGTTTGATTACTTTTTTGCATGTCGTGTATCCAACAGTCATCTGATAACGATTACTACAACATGCATAATCTGTCGTCTGAGAAAGGTTATACGACATATTGTATGTCGTCTCTATGAATCCAGATTCGTAACACAAAAAATAATATGTCGTTAGAAAATGTTAGCACGTCAGTTCTTTGTCGTTGAAAGAAGAATTAATCAGCAAATAATTTCATCCGAATGTCGTCTTCATTTATTTTAACGTCAGTTATCTGACATCATACTTGATTTTTTATTTATCCTCTTAATTTATCCGTCGTTTGTATTTAGTATTACTATGCTTTCATGTCGTTATAATAGTTTATAACCTCAAAACTTTGCATATGTCTGTCGTTTGAGGTTCGATCATAAGTCACATTTCTGTTGTATAAATATTTAGTTTGTGGGATTTGACGATTCAGACGACAAATAGCTCTTTTTTTGTATACGTTAATACGACAGATGTGTTTACTCATCTATCATCTGTATCAGTATTAGAAGAGAATTATATGTCGATTAATTGTGTAACAATTTATTTTGTCTGTCGTTTGAATTGACATGAACGACAATATTATGTCGTCTGATGTTGTGAGCAATGACACATTATGATCGACTCTTCTTGTGTATGATGACAACAAATTTGATTTGGTTTCAGCTGTCATCTGTGATGCTGATATTACATATAGACATTTCTTTCAACATATTCATGAACACAAAAAACCATACAAGAAAATGTGGAAACCAACAAATTAAAGCCACATATATAATATCATCGTTCAAAAGCTAGTTCCATATAATATTATCACCACAGCTAGTTCCATATATATATATATATATATATATATATTGTTCACAACAAAAGCCACAATGATCACTATTGATCATAACAAGCTAGCTAAAACAATGTTAATTAAGAAACCTAGCTACAAAGTAGCTAACATGCTAACCAGCTAGAGTACTAAAATGATCGATCATTAAAACCAAAAGTCAATCATATATTGTTTGAAAACCACCTACCTAGCAGCCCTATATATTCATGCATATACACATAGTTCAACTTGCACAAAATCAACGAGTCTGCTCCTAGCAATGTTAGTTACATACCCTAAACCTTAAACATCAGAACTTGTTTTGCCCATTCAGCCTGAACTTCATCAATTTGGTCTGGTATGTAACGCAGACCCTGCTTAGTTTTCCACTGCAAATATAAAGCAACCACTAAGCTTATGGTACAAAAAACTTCAAGTCAAACATGTAAATCAAATATAAATATTTTTGGATCAAAAGCACGTACGGTAGTAGCAAACTCCAAATCCATGTCTGCAATAATATCCTTCATGTAACACATAACCAAATATGCACAAGTCTTGCCATCTTTTTGCTCTAGAATGCCCTGCAAAACATAATCATCACAAATTAGAATCAGTTAGTGTGCAAAGCTTGATTGAGAATCATATGGAACAGTTAACAACACTTACAAGAAGAGGGATCCATTCAACTGACACTCTTGAAGATTTCTTTGTCTTTTGTGTATAGTAGAACTTGATGCCGCTTCAAAACCAACAGAACATAAAACATATGTAAAATTTGCCTTAGATATGTGAGATTAGAAAACTAGACACCTATTATTGCATGGACCAAGGATACTTTATTTCATAATTTATAAGATAGAGAAAAAATAAGAGCCTCTAGGCTTTCGTTAGTCACAATATACAATCCACTTTAGCAATTACACGAAACATTATATCACAAACAATGAAAAACCTGATTCTCCTTTCTATTATTTTTATATTATATCTCTCATTAGTTACTAAGTTAATTACAGGGTATATGCGTTACACAACATCATTTCAAAAAAAAATAAAAAGGATTTTTATAGGGTAAAACTTACTTGTGCACAACATCTTGCCATTCACTAGTAGCTGATAGTCGCCTCTTTAACGGATCCAACCAGTAAACCTTTTTTAGGTGCGGATCCACTACCGATAAGGTCCAATGATCACTGTATATATGCCACAAACATTATCCAAATGTATCAGTCTCATTAAGCAGTTTATACATGTATATATTTTTCCATTACACATCTAATACATACCTTGAGTTATGAGGCACCAAATAAATTTGGTCGCTGGTCCCATTTTTGAAACGATTCATTAAATTCTTAGAGCGTTCAGTTGGAGTTCCACATCCAAGTGCACCCGTGTGATTGGGGTCGACGAAGCCAACCATGTCGGTCATCTGGGACTTCTTCAAAACCTCATTGAGGTAGCTACATAGACATATATATTGACAACATGAAAGCGGACTTAGAAATAGCAAATAAGAAACATGTTAAAAAATTTAACAGCTATGTCCTAATGTGTTACATTAATTACTTAATGTAAAATATGATGCATCTGGATGTTAGTTCTGTCATGTGTGCCATGGCATGAATGTCCTTTCTAAAGATAACCACCGATAACCACCTTTGTTGGATGACCAAATATTTCAGCAGGAAAAGTTGTGAAGATGGTGGCTCTATTACATAATTCAGTATTTGCCCAAACGCACAAGGTCAGTAATTGCCGCGGGAGATTCGGTGGCAGGTTTTCCAAATCTTCATCATCAAGATCCTTTGGCGATGCTTGTTGTCTCGTCCGTCTCCTTGTAGTAACTATAGCCTTTGGTTATCCTTTGTCCTGCGTATTTGTTATTGTATTTTATTAAGCAATAAGTATGATTAAACCAAATTTTTAAAATTGGTTCATAAACAACTAGAAGCAGTTAAGGACTACCTCCACATCAATTGCAGTATCAATAACGAGATTCCTCGGCCAAGCAATAATAGACCCAAGGGCATCATTCACAGTCATTATCTCATCTTTTATAGGACACGGCAGCAAATGATGACCAATGATTGGAACAACAATAGAGACTCGAACATTTTTAGCTCCCAAACGAACACTACATCACTCTACATACTTCACTGACCATCACATCAACAAAATGCCAGACTCATATCAAACCAAAATTACGAAAATCTAAGACTGAAGCGCTCACCAATTCGATTTGAAACACTGCAAAACTAAGAAAAAGCGAGCGACCAACTCACGGCTCCACGCAACCAAGCAGGGAAATCCAATTTGGGCAAACCCTAAATCAGGAAAATCCAAACAAATCTCTATATCAACCAAGAAAAACCCAACCTGAAATCCAAAATTTCGCATAAAGAAACTTACCAGGAAATAGCAGAAAACCCTAGAAAGAAGTTTCGCATCAATCTATGGTGGGAGATGGAGGGTGTTGAGATCGGTATCCATCTTTCAGAGAGAGAGAGTGAGGCTGGGTGTTCGAATCGAAAGAGTGATCGAGGCTGAGACACAGAGAAATATTGAGAGTGAGACAGCTGCTAGAGAGATTTGAATGAGAAAAGAGTGAGGCAGCTGCGCATTAGTGTATTACGGGGTGGTTGATGAGAATAAGTTTGAAGTGTCAAAATTTATCAAAAAAAAGTCTCGATCGATATCATTAAATTTGTCTCTCAAATATGTCAGTTTTCTATCATCTTTAAAAACACGGTATCAGAAACAAATTCCCTTGTTTTTAAGACGATAGATGATTCTCATCTCATTAACACACTAGTTTTAACTGTTTGCATGTTGCTACATTCAGACGACATAATTTTAAATGTCTTTCATAAAATTTAATCAGACGACAGTAAAAATGACTTATGTTGTCTGATACCTGTCGTATGATTGTAAAATTGGCATAGTGGATGCTCAAGGATCAAATGTACTTACAAAGTAGAATTGAAATTTGTTCAGTCCTTATGGTTTGAAATCGACAAATGTTTAGTTCTTGTAGTTTTATTTTAATCTGAATAGTCCTTTCAGTCACAATTTTTCATCCAAATAGTCCGTATGGTTTTATTTTAATCTGAATAGTTCTTAAAGTCATGATTTTTCATACAAATAGTCATTCCAACTATTTTCTCAGTTAAAGACCATAAGGACTATTTGGATGAAAAATCATGACTTTAAGGACTATTCAGATTAAAATAAAACCATAAGGACTATTTAGATGAAAAATCGTGACTTTAAGGACTATTCAGATTAAAATAAAACCATAAAGACTAAACAGATGTCAACTTTAAACAACAAGGACTATACAACATTTTACCCTACAAAGTATAGACAACCTCAACCCGGATGATTACAAAGACTGCACTATTTTTCTTCTCCGACCAGCACATGGAAAATTATCACACAAGAACATGTTGGAGTGCATCACGTAACTATAGACCTTCCTTTTTGTTACTGAACTTGACCACGAATCTAACCATGCTTTTACTGAAAGTTTACTACAAATCACCATGATTTTACTGAACACTTAACTAAAAATCTAACTATGCTATTACTGAACACTTGACTATAAATTATACATGATATTACTGATCACTTGCATATAAACCTAACCATATGATGTATTGTTGTTACAACAAAGTCCCTTATGTTTCTCATTACCATTTCAAATTGAAGTTCAGCATTACACCCTATAACATAACATTTACACTAAAAGAGTTTCAAAACTCATAATCGATCTCACAATTACATACCAACCTAAGCATGCACAAAAGTGAAATTCAGTACGATGACTTTCAAAGATCCTACATAAGGGTGAAAATGTTTGAGTACATAGTTTTACTCAATCATTTTTCTTTTTTAAGCAAAACAATTGCTTATTCTTTAAGAATAACTTTGGAATACATTAGCAGCTTTGTGAATGTGGTAATGTGTTGAGGCAGTGTTGTTCTTTAATAACGATTTTCTATTGATTACACTACTATAACATGTTTGGTTGTTTATTGAGATGTACTACAACATGTTTGGTTGTTTATAGATTTTTTATTGCTCCACTCTTTTCATTTGCGAATGAACGATGTAGAAAAACTCCAAAAGTCAACTAGTCCAAAATCTCATTGAGCAATGCCATGAGGTTTTGGATCCAATCTCATAATAAAAGATGTCATGGTAACCTATTTTGTTTCCATCTTTCTATATTCGATAGCTGATGAGCAGAGATTGCTAAGAAAGATGAGTATTATTTTCTGAAGTTTTTTTTTTCTCAATCTTAGTTTCATTCGAGTTTTATTTTCTATTAATTGGTTTCTTTTTCTTTATGTTTGGTTTTGGTTGTTGTTTTGTCATTTGCATTTTGCAGATCAAGAAAATGATGAAGGTGATGCTAGTACAATAGACATTGCTCTTTTCATTTGCGAATGAACGTTGTAGAAAAACTCCACTCTTTTCATTTGACAAAATAACGAATGTGCTGCTAGTACATTGCTCAAATTTTCCTTTTACCTCCAAATCATCTCAAGCCTCAACTAAGGCACCACGAGCGTCTAAGCATTCAAAGAGGGAAGACAACAAAAAATAAGGTAGTGTGCTAGTGTTTCTTTGGTTTGTTTTGTTCTGATTTGGTTTGACTTTTTAGTGTTTTGGTTGTCTGTGATTTTCATTTGGATAGATAGATAAAGTATTGTTAGTGTGAAATTAGCGTGTGTTTGTCAGGCTGTTTTCTCAAACTAAACTAAACTTGTTTTCTACATAGAAACTATGACAAACATGAGTTATCATTGCATGTGATATACATGATTCAGTTTGTTTGTTAGTTGTTTAAGCAATAAAGTTAAATATGTCAATAGTTAAATTTAACATGGTAAGATTTCAACTTTTGTTCCAGCAATATTACTAACATGGTATACAATAGCTAGGTTTTAGCTATTTTCTCTATCTATAATTGACAAATTTGTCAATTCTATCTATTAATTACTAACTTTATTAATTATTTAAGTATTCTCTTGGAGCACATTTTTAGCTTGAAAATTGATAAATTTTAACTTTTTTTATTATGAAATGACAACTCTGCTACGTATACTCTTAATGAAGGGATGCTTCAACCCTATTTCTACTTGGACACGAATATACAAGATTGGTTAGCATTCTTATTCAATCTAATCTAGTGTAATCCAATTTGAAATCATGATCTAATTTAGTCTACACTGCCAAACGTGGCCATGATTTCCTATTTCTACTCGGACATGAATTTAATTTGTTTCCTTCTTCTACTTGGACTCCGACCCAAACCCTAAAAGCGTGTTTGGATGAGGAAAAAATGATAGAATTTAAGTGAAAGTGAGGATTTCATAATTCCTAAAGGTATCGATTTCCTCATTTAGCATTATAAGATAGAGAATTTTTAAATTTCTTCGGTGTGTTTGGATGCGGGTGAATTCCCTGGAATTTAATCAAAAATAAGGAATTCCCAATTTCTTAGGATTGTTTCCTCCATTTGGATTCTTATCCCGTGAAATTAGCAATTTCCACAGGAAAATAATCGTAGAATTTGGAAGCTTAAATTCCCGACTTGAATTCCTCATAAAATGTGTCATTTGTTAATTCCCTTGACTGATGTTAGTCTAAATATAAATTCTTGTTACTTTAAAACTCTACGTATGAAATCGAAACAACATAATTATTAATTAATGGAATTTAAATTCATGAAATTGTAATTCCCATAATTTTGAAATTTCTATAGAAATTAAAATTACTTTATCCAAACACAACGCTAGAAAAGAAAATGAAGGAATTTGTTGTTTAAATTCCTCACTTGAATTTCCATCAAAATATGTGTTATTTTGAAATTCCTGCGGAAATCTCTTCTTATCTCTTTATTAGTTTCCAAAACAAATTATTTTTTCTTTTCTAATATTTTGTTTTATCTTAAACTTTCTTAATTCATTACACATTCCGAATTCTTGATAGTTACAACCAAACAATATAATTTACAATTACTGGAATTTTAATTCCATCATTTCAAAATTTCTCAAAAATTCAGAAAAACCTCATCCAAACACAATGTAAGAAATCAATATAAAAAAAGAAGTGCAGACTTCGGGATGTGAGAGGCTTCATATAAAAACTTAAAAAGGGGCCAAGTTAAGGATTAAGGAAGCTAGAGAACAAACTCAAAACACATATCATAAACGTCAAACAGAAGAGTCATCACGATGTATTGCTCCCAGTGTTGCTTCCGCATACTTATTTGGCTGCGAATACTTAAGATCTTTGATCATCTTATTTCCAGTATTATCAAGTGGTAAAGCTAGAGGTTTGTTTGACTAGGTTTACATGAAATCAAGTATTTCTTTGTTGTGTTAAACTGGATATATGAAAGATGCACACTTTAACTGAAGCTTAATTTGCATGATCTCTATCTAAAACCAAAAACAAAGCAGACTAACCAATTGAATGGTTTTTTTTTTTTTGACAACCAAACCATTACAAACAAAGAAAGAAACAAAAGCACATAGGCTTAGAAACAGAAAACAGAAACCAAACTATAGAAAACTGAGGAGCCGCAACTGCATGTGACAGTAGAACATGAAGTAAAGTGGTAGGAGGATTATGAATCCAGTTCATAGAACACTCCAGCCTTGAAGTAAGATGAGCTGCACAATCCGCTGCAGTATTTGCTTCCCTACTGATCCAAGACCAGTTAACCAAAGAAAAAGAATCAGCCATAGTCTTGATCTTTTGAAGCCACGAAAACACAGACCAAGAGACTAATCCCTTTGGGTTAGACATCATTGTTTTACCGCAACAGAGCATTACTGAACATGCAATTGGCTAGCCAACAAACAAATTAAATATAGAACATGTTGCGCCGTTCATTTTTGGCTAACTAACAATTTAACTGAACTAATAACAACAGTTTCAAGATACACAAATACGGTGCCAATTAGGGCCTACAATGACTTGGTCTGCAACTCAACTAGCTCTAAAGAGTACAAAATACAACAAAAGATGAAATCAAATCCAACGTCTAATGCTTTTTCTTCTCACTATCTTTCAAATGGGAAGCAGTCCAAGACTGTTGAGGGATTGCAGAACTCAATGGAAGTATCAAGGCATGTCAGGCATCAATGAATCTGATGTCGAAAGTTTGGGGATTGATCTGCCACACATTCAAGGCTGCATATTCCTCCAAACATTCTTTCAGTTGGGCTTCACTGTAACCCTGTTCAAAGGCCAACGTACAATTTGGATTAAGACGATATATAGGGAAGATTCTTTAGAATCAGCTAATGTCCTACCATATTGATTGTCTTTAACTTCTACATTAAAAGAAATCATTTTCTTATCACTTTGATGCTCATTTGATCAATTTTTTGTATGTTACAGATGCCTTGAAAATTAGAGGGTAAAAACTAACCTTTCTAGAAATCCAATTCAGGGCATGTGCATAGCTCACATCCAGCTTATTTGTCCTGGCAGCTTCATCTCGCAGAATTGAATAGATATCTGAGATAGCATCAAGTCCAGATCGCTGACGATCGTCTGAGTATAAAGAGAACTTTGACATCTGCATTAGCCTGAGCGACTCATCCACGTCACTCTGAGCAACTGTTTCAGAGAATCGGAGTCTTGCTAGTGCCTGCAATTAAAGAAATTAGTTTCATCCCATTTGTTTTCGTAGCAAATTTGTTTCATTTTTTAAATAGTCAATACCCTCTCTGGATGGCAGTATTTGAGAAAACCATTGAAAAACAAAGTACAGCT